>CM042255.1:21313396-21703396 GCA_023566225.1 Romanogobio albipinnatus | reverse complement strand
GGAATAAATGGTATTTAACCTGCACAAACGTATTATGGAAACATGAATATAGCCTATTACTGCAACAAAAGCAACAAATTGTGTTTGGGTGGATGAGACAAAATAAAAACCTAATTCTGAAAATATAGAAACATGATATTAACACAGTTTTTACTGATTGTTTTGCAGTAGTGCATCATATAGCTTTCCTATAGCTCAAACAGTAGAGCATGGCGCTAGCAACGCCAAGGTCATGG
Organism: Romanogobio albipinnatus; assembly: GCA_023566225.1. Lineage (NCBI taxonomy): Eukaryota > Metazoa > Chordata > Actinopteri > Cypriniformes > Gobionidae > Romanogobio > Romanogobio albipinnatus. The sequence goes on along the minus strand of CM042255.1, from coordinate 21,703,160 downwards.
GTTCGATTCCCAGGGAAAGCAAGAATTGACAAAAATGTAAAAATGTGTACCTTGAATGCAATGTAAGTCGCTTTGGATAAAAGCGTCTGCCAAATGCATAAATGTTAAATGTTAATATTCATGTTTCCATTAAAGGTTCATGCAATATAGGGCCTATAAGATCAATGTTATGACTTTATTATGAAAACTATAGTTAAAGCTTATGCCATTTTCCCCACTTCATGTATTTCAGGGTCAACATCCTTTTTGATGCCTGCCCCGCCTGATACCTACATGATGTCACACCAATAAGGGCGTTCAATTTTGATTGTCTCTCAGTTAGGGCTAAAAAGTTTTTTATTTTTACTCATAAATGAGAAAATAATCTCTGTACAGTTATACTGTCTTGTACTTAAAAGGGACAGTTCACCCAAAAAGGAAAATTATGTCATCATTTACTCACCCTCATGTTGTTCCAAACCTGTATGAGTTTCTTTCTTCCATTGAACACAAAAGAAGATACTTTGAAGAATATGGGTAACCAAAAAGTTGGTGAACCCCATTGACTTCCATATGGGGAAAAATACTATGGAAGTCAATAAGGCCCATCAACGGTTTGGTCATTCTTCAAAATATCTTCTTTTGTGTTCAAGAGAAGAAATTCATACAGGTTTGAAACAACATGAGGATGAGTAAATAAGGACATACTTTAAATTTTTGGGTGAACTGTCCCTTTAATTCACTCGTTTGCTTTAATGACAGCAGCACTTGAGCCGCAACAAAGCAACTCTATAGTTTTGTGTAACCTGATGATCATGTTCTTCAGCATGATTTGAAATGTTCACATCGTATGCTTCCGTGAAAGTAAGAGCATCAGACCAATCAAAAATGAGTTCACGTGATCAATGACACAAATTTGCTTCTTTGATTATAGTGACCTAGTTCAAAAGTTTGCACATTGCTTATTCATTTTAAATCATCATTTTATTTGTTTCAAAATTTCTCATAATACTAAAACTTGATTTTGGATCCCAGATTTCCAATGTTGTTGCAGACTTTTAGACATTGCTGCATTTGCAACATTCATTGAATGTCAATGGCATTCATAAATCTGGACATTGCATCATGAAGGTCTCATGTCACGTGGGCGCTCATGTCCAATTTTTGACTAGGAAACTCGTACTTATAATTCCGATAGGACGTTAAGGCAGCATAAATGTCAAATTAAAAGCAGAGTCCTCTGAAAATATATTCTTGCACAATGCTATGTACTTCAGTCAGTGCACATGATAAACAGCCTATGAACTGATCTACAAGACACATCTCTTTTGTAGAGACACCCAAAGTCTTTGGGTAACATTCAAAACATCTCGGTATAGTAACTCTCTGGTAATGTCATAGCAACTGTGTGGTGATGCCACGGTAACGTTCCCATAAAAGCACTTTGGTAAATCTCTTTTGCCAAGAAAGAAAGAACAAAAATAAAATAAAAAAAGCGCTGGTCTATGGTGATTACACGGGAACTGACACAGTGGTAATGGCATGCATGGAATGGGCTATACGTATATGAATACATACAACACTTGCACAGCAATAGCTCTCTGTGAAATGCTAAAATGTCATTAAGCAAAATATTAATGTTAATAATTAATGTCTAATTTGTTATGTTAATAATAAATCTCATTAGGCCTACTTAATAAGTTGTTGCTAAGCAGAAAGTTTTCGTATACGAAACCGTTCTCATTATTAGCTGTCAAAAATATAGAGCATCAACAATACAGATTATTCTCAGTTCAGAACAAAATATCTAGCATGTACAGAGGCCACTGTTTTTCTAATCCAGGTTTGTGCTGCGTTACACGGGTTGTCTAAGTTTGACAATTAGCTTTTGTTTCACTGCTGACATATTTTCGTGGACGTGGGCTGACACTCACGGGTTTCGTCAGAGAGATAAGCGCACAATGGACGCATCCAGTCCCTCACTGACGGGCTGGCGTGAATAAATTGGACACGCATTGCTTCGTAATCCCCTGAGTGTCTCTATGGCTCTGGCAAAGTGCCTGGCCTCACCGTATCTTACATTAAGCAGACGTCGATCCGTTCGTCCTCCTTTCGCTTTTGAAAATCACTTCCATGTCGAAGTGCCTGACCGGTTTCTGTGCCTGGGCTCCGCCAACTCTCAAGTCCTCCAGAAGAAACAGGTCCAAAAGAGGGGGAGGAGGCAGAAAATATTACTATCCAACAGTCCGGCATTGGTCACTGAAACTGATTATAATGACAATTTAATACTACGTGTGTACAAACACTAGCGTGGGCAAATTACATTATTTATGATATGTTCATCTATAAAAGTGTAATAAATAATGGCACTACTTATTTCATCAAAAATACAGTAAAAAAGTAATATTCTATTTTTATTTATTTTTAAATGTAATTTATTCCTGGATTTTCAGCATCATTACTCCAGTCTTCAGTGTCACATGATTCAGAAATCTTTCTAAAATGCTGATTTTTGAAAACAGTTGTGCTGAATAGAAAGTTTAAAAGAACAGTATTTATTTGAAATACAAATCTTTTATAAGATTTACAAATAATACAAATCTTTTATCTCATGGCTCGAGCAAAGGCTGGCCCGTGTGGTCTGATCAAACAGACAAGCTCCTGTAGAACACATGGCACCAGAATACACTATGGGAAGAAGGCAAGCCGGCGGAGGCAGTGTGATGCTTTGGGCAATGTTCTGCTGCGAAACCTCGGGTCCTGTCATCCATGTGGATGTTAATTTTGACACGTAACACCTACCTAAGCATTGTTGCAGACCATGTACACCCTTTCATGGAAACGGTATTCCTTGGTAGCAGGATAATGCGCCCTGCCACAAAGGAAAAATGGTTCAGTTATGGTTTGAGGAGCACAATGAGTTTGAGGTGTTGACTTGGCCTCCAAATTCCCCAGATCTCAATCCAATCGAACATCTGTGGGACATGCTGAACAAACAAGTCCGATCCATGGAGGCCCCACCTCGCAACTTGCAGGACTTAAAGGATTTGCTGCTAACATCTTGGCGCCAGATAACACAGCACATCTTCAGGGGTCTAGTGGAGTCCATGTCTCAACGAATCAGGGCTGTTTTGGCAGCAAAAGGGTGACCAACACAATATTAGGTTATGTCATAATGTTATGCCTGATCAGTGTATGTACTGTCATCTTTTGATCAATTTAATGCAGCCCAAATAAAAGAAGGCCTATTAATTTCTTTTGAAAATCATATACAGTGCTGTGTAGACAGTGCTGGGTAATTGAATCAAATTCCAAAAAATTAAGTACTTGTAATTAGATTATATTACATTTTAAAATACTTGTATTCAGACTACAACATTCATCCTTTAAATTTTCCTTTCTAAAAATACCTACTGCTTGTATACGTTCAAAAGGTCTTCCAGGTTTGTGGAATTACACACACACAGACCAGTGTTACTATCACTAAAAAAGCCACACAGCATTTGATCACTGGATTTACACAAATCATTTCCCTTTTTCAACTTTTCAACTCCTGCTTAACACATTAACTATTATTTTAATTATCACTCATTTTCAGTGAATTATTTAACCATGCATTGATGTCTTTGGAGGGCTAACACATTAAAATATACAATTTCACGTCATTTCATATTTACATGCAATGCAGGGATTTACTTGCAGTACCCCCTGAGATTTTAATTTGTTCATGATGTCAGTTAATGGTAACACGACATGCAAATGAAATATTTTTTAAATTCCATCTGGAATTCTCTTTGTATTTTTAATTCAACAAGATTATTCTACTCATATCATTGTGATAAACAAGTTAGGTCAAAAGTAATCTAAAAGTAATCCAAAAGTAGTCAGATTATATAGCTTTAAGTATGCAATGTAATGGATTACCTTACTAATTAAAATTTTTGTCATGTAATTTGAAATCAGTAACCGATTACAATCTATACCAGCTCTGTGGGTAGATTACTTACAAATTGTATTACTGAATACAAGTTACACTGAAAACAGTAATGTAATCTATTAAATTGCACATTTTAATCTGATTACTTTTGGATTACTTTTAATTACTTTTGACCTAATTTTTAGCTTGAAATTGTTTATCACATAGTTTTGAATAGGTTAATCTTGTACTATAGTGATATAAAATTACAAAGAGAAGATACAATTATGTAGAATAAAAAGGCATTAAACATGAACACATCAGGGTTTCCCAAGCAAGGGTTTGTGAAGGAACTGCAATTCATAAACTGATGAAAAAGTAATTTATCACACCACAATAATAATAATAAAATAAAAAAAATAAAAAAAAGAAATATATATATATATATATATATATATATATATATATATATATATATATATATATATATATATATATATATATAGTATTTGTTATGCTTTGTGGCCTCTGACTTGTGTATAAAACTAGACTTTCTAAATATGCATAAGCAATAGGCTGTTTAAAGATTTTAAAAAAAAGGGTTAGGGTTAGAAAAATTATTTACTGCTATTTTGTGAATAATAAGTAATCATGTAATCAATAGAAATTTAACTGTAGTCTAATTATGAGTATTTTCAAATGTAATATTATCTAATTACAAGTAGGCCTATATAATTTTTGGAATCTGATTATGTAATCCAGATCACTATTACCCAGCCCTTTATGTGTGTGTATAGTGGAAAAAGCTGATGAAATCATGACACCTGACTATAAAGTTGTCCTTGTATCCATTATTAGTATAATTATAATTCCTAATACAAATATATAGACACAAAACTGAACTGCCATGAAACAAGCCTTTAAATGATTAAACATTTGCTTGGATATTACTAAAGCTCACTTGTATTTGTTCTAGACTTTTAGACATTAAATGACACTGTTCACACACAGTTCATTATTAAAGGGATAGTTAGTTCACCCAAAAAATAATAAATAAATTCTGTCATTATTACTCACCCTCATGTTCTTCCAAACCCATAAAACTTTCATTCATCTTTGGAGCACAAATTAAGATCTTTTTGATGAGAGCTTTATGTACTCTCCATAGACAGCAACGCAACTACAAATTTGATGCTTCAAAAGGTTAATAATGAGATTGTAAAACTAATCCATATGAATTTAGAGGTTAATCAAAATTTTCAAAAAAGTCTCAATAGCTTTATATGATGAAAATATGTAATTAAGGCTTTTATTCACGTTGAAACACTGATCAGCAGACATAAACAGAAACTCAACCAAACCTGCTTGACGCGTGAGAACAAAGCTCATTGGCTCTTGCTGAAGCTCAAACGTGCTGCGTAACACGAGAATGAACCTCATTGGTTCTTACGGAAGCTCAAACATGCAGCGTAACACGAGAATGAACTTCATTGGTTCTTGCTGAAGCTCAAACGTGCAGCGTAACACCAGAATGAACCTCATTGGTTCTTGCTGAAGCTGAAACGTGCAGCGTAACACGAGAATGAACCTCATTGGTTCTTGCTGAAGCTCAAACGTGCAGCGTAACACGAGAATGAACCTCATTGGTTCTTGCTGAAGCTCAAACGTGCTGCGTAACACGAGAATTAACCTCACTGGTTTTTGCTGAAGCCCAAACGTGCTGTGTAACACGAGAATGAATCTCATTGGTTCTTGTGGAAGCTCAAACATGCAGCGTAACAAGAGAATGAACCTCATTGGTTCTTGCTGAAGCTCAAACATGTAGCGTAACACGAGAATGAACCTCATTGGTTCTTGCTGAAGCTCAAACATGCTGTGTAACACGAGAATGAACCTCATTGGTTCTTGCTGAAGCTCAAACGTGCTGTGTAACACGAGAATGAGCCTCATTGGTTCTTGCTGAAGTTCAAACGTGCTGCGTAACACGAGAATGAACCTCATTGGTTCTTTCTAAAGCTCAAACGTGCTGCGTAACACGAGAATTAACCTCATTGGTTCTTGCGGAAGCCCAAACGTGCTGTGTAGCACGAGAATGAACCTCATTGGTTCTTGCTGAAGCTCAAACGTGCTGCGTAACATGAGAATTAACCTCATTGGTTCTTGCTGAAGCCCAAACGTGCTGCGTAACATGAGAATTAACCTCATTGGTTCTTGCTGAAGCCCAAACGTGCTGCGTAACACACGAGAATGAACCTCATTGGTTCTTGCTGAAGCTCAAACGTGCTGCGTAACATGAGAATGAACCTCATTGGTTCTTGCTGAAGCCCAAACGTGCTGCGTAACACGAGAATGAACCTCACTGGTTCTTGCTGAAGCTCAAACGTGCTGCGTAACACGAGAATGAACCTCATTGGTTCTTGCTGAAGCTCAAACATGATGCGTAACACACAAGAAGAACCTCATTGGTTCTTGTGGAAGACCAAACGTGCTGTGTAACACGAGAATGAGCCTCATTGGTTCTTGCGGATGCTCAAATGTGCTGCATAACACGAGAAGAAGCTCATTGGTTCTTGCGGAAGTTTAAACGTGCTCTGTAACACACAAGACTGAATCTCATTGGTTCTTGCTGGAGCTCAAACGTGCAGTGTAACATGAGAATGAACCTCATTGGTTCTTGCGGAAGTTAAAACGTGCAGCATAACACACAAGAATGAACCTCATTGGTTCTTGCTGAAGCTCAAACGAGTTGATTAATGTTTATCAGTGAATAAAAGCCTAAGGTCACAATAAGGAAGAAGGCTTCTCGATGAAGAAAAAAAACACAATGGGACTTGATTTTGTCTATGGGGAATTGATTGATAGAGTGGTGCAGGGACGACATTTTTGTAGGCCAAAAACAAAAACGAGTTAGCATTTTAGCACTTCTGGTTCCATCGTCCTGAAGTCAATGGGTTATTTGAATTAATTGTTGGTTAAATGTTTGAAATAAGGTCTGTGGTGAACACAAGCTCAATACGATATAAAAGCATCACTATTTGTTTAAGCTGTTACATGTCTTAAGAAAGTTACCAAGTGTGTGTCCTAAAAGTGACGGCAAAATAGAAAAAAACTGAGCTGCCTGTTTGGCTGAACATTGGCTGAAAAAGAATGATTGCTATAGTAGGGAGCAGCAATGCGTGACACAGGAGAGTGGTGGTGGGCGCGCTCGCCCCGGGGCTACGGCCACACTCAGATCTTTGTTGCGATCAGAGAGAGAGAGAGAGAGAGAGAGAGAGAGAGAGAGAGAGAGAGAGAGAGAGAGAGAGAGAGAGAGAGAGAGAGAGAGAGAGGGGGGGGGGGGGGGGGGGGGGTATTAGTTTTACTCTGCCACTGCTTCCCACTCCAGTCCAGCTGCATATATGACTAGCACCGCAGGAGTGTCCCAAAAGACCGTCCGAAAAAAGAAATGCCAGAAACTGAACAGAGAAAGATGTCCGGTTTCGTAGAAGCTCAGGAATGTTGCGAGCTGTGTGAGATTTCCAAACAAACACTGCAGTGCCGCTCTCTCCTCTCTGCCCCGAGGCACAGCCCAGCACTCCTTTACATGCTCACCTCCCACCGCCGCCTCAGCACAACAAGCTTCCCATCATTCTGGATAATCTGTTCTGCTAATGCGTCATTTGTTCGGTTGTTTTTCAAAGTTTAATTGTTGCTTAACGCATCTCGTGTCTCCTCTAGACTGTTTCTAACCCCTTTCATCCAAAGTGTTGGATTATGGGACACACTTTGACTCATCCTCTGTGTTGAAGAGCATAATGGTTGTCAGTGAAAAGCTTGTGCTATCTCTCTGCCTATACTACTGGGTCAACAGTAGTATAAGAGCAAGAGAGCTGCATCTGAGCCCTGCTGCACAGATATCCATCATAACACTGGCAGGGAAAAGTGAATTAGGGGAGGAGAAACTCAAGAGCCAAATGACTAGGACTGTCATTAGAGGAACAGGTGTGGTCTAATACTGATGTTTTCACATGAGCTGCTGATGAGGAAGATCTGCGGTACAATGTAAAAATGTTTGGATCTCATCAGGGATTTCCTTAACACGACACATCAGCCCAACTGCGCATGTTAAAGTGTTAACCACACCAATCACTATGAAACAAAGAGCAGATGCATAATGATGTAGGAAAGAAGGAATCTAGCGTTCTCTAGTCATTCTGAGAAAAACATACAAAGAAAGATCACCATCTAGTGGTCATCTGGCTACATTGGCCTATAGAACAAGTTAATTGTGTATTTCTTTGTTACTTTCCCTTATTTCATAGTTTAATGTGCTGAGGAAACTAGACCTATGGTTAAGCCATTCACTGATATACTGTATATTGTTTACTTTCGCATGATTCATAAATACAGAAGTGATTTAGATTTGGTATATGAGTATTCTGAATATCACACAATGTATGCTTATCAATGTTACTAGTTTTTGTCTTAGCACATCTTAAAGGGATAGTTCACACGAAAATGAAAATGCAAATGCTGTCATTAATTACTCACCCTAATGTAGGAACAAACCCGGAAGACATAAAATGAAGTGCTCATTTCCCTCCATTGACAGCTACGCAACTACCACTTTCAAGCCCTATAAAGAAAGTAAAGACATCATAAAACTTTTTGAGTGCTAACCAATGAGTAACCCAACATAATTTATAAAAATTATATCTCCAACACTCTCGCATCAGCACAACACGTGTGTCATGGTGCTCTCGTGAACATGCTTTGGACGTTAATATTTTGTAATTAAAGGGGTAAATTACTCACATCACTTCATAAAATTGAGGTTAAGGGGGGGGGGGGGGGTACTGTTTCATGCATACTGGGTTTTTTACACTGTTAAAGACTTAGATACCCATGCTAAACATGGACAAAGTTTAAAAAGAAAACATTGGACGTTTTAAGGAGTATTTCTGTGCCAAAAATACTCCTTCCGGTTTCTCTGGCGCTTCTTCCAGGAAGAGCGTGCGAGCGCGACCAGACCGAGAGAGCAAATGCACACCCATTAACGCGCTTTGCTCGGCTTTAGGGAAGCCGGCTGCGCTGCGGTCACAGGACTTCACGAAATCAACAATGTCACCAAAGAAGTGTGTTTTTGGTTGTCAGGGCAAGACAACCCTTCACAGCTTCCCAAAAAACCCAGCGTTAATGGAACAGTGTATGGAGTTTGTTTTTCCGGAGCAGCAACGGATTTGTGCAAGTGTTTTTGTTTGTTCCCTGCATTTCGGCGTAGTGATAGGCAGACCGAGCACTGAAACAGTTAAAGCAAAAGTGCCATATTGTTTTGAAGCTTCGAATCAATTTGACACCCCTCTCTACGGCGATACTTAGTGGTCACTTGTATGTGTTGATCTGAAATAACCATAGACAGTAAAAGAAATGGACACAGCAACCCCATAGACTTCACAGAGAAAAAATGAAGTCACGTAGAAGCACTCACTTCCTGATGGCTGAGCGTACTGCGCAGCCTCAGACTGAGCTTGATGACGTAGATGTGACGTCTTCTAGTAGTTGTGCAAAGGGAAATCTGAATCACGTTGTTGAAATATTTTGTCCCGTTGCTTTTGGCTCTCTATGGGCTTCTCCCCATGCCTCTCCCTTGACTTTATCAGACTTTATGCCTCCACATCCCCCTGATGGCCTCATAGTCAGTAAAAGATTGCCTGCGAGCTTCTCCTCGGGTCTATACGGTAATTTCTCTACTATGCGCCGGTTGTCACGTGGTTATGACGCAATCATTAGCCAATTTTTACAAAAACGGCTTCAACGGGGCGATAGTGTAAGATACAAGGTAATGGAGCCTTTTATACATTGTCGTGTTTCTTAAAGGTCCCGTTCTTCGTGTCTTTTTGAAGCTTTGATTGTGTTTACAGTGTGCAATATAACATGTGTTCATGTTTCGCTTGTAAAAAAACACAGTATTTTTCACACAATGTACTTATCTGTACACCGCTGTTTTCACTCTCCTAAAAACGGCTGATGTTCCTTGTTCTATGAAGTCCCTCCTTCAGAAATACGTAACGAGTTCTGATTGTGCCAGCGGTTCCCGTGTTGTGATTTGACCGCAGCTTAGCGCACATGGAAATGTCACGCCTCTTAACGGGAGATATATATGCGCTTAATGATCTCTACAGCGTCCCTGGGAAAGCCAAACAAAGGTGATTTGACTCCGGGATGAAAATAACAGCGTCTCGACGACATGGCGACAAACACACTCAAACGCAGCACTTCCTTTTCTCCACGCGACACGTCCTCTTCTCCACGTGGGACAGCAACAAGACCACGCCCCCTTTTTTCGCGTATTCTTGTGGGCGGAGGCAGGGCTGGACTGGGGCTAAAATTCGGCCCTGGCAAACCCAGCGCATCCGGCCCATGAGTTCCCCCGTGAATGTTTTTGCTGGGGTTAGGACCTTAAATTGGAGTAAATAAATAAAACTAAGACAGGGACAAATAATGCTGGATATTATCGAATTTACTGCATATTCAAATTCACAATTCACAGCACTGACATCTATCTTTCATGAAGTTCCATTTGGAATAACATTTAGTCAAATTTCATTAGATCTATTAAAAAGTTCATTTAAAGAGAAAAAAGCTTTGTCCTTAATTCGTGGGATCCATGCATTAAAGCTGTTTTGTTGAATTATCCTTTAATTACCCTAAAGACATTTTATTTATAGTTTAACTGTAGTTTCATTTAACTGTAAGAGCATGGTAGTCACAGGTAAAACCATGCTCCTCATCACCATGGGTATATGGTTTCTAAAATAAATAAATAACAATAAACTATTGAATTTGTAATAAAAAATATTGTAAACACATGTAGAAAATACAAAAACAGCCTCTATAAAAGTGATTTATATTCCGCAATATTTAATGTAAGTAATAATAGCAACATTTTTAATATATACATTTCTTCCAAAACACCATATTTCTTCACAGTTAGTGGCTGCAAGCTGTTGTGGTTGTGCTAGAGTGACAAGTTTGTAGCTAGTTGCGTGTATAGCCGTTTTCCAAGTTACCTCGTCATGTATTTACGTGCTCGCGGCTGTTTTCAGCTGATTCACCGCAGCGGCAGAACATGTTCCCATATCACACGACTGTATAAAACAAAATTCAGAGTCACTTCATAGAGCAGCAGAAACACAACACGCGTTTGATAGCGCTGTGCGGATATTCGTCTTTTGCAGTTTCATGCGCTCAAAAAAATAAAAATAGAAAAAACAGCGCCTAAAAGGGACACAGTCTATGAATATGGAGGGAGGTATCTCTAGCTTTGGCCTGTCAATTCAGAAGACAAACCAATGGGCTGCTGTCCCCGCATGATGGGCCAATCAGTGGCAAAAAAATAAATAATTAACCTTGTATCGGCCCCAAAGTGCATCGGCCCACCGGGAAAATGCCCGGTATGCCAGATTACCAGTCCAGCCCTGGGCGGAGGTTATGCTGCGTTCCAGGCGGGTTTTTGAGCCTGTAAGTTACGACTTCAAACCACGACTCACGACTTTGTAGCATTCCAGGCAAAGTCACACCAAACTGCCTGAGTGGTAGCTATATGTAAACAAAGAATGGCGAACCTTACGGGGATTATGCTCATTTACAATAATTTCTATCGCCAAAGGTGCTTACACCATGCTTATTTGAGGGAAACGGAGGAGAAAAAACTGTGCATAAGGCAAGAGAAGCTGTTATACCTTTTATTTTACGTTATTTGCATATTTGGAAATGTATTTGGTATTCATTTATTCTTGCACTCCATGGCCTGAAAACTAGCTAACACTAGAAAAGCTGTTGATAATGCATAACATTTGCGGATAAATAACATTAGAGCAATACCTTATATTTGATTTTTAATGTACGACTTTCATAAACACCGCGTCCATAGGGGCTGCCATTGTTGCTTCGCGGGCTATGTGACATCAGATCTCGTAACTGGGAGTACATCGATCTTGTACGAGTTCACGGGTGGGAAGTCACGGGTTTGACTGCTGTTCCAGTGCACTTTCACGGGTAGAAGGTTGGAAAAACACGGGTTACGGGTTGCCTGGAACGCGGCATTAGTCTGTTCTACTGACGTCATTTATGAAGGAAGTACCAGGATGTAGTCCAAGCCAGCTGTTCGCTGTAGGCTTTGAAAGGGAACTTCTGTTAAATAAAATATCTCGCTTGGCATTGAACTTTGAGCTTTATAATTTTACAGGTATTATTTATGCTCTAACAGCAACATTACACACTAACTAAAGTTTGAACAATGGGATCACGAAGAACGGGACCTTTAAGAAATAAACAATGGACAAATGGAGTCTTTAAACACCTCAGATGTAAAGTTATTCGCTGTCAAAGTGACGCAAAAATGAATGAGAGTCAATGGGATGCTAACAGCAGGTGATGGCTTGGTTAGCAATGGCCGCCCCTATGGAAGGTACGCTTTCTGGGTGTAGGATTACCCCCTTGGAAATAACCTTGACTATCCATGTTTAAAAAAAAAAAAAAAAAAAATTTAACATCTGTTTGACAACTGCATGATCTTGTTTTTTTTTTACCTGTAGCTGTAGCCTACTCATTGTGAATAACTATAGGTTCTTTTGGTCATGAAAAATGATTTATGATTAATGATTCATAAAAATGATTAATAAAAATAAATAAAGACACAATGTGTCACATTTGTTACACACATTTTTTTTTTTACATATAATTTCTCCAGCCTTTGAAAAAATCCTCTCACAAGGGACACTTGCTGGCATGCACAAATATTATTTAGCAAGTAACTTACATACAAATGAGGGGAACATGACTGCTATCACAAAATCTCTCTCTTAAGGCCTTAAATGGCATTACAAAGCATAACATTTTATTCTTACAGGTATTAATTTTTTTTTAGATAGCCAGTTTACACTCACCTAAAGGATTATTAGGAACACCTGTTCAATTTCTAATTAATGCAATTATCTAATCAAACAATCACATGGCAGTTGCTTCAATGCATTTAGGGGTGTGGTCCTGGTCAAGACAATCTCCTGAACTCCAAACTGAATGTCAGAATGGGAAAGAAAGGGGATTTAAGCAATTTTGAGCGTGGCATGGTTGTTGGTGCCAGACGGGCTGGTCTGAGTATTTCACAATCTGCTCAGTTACTGGGATTTTCACGCACAACCATTTCTAGGGTTTACAAAGAATGGTGTGAAAAGGGAAAAACATCCAGTATGCGGCAGTCCTGTGGGCGAAAATTCCTTGTTGATGCTAGAGGTCAGAGGAGAATGGGCCGACTGATTCAAGCTGATAGAAGAGCAACTTTGACTGAAATAACCACTCGTTACAACCGAGGTATGCAGCAAAGCATTTGTGAAGCCACAACACGCACAACCTTGAGGCGGATGGGCTACAACAGCAGAAGACCCCACCGGGTACCACTCATCTCCACTACAAATAGGAAAAAGAGGCTACAATTTGCACAAGCTCACCAAAATTGGACAGTTGAAGACTGGAAAAATGTTGCCTGGTCTGATGAGTCTCGATTTCTGTTGAGACATTCAGATGGTAGAGTCAGAATTTGGCGTAAACAGAATGAGAACATGGATCCATCATGCCTTGTTACCACTGTGCAGTTTGGTGGTGGTGGTGTAATGGTGTGGGGGATGTTTTCTTGGTACACTTTAGGCCCCTTAGTGCCAGTTGGGCATCGTTTAAATGCCACGGCCTACCTGAGCATTGTTTCTGACCATGTCCATCCCTTTATGACCACCATGTACCCATCCTCTGATGGCTACTTCCAACAGGATAATGCACCATGTCACAAAGCTCGAATCATTTCAAATTGGTTTCTTGAACATGACAATGAGTTCACTGTACTAAAATGGCCCCCACAGTCACCAGATCTCAACCCAATAGAGCATCTTTGGGATGTGGTGGAACGGGAGCTTCGTGCCCTGGATGTGCATCCCACAAATCTCCATCAACTGCAAGATGCTATCCTATCAATATGGGCCAACATTTCTAAAGAATGCTTTCAGCACCTTGTTGAATCAATGCCACGTAGAATTAAGGCAGTTCTGAATGCAAAAGGGGGTCAAACACAGTATTAGTATGGTGGGAGAGATGGTGGTCCAGTGGGTTAAACCATGGAACTGATACACAGAAGGTTGCCGGTTCAATCCCAGCGGTCACCACCAGTGTGTCCTTAAGCAAGGCACTTTACTCCATGTTGCTCCAGGGGGATTATCCCTGTAATAAGGGCACTGTAAGTCGCTTTGGATAAAAGGATAGTGTGCGAACAACAGTATGCCAACAGAGTAGTATGTCCGAATTCATAGTATTCAAAGAACAGTCGGTGAAAAGTACCCGGATGACCTTCTACTTCTGGCGAGATTCTGAAGTGCGCATACAATGGACACTTTACTATCCCATGAGGCCATGGAAGACGATTTATGAATGGAGGTGAAGGGACGCAACTGACGCTGGTAGGTCACATGATCATGACAACATGGCAGATGTAGTCCAGATTACATTCATTCATACTATACAGAACGTAACTTTGATAACGTTCGCGAAGTTCGTTCAAATTCAAATGTAGTACCTACTCACATAGTACGTGATTTCGGACGCAACCCAATGTTATGTCACTTACATTTTAGAAGGAACATTGTTCAAAATAATTTTCACTGCTAAAAATTATTTTCTTAAAGGGTCACTTCAGTGATTTAGCATTAAGCTTTGTATCAGTAGAAACCCGGTAGTATATTCAAATTATGGTACTTTCCCCCCTCATATCCCCCGAGACGAGATAATTATGCATTTTATTTCTGGAAAAAAATCTTCCGATGATGCAAATATCGTAATTTTGCATCATCAAAGGATTTTTTGGCCAGAGGCTAAAGACTACAGCCACTAGGTGGAGCTGTTCCGCATGTTATCAACCCGCGCACAGGGGAGAGATCTCACGCACAGAATGTAAGACACAGACGGCCGCACTGACAATCATAATAACGGAGTGCGGTGCAGAGTAAAGTGAGTGTTTCAACTTTTCAATGAATTCCTGTGATAGTTTAGCTTCCATATGCGATCTGAAAACATGCCAGACTGGCGCTTAACGTTACCTCAGCTCTGCTCAGCTCGAATGAAATCTGACTCCTGCTGCGTCTGTGCTGTGACTTTCGTTCGGCTCACTCACACTTTATTGAAAAGACACGTTCAGTTTTTAAAGGTCCCGTTCTTCGTGTTTTTTTGAAGCTTTGATTGTGTTTACAGTGTGCAATATAACATGTGTTCATGTTTCGCGTGTAAAAAAACACAGTATTTTTCACACAATTTACTTATCTGTACACCGCTGTTTTCACTGTCCTAAACACGGGCTGATGAGTTCCTTGTTCTATGAAGTCCCTCCTTCAGAAATACGTAACGAGTTCTGATTGTGCCAGCGGGTCCCGTGTTGTGATTTGTCCGCAGCTTAGCGCAAGTTGCACGGTTCCTGTGTTGTGATTCGACAGCAGCTTAGCGCACGTTGCACGGAAAGGTCACGCCTCTTAACGGGGAGATGTATGCGCTCAATGATCTCTAAGTACAGCGTCCCTGTGAAAGCCAAACAAAGGTGATTTGACTCCGGGATGAAAATAACAGTGTCTCGAGGACATGGCGACAAACACAATCAAACGCAACACTTCCTCGTCTTCTCCACGCAACACTTCCTCTTCTCCACGTGGGACAGCAACAAGACCACGCCCTCTTTTTCGCATATTCTTGTGGGCGGAGGTTAGTCTGTTCTACTGACGTCATTAAAGCAGGCTGTACCAGGATGTAGTCCAAGCCGGCCGTTCGCTGTAGGCTTTGAAAGGGAACTTCTGTTAAATAAAATATCTCGCTTGGCATTGAACTTTGAGCTTTATAATTTTACAGGTATTATTTATGCTCTAACAGCAACATTACACACTAACTAAAGTTTGAACAATGGGATCACGAAGAACGGGACCTTTAACTGTAGTGTTTATTCTCTAACTGAACGAAATGATTGTATTACTATGAAGATCAAAACGACGGTGTAGGGAGTGGCCTCATAGGGCAGAGAAGCAAGTGCATTCTGGGAGTTGTTATCTTTCATCCACATGAGACAAAAATAAATTTTCTGTCTTTTCTCAGTCTAGAAGGCACCAAATTCAAAAATAATTTCACATTTCTACTGCATAAATGACCCAGTTTAAATACAAAGCTTAATGCTAAATCACTGAAGTAACCCTTTAACATTTTTTACAATCCCATAAAATTATTTAATGCAGTTGTCATTTTTTTTATTGTAAATTATTTAGTTTGATTGGTAACAGACACAAATATATCACACATATGCAGATTCAAATATGTCAAAGCTCCAATATTCTGAAAGGATATTGCTTCAGAAATTTTACACCATAAAAAATCCTTCTTCTTTTTTCTGGACAAGCAACTGTTTTACTCGTACAAGTGAATGACAAGGCTTAATGTCGAGCCCTGTATGTTGTCTTAATGGGCCGCATTTCAGTCACCATTTTATATTGTCTGACAACAAAAACTAAATAAATATATAGATAAAACAATTTTATTAGGAATTTGGCTGTATTAAAATATATAATGGGAGCATAAAGGGTAGCAGCAGAGAAGCAAACAAATCTAAAGGGCTGACACTTGGCAGAATGTGAATGCAACAATGACATGATGAATATTCAAATTGCCATATGACGTCATCTATCGACATTAGCGACACATATATGGCATTAAAAAGGTATTAAAAAGCATTAGATTAGATTTAATGAAACCTGCAGAAACCCTCAATCATCATTGATTTGCACACACACACACACACACACACACACACACACACACACACACACACACACTCACACACATATATATATGTATGTGTGTGTGTGTGTGTGTGTGTGTGTGTGTGTGTGTGTGTGTGTGTGTGTGTGTGTGTGTGTGTGTGTGTGTGTGTGTGTGTGTGTGTGTGTGTGTGTGTGTGTGTGTGTGTGTGTGTGTGTGTGTGTGTGTGTGTGTGTGTGTGTGTGTGTGTGTGTGTGTGTGTGTGTGTGTGTGTACAGTGAGGAAAATAAGTATTTGAACACCTTGCTATTTTGCAAGTTCTCCCACTTAGAAATCATGGAGGGGTCTGAAATTGTCATTGTAGGTGCATGTCCAATGTGTCCATGTCCATAATCTAAAAAAAAAAAAATCCTATTTATTAAAATAACTATTTATTTGTATGATACAGCTGCAAATAAGTATTTGAACACCTGTCTATCAGCTAGAATTCTGACCCTCAAAGACCTGTTAGCCTGCCTTTAAAATGTCCACCTCCACTCCATTTATTATCCTAAATTAGATGCACCTGTTTGAGGTTGTTAGCTGCATAAAGACACCTGTCCACCCCATACAATCAGTAAGAATCCAACAACTAACATGGCCAAGACCAAAGAGCTGTCCAAAGACACTAGAGACAAAATTGTACACCTCCACAAGGCTGGAAAGGGCTACGGGGAAATTGCCAAGCAGCTTGGTGAAAAAAGGTCCACTGTTGGAGCAATCCTTAGAAAATGGAAGAAGCTAAACATGACTGTCAATCTCCCTCGGACTGGGGCTCCATGCAAGATCTCACCTCATGGGGTCTCAATGATCCTAAGAAAGGTGAGAAATCAGCCCAGAACGACACTGGAGGAGCTGGTCAATGACCTGAAAATAGCTGGGACCACCGTTTCCAAGGTTACTGTTGGTAATACACTAAGACGTCATGGTTTGAAATCATGCATAGCACGGAAGATTCCCCTGCTTAAACCAGCACATGTCAAGGCCCTTAAGTTTGCCACTGGCCATTTGGAGTCATGGGAGAAAGTCATGTGGTCAGATAAAACCAAAATAGAACTTTTTGGTCATAATTCCACTAAACGTGTTTGGAGGAAGAAGAATGATGAGTACCATCCCAAGAACACCATCCCTACTGTGAAGCATAGGGGTGGTACCATCATGCTTCGGGGGTGTTTTTCTGCACATGGGTCAGGGCGACTGCACTGTATTAAGGAGAGGATGACCGGGGCCATGTATTGCGAGATTTTGGGGAACAACCTCCTTCCCTCAGTTAGAGCATTGAAGATGGGTCGAGGCTGGGTCTTCCAACATGACAATGACCTGAAGCACACAGCCAGGATAACCAAGGAGTGACTCTGTAAGAAGCATATCAAGGTTCTGGCGTGGTCTAGCCAGTCTCCAGACCTAAACCCAATAGAGAATGTTTGGAGGGAGCTCAAACCTGACTGATCTAGAGAATATCTGTGTGGAGGAGTGGGCCAAAATCCCTCCTGCAGTGTGTGCAAACCTGGTGAAAAACTACAGGAAACGTTTGACCTCTGTAATTGCAAACAAAGGCTACTGTACCAAATATTAACATTGATTTTCTCAGGTGTTCAAATACTTATTTGCAGCTGCATCATACAAATAAATAGTTAAAAAATCATACATTGTGATTTCTGGATTTTTTTTAAAAGATTATGTCTCTCACAGTGGACATGCACCTACGATGACAATTTTAGACCCCTCCTTGATTTCTAAGTGGGAGAACTTGCAAAATAGCAAGGTGTTCAAATACTTACTTTCCTCACTGTATATATATATGGCTGAACTCAGAAGGCATGAAGTAGGTTTTTCAGAAAAGTTTTGGTCACATTGATCATTTATAGGCCCTAGAAATGTGTGTATTAAATATGATAGAGTAGGCTATAATATATTCATAAATAGGCATTATACTTATTGTTCAACAGAATTTTACAAAGAATGTTTAGTTGAAGTTATGAGAGAGTAAATGTTTTTAAAAAGTGGCTAAAATGTTGTAACGCACATTGCCAAACCAGAATTATTTTTTTCAATGAATGTATACCCCCAAACAGGCAACATATCCTGGGGGATACAAACATTAAAATAAAAAATCAAAGTCATGTTTGTTTGTTTTTTATCATGAAATTATATTATTTGTGTCCTAAGATGGAAAATAGCAGTACATTATTTTTCTGATTTCTCTTTATAGTCTTGCCCTTTTTAGGGTTAGAGCAGCAAATCCACATATTAGAATGATTTCTGAAGGATCATGTGACACTTAGGACTGGAGTAATGAAGCTTTGCCATCACACATTACAAATTAAAATATATTAAAATAGAAAACAGTTATTTTAAATCATAATGATATTTCCTTATTACGTGTGTATATTGCGTGTGCATATTCAAACTTGATTTCTTAAGATCAGTTAGTGACACCAAATGCCATTTTTACTGACTGGTCTGCTGCTTTCAATGTTTGGCAGTGTTTGTAGCACATTTTAGAGAAAAATGCGAGTACAAAACTGTTTGAATCTGTACTTCAGTGCACATGTATGTTCTGAACAGCAATACAGAGTTCAAATCAACTTGGATGTGGCAACAATGAACATTACTGCACTGTGGTGAATGTGGCTTGAAAGTCAGCAACTGAATTTGTGCTTGCAATTTTAGCCTGTCCTGACCTCTATGGGAGGAATAAGGTATTGCATAACTCTAGAAATGCAAAAACAATTCAAGCCCTCTGAACCAATGGGTGTTCCCTGCAGCTGTGTTTTCACCAGTAAGAAAAAGCTGGCTGCTTTTTGCACCGGTTAAGCTCACTGGATCAACTAGACAATGTTGACATGGGGCATGTACAGTGCCTTTTGGCTACTCTCATAAATCTGAATGTTGATGTAATTTGATTTACACAGTAAATGTGAAAAAGTAGAAGAAGTAATAATTATATATCTTTTAACACCATCAAATACAAAATAAAGCCATTGGCGTTTGATTATTACATTAGATGCACTCAAAAGTTGTCCATTTGAGAAGCGAATTTCTGCAAATCACCAGAGAGTTGATAAAACAAGAATAGGCTATAATCGTCAACATAACAGGATAAATGGGCCTACTATTAATGGAATGATCATATTCTCACATTACTATCAGCCTTAGCTGATGTTTAACTTTATTTATTTAATTTACCATACCATTACTTGTCCATTACTACCGCAAATTCTTTCTGTGATTTTGTTTGTTGTCTTTTTATGCAATTTTTGTTTAATATCACAGTTTTATGTGGAGTACCAAAAACAGTAATACATTGCATTATTGTATTTTGCAATTTTGGTTGACTCTCCAAACCAAGCTGGGGCCTGTACCATGATGGTAGTTTAACAAACTCAGGGTTACAGGATTAGTTTCGAGTTGACAAAACCAAACCAATCTATTCAGGCTTTGTTGGTCCCATGATGCTGATCATCAGCTTTCTCTGTCAACTCAGGCTTTGATCCTGAGTTTAGGATTTTAGCTGTGACATCAGTAGTGAACAGCCAATCACACGATGTGGATCAGTGAAACTGACATCTACTTCTCGCGAGAGAAGCAGCGAAATTGATTTCTCTCTTTTGCTGAATATTACATGATTGAAAATATTAAGAATTTAAACAAATTTACACAGGAAGAAGAAAAGAGCTGTCTATGAAAGTGGACAACTTTAAGAAAAATCTTACTTAGTCAGTGCAAGTAAAAGTTATGAAGTTAGTTTAGTTGATATATATAGAGAGAATTGAACATTTAAACTCACATGTAGTCATTTGTATAGCTTTATTTATTGATTTTAAAGCTTATTTGTATGACATTTATATAGGCTATTTATATTAATTTAAATTTTAATATGTGCCTATTAATGATTGATTAACTAAAATGATACATGTGTAATTGATTATGGGTATAATAATTACTTAAATGATATCTAAGTCATTCAAAATTATTATTATAATAAATAAGCATTGTTAAAAGCCAGACAGTTTAGTCTTTAAAAACCATTTGCTATGTAGTATCCTTTAATTTGGAGTAGAAACAAGGGGAGTGACTTCATTGCATCAGAGATGTGTCACTTTGCTCACAGCTGATTGGTCTAATTTCAGTTTGAGAACATAACCTTCACTTATCCAGAACATAACCTGCCCTGGAGCAGGTTAGCCGTGGAGCGTAAGTTACTATGGAGATGAACACTGCTAAAAGCCAAACCACTTTAATGGTACCTAAAACCCGGGATTGGCACAAACTAAGCTTAAACATATCTGGCTAGCCAGCTAAACCGGCTTCATGGTATAGGCCCCTGGTTTGCTCATCTTAGCTGGTATGTTGGCTGGTTTAGACCACCTTCAGCTGGTCAGTTTAAACTAAGGCCAACAAACCAGCTTAGGCTGATTTAAGATTTTTTTCAGCAGAGAACTCTTGTTTAAAAGATAACACTAAAATACCATATATTTACTACAATCATGACTACAAAAATCGTCTTTTTTATTTTATTTTATTTTATAAAAATTGCAACTAAAAAATGTATTTTGGTAGAAACGATTGTCACTATTGTTTTAAAGGGTTAGTTCAGCCAAAAATGAACATTCTGTCATTAATTACTCACCCTCATGTTGTTCCATAAATTAAGATATTTTTGATGAAATCAGAGAACTTTCTGACCCCCGATAGACTGCAGCGTTAACATTTTCAAGGCTCAGAAAGGAAGTAAAGACATCGTTAAATAGTCCATGTGACTACAGTGGTTCAACCGTAATGTTATGAATCGATGAGAATACTTTTTGTGCGCAAAAAAACAACAACAAAAATAACAACTTTTATTCAACAATTCAACATATTCAACAATTCCTTCTCTCCAGTGTGAGTCTAACGCTATACACATGAGCACAAAAATGCATGCATGTGCTGCTGACACAGGATCGGGCTAATATAGTGAGCCGATGGCTGCGTCCAAAAACCTAGACAATGACTTGTAATGCAGTGTTTGTGCATGAAGGTACCTCACGAAACTAATTTCGGACAGACTACTGAGGCAGCGTAGCGGTCTAATGATCTACAGCAAAATAGAGAGAGCTTTGGTGAGAACTAAACAAATATGTCATTTCTACAGTAGTAATTTCTCACTAGAAATTACATCAGAAGGGTAATAATTGGTAAATAACGTACATTTACACACAAACTGACCAGCAACACAACTTTCGGACGCCATCTTTTTTTCCAGCTCAACTGTCACAGAATGGAACACATAGGATTGTGGGATATCAAAGGCAGCGAAGGATACATCTGTGCTGCCTTCAAAACTCGATCAGATGAAGGTATCTCAGGAGACAGGAAGTGAAGCTAACATTAGATTCGGACGTGTCTTGAAGCCTTCCTGCCTTGAAATGTGTCCTCAGAAGGCAGCATTTTCCAGGTTTGGGGCAGCTGTGGTTGTGATGTAGAACCCGGAAGCGCTGCACTGTGTTTACTACGTGAACATAGGAGACTGAGGCTGTGTCCGAAAACCTAAGCAGCTGACTCGTTGCCTCACTGTAATCAGACAATGGCTTGTAAGGCAGCGTTTGTGCATGAAGGTACCTCACAAAACTAATTTCGGACAGACTTCTAAGGCAGTTTAACAGTTTAATGATCTACAGCAAAATAGAGAGAGCTTTGGTGAGACGTAAACAAATATTTAATTACTACATTAGTAATTTCTCACTAGAAATTATATCAAAAGTAGAATATATTGGTAAAAAAAAAGCTTACATTTACACACAAACTGACCAGCAAACGCAACTTTCGGACACCATCTTTTTCCCCCAGCTCAACTGTCACAGAATGGAACACACAGGATTGTGGGATATCAAAGGCAGCAAAGGATACATCTGTGCTGCCTTCAAAACGTGATCAGATGAAAGTATCTCTGGAGACAGGAAGTGAAGCTAACATTAGATTCGGACGTGCCTTGATGCCTTCCTACCTTGAAATGTGTCCTCCGAAGGCAGCATTTTCCAGGTTACAGACACAGCCTGACTGATGAGAAGAAATTTTTGAATAAAGTAATTATTTTTGTTTTGTTTATCCACACAAAAATATCCTTGTCGCTTCATAACATTAAGGTTGGACCACTGTAGTCACATGGACTAATTTATTGATGTATTTATAACTTTCTGGGCCTTGTGGAAATGCCATTGCAGTCATGGGAGGATTTCATCAAAAATATCTTCATTTGTGTTCCGAAGATGAACGTATATGGGTTTGAGACATGAGGGTGAGTAATTATGAAAGTATTCATAACCTTTTGCTTAAATAACCTATAGGCTACCATTTCATCAAAATATACCAAACATCCATTCCATCTAGCCTACCTTAATATATTCTATATTTTTGGTTTCATATAATTGTGTTCTTAGTTAACATATAGCTAGGCCTATCGGCTAATTTTTATTATTATTCTTAACTCTCGTTTATGAGTTCTAAACTCATTTTAGTTCCCAGAACCTGCTGTGATCGTTTCCAAAATATAGGATTTGTAACTTTTGTTTTTTGTTAGCCAGGAAAGTTAAAAAAAAAAAAAATTAGGTTTGCAGAAAGTTCTCCCGTAACTTTCCTGTTATGTTCTACCTCTTTTCATCATATTTATTTTACATATTGTATTTAGAAAAATTCACCACTCCTCTTTAATGATAGTAGTGGGACGATGCCACAACGCGGGCACTTTCAGAACCTGAGTGGCATGTCTACTTGATTATCAGTCATGGCGATGAGCTAGTGGCGCCTTCTCGGGAAAGCCCTTCACCTCCACCTGATGGCAGCATCACGCAGCCCCTTCACCCGGGTGCGTGGGAGTTCCCCGCTTCGCCATGTTGGGGTGGTGCAACGCGCTGAAAGGATCTCCCGAGCGCTCTCTCTTTACCGCCCCCACCCCATCAGCTCCATCCTCCCCCTCACGACAGCCTCAGTCTCAGCAACAGCAGCAGTATCGTCCTCCTCCACCCTCTCTAGGCAGCAGCAGCAGCATTATCCGGCGGTGAGACACGGAGTAGACGCATCCAAGTGATGCCACTGCACCAACCGCATCTCGCCACCGGGAAAACACGCCGAGAATAAAGCGCTTCTTCTGCGAGGAGGGAGAAACACATTCGCCTGGAGACATCCACTGCCCATGAAGATGTCTAACGCCGACATGGTCTTGAACTCCACCGATCGGATAGTGAAATGTAAGTGAACATTTCCTCCCTCTCTTCTACCTGCATCTTTCTTTTGTGACCAGTTAAATATGGATCTCGTGCCGTTATTTATGTACTGTTTGTTGTCTCGGCTAATTAAAACATTTCGATCACATGTGGTCGAATGTGCTGTTTAGGACTGAATGGTTCTGAGATACGAGACTGTTGCGATGATTGTCTCAGCTACGGATTGATGTTAATTGAGTCACGGGCAGGCAGAGGGAGATGTCTTAAATAAGGCAGATCCAGTGGAGGCGGTGATGCAGCAGGATTTAGGTGGCATCATGCAGCCCTCCTGTATTCTTCAGAGACAATGAAGTAATAAGGGTTTCAGCTCATTTTGAGCCATTTGCTTTCTGGAGGGAAGCCTCCAGTCTGAAGGTAAATCATTCGAGCTGGATACTGTCACGCCCCCGTTCCCGTTGCGTCTGATTGATTTTCTTGCATTTACTGGTCACGTAGCGCACATTAATATTCTCACAGTAACATAAAAGCAGCTAGAGATCATTGAGACTCAATACAAGCGGCACGGGCTTATATAGCAACTACACTTCTGCTTAATTGAAGGTGCATGCAGTCATTTTTTACTAAAAAGGTTTGAAAGGTTGAGGAACAGTATTAAAATAACACAAAAATGTATTTTTGTTTTGTTTTGTTTTGTTTTTTACTTCTGCAAATGTTGTCTTTCCCCTTTATTTTCTTGTCAGAGTGCACCAGAATGCTTTGTTTACGTTAAAATCACAAAAAAATTG
This sequence comes from Romanogobio albipinnatus, assembly GCA_023566225.1. NCBI lineage: Eukaryota > Metazoa > Chordata > Actinopteri > Cypriniformes > Gobionidae > Romanogobio > Romanogobio albipinnatus. The sequence continues at coordinate 21,678,423 of CM042255.1, read as the reverse complement.
TCTTCTGAGTTTTGCAGGTCTTACACCCGTATAAATGTCAAAGTTTTATCAGTCTTGTTATACCAAAAAGCTGCTTTATTTTACATGGAGAGGGGTGCCACCATGTTGGTGTGATGTCATTTTCTGTGTTACTAATAAAAACATACATTTTGCCAGTGCTCAGGATGCTTTACAAAGATTCAAACAACTACTGACACAACATAGGTGTGTGAGTCTGACCCATCAGACTGTTCAAACAAAATGAGTACAAATGAAACATGAGATAAACACGAGAAATATAGACAAGGCTTAGGTCCGGTTGAAACAGTATGTGTTTTTGTTAAAAACATGAGACGCTGGTCAGTAGAACGAAAAAAGGTCGAGACACATTTTTAAAAACGTGTTTTAACTTGAACGCAGCATTTTTAGAATGCTGTGTCTCAAGCGAGACGCTGCAAAAGACAAGAGCGCCACTGTTAAAAGACATCCATCTAGCGCATGTTTACATTTTAAAAATAATGGAAAAGTAGCGCAGTGGAATGGAAAAACGTGTTCTGTGTGAAAGGCCCCGTAAGCCTAGCCCCAGACGAAAATGCATGTTTGAGCTGTTTTAATTGAAAGCAACTTGCCATTGTTTTGCCTCCACCAGTATTGCACACCAGTAATGTTTTTTTTTCTAAGGCATGTTTATAAAAGCTACTTAAATGTCATAATTAAATGTCCTAATCCTGGGTTAATCTAAGCCCTGTCTGTGAAACCAGGCCATTGAGAAAAAGAAGAAGAAAAAAGAAAAGCTACACAAACCAAAGCTGGTAGCGTCAGCAGTTAAACTTAATGCATCCAGGCCAATATGTGTCAGTATAAAGACAACAAGTATTGGGATGAGTAAGAGCAGATAAATGTAAGCAACAAATTACCTTTAATTAAGTGTTTGAAGTAAAGAAACATTTAATTAGTCATGTCATTTCTTTTAAAGGATCACTTCAGCACTGGGAAGATGAATGTGTATTTAAACTGTGTCATTTATGTAGTAGAAATGTGAAATTATTTTTGAATTTGGTGCCTTCTAGACTGAGAAAAGACAGAAAATGTATTTTTGTCTCATGTGGATGAAAGACAACAACTCCCAGAATGCACTTGCTTCGCTGCCCTACGAGGCCACTCCCTACACTGCCCCCAACGTCATTTTGATCTTCATAATAATACAATAATTTTGTTCAGTTAGAGAATAAACACTACAATTAAAAACTGAACATGTATTTTCAATAAAGTGTGAGTGAGCCGAACGAAAGTCACAGGACAAACGCAGCAGGAGTCAGATTTTTGTTCAGCATGAGACGAAGTAAGATCTGAGCAGAGCTGAAATAAGCACGGCTGTCATTCTCAGCGTGCGTCCAGTCTGGCACGTTTCTGATCACATATGGAAGCTAAACTTTCATAGGAATTCATTGAAAAGTTGAAACACTCACTCTGCTCTACACTGCTCCGGTTATGAATGCCTGAGGCCGAGCCGAGCCGAGCGCATTTACATTCTGTGAGTGAAATCTCTCCCCTGTGGGTGGGATGATAACATGTGGAACAGCTCCCTCTACTGGCTGTAGTTTTTAGCCTCTGGCCAAAATATCCTCCGATGACGCAAAATGACGATATTTGCGTCATCTGCGAATTTTTTTCCAGAAATAAAATGCATAATTCTCTCGTCTCAGGGAGACATGAGCAGGGAAAGTACCATAATTCAAATATACAACGGGGTTTCTACTAATACAAAGCTTAATGCTAAATCACTGACGTTAACCTTTAAACTGGTTTACTTTATTTGCGTTAATTGCTCAGTTGGCTTGCATTGATATCATCTGACCCTCTCAATAGGTCACCTTTTTACATTTGCACTTTCATTGATTCGCCCTTCTCCTCTCAGGTCTGATGCGTTGACTCCATTGATATTATACATTTTGTGATACTAATAGATATATTTCTTTGTGTAGATTTGTGTAGAATTGCAGACAAAAACAGTCAAACCCCAATTGTGTGTAACACTTCAGCATAACTGATTGATTTGAATTGCAAAAATCTGTGGGCCTGTGAACTTTTCATTTTTCAATTAATTCAAATTTGCATACTAATGTGGCCACATTTGAATGTGTTGTTTTGGTAAATAGTATTAACACTTAAAACACTCCTTGCGTCAAAGACATAATTCACCCAAAAATGCAAATTCTGCCATCATTTATAGACATCCCACCTCTCCCAGAAGATCCGAGAGTTTCCCGCATATAGATGGCGGGTTCCTGATGCCCACAAACTATATACAATATAAATACAGTATATAGATATATACAATATCCCGAAATCGAGTGAGTGAGAGAGAGAAAGCTGTTTCCACCTGGTATTAAGATGTGGTTTTGGTGATCTGATCACAAATGGTCAGCCAAGACACATTATCGTATTCACCTGGCATTATCATGTGTTTCAATGTGTCTTCTGTGACCGCTTGTGTTCGGCTATTATTTTGTTGCTCTACACCACATCACTTTCACTTTTGCCACATTAATTCTATTGAATGAACAAACTCATGTTATGTGGCTTACGCAAATGCATATAATAATTATAATATCATATAATAGGCCTATTATATAATATAATGTTCTGTTGTAATGCAATGTTTTGTTTGTGCCATTTTCTGGGTGGGATGTCTGATTTACCATTCAAAACTCATATGACTTTCTTCTGTGGAGCATAAAAGGAGATGTTAGGCTGATTTAGGGCTTGAGTATTGTACATAATCACACATATCACCCTGAAGATCATTTTACTTGTTTAGTTCTGATTTGTTGACATGAATATTTTTTGGCAGAACGTTTGATTTCTATCTGCCTTTGAATGCAGAATCTTGTGACAAGGGCCATTAAAACTCAGGCTTTGATATAAGTCATCTGACCTCTCTAAAAGTTAAGGTTGAATTAGTCATTGCCACACATAATGAGTCATAGTAGTGACCCCCCTCCCACGCACTGGCTACCTCAAAGATGTAGTTTAGATCTGGCCATTTTAGCCGTAATGCCATTCTCTGAACTCTCCCCCTTATGTATTATTGAGGGCTTTTATCATCAACAAAATGCATCAATAAATAACCACAGCTAAAATCCCAGTGATGGGGTTAGCTTTGCATTCATATTTAGCAGTGTGCAGATCCAAGTACAGTTAGAGAAACAAAGAATTAGTCTCTGCATAGAATCCCCACAGCGGCAAAGCAGGATTTCATAAAACAGTGCATGGTGTGTCATTTGCAGAGTTTCATTTACTAAGTGCAACTAGAGTTAGGCCTTTCATTTCTGCACTGGCATAATGGATTTTATGGCGCTTTCCATTTAGCGTTTTGATATGCTGGTTTTATTGTCTCGTCTCATGGGAGCTGTACTGTGCATCACTCTTTATATGCTAAATCGTTATATTGTACTCACACTGCTAACATTCTCAAACTTGTTTCAAGCTTGCTATTATGAATCTGTCTTAATGTTCCTGTTATGAAGGCATTGTGATATTTCAGAAATACAAACTCCGGTGCAAATTTACTTTCTGAAAAACATTTACAGATTTGCAAAGGTGAAAAGTTCATACAGATTTGGGATGTCATGATTCATGTCTGTCTTGTACTGTAGCAAAAGCTGAACATCGTGGCAGTTTTGTGTTTGTATTAATACTTTACAAGTTACACAATTATTAATATTATATATATTTTTATATAATGTTTATATATTCATATATTATAATATATTAATATTATAAAGACTGCATATTTTACCTGCAGTAATTGCTTTATAATAATAATTATAACATAGTTATGTTAATATATCTTCTCTATAATTACAATGCAAACCATTTCAACCATTGAATCTTCCATTTTCACTTATAATTGAAGGAAGACATTGTCCACAATTTGATCTAAAGTAGTGCCTGCTTATTATTATTATTATTATTATTATTATTATTATTATTATCATTATTATTATTTATCACTGGTTCACAGATGGTGCAGGGTGAGTACCTTTAAAAGAACTGGTTGCGATAAACCCTATCGTATTTTGCATATTATTAGTATTATAAATAAAATACAAATATTTTTATATCATCTTTATATATTTACATAATATAATGAATAATTATAATTAGTGCTGTCAAATCAATTAATTGCATCTAACTATATATATAATATAATATAATATAATATAATAAATATACATACATTGATCACACAAACGTCTCAGTTACGTATGTTACCCTCGTTCCCTGAAGGAGGGAACGGAGACGGAATTGGGATCTGATTTCAGAGACCAATCTACTTTGAGTGTGTTAAAAACGAGCCAATGGAGATTGGCATGCGATTCACGCATTCCACGCACTGCCCCGCAGCGCGGGTATAAATAAGGAAGTGGAATGCTTGATCATTGCTTTTTTTTCTGCTGAGGAGCCGAACTAGTGACTCGGCCCCCTAGCGGAAGCGCAGCACCTGGCGACGAGACGTACGTCTCCGTTCCCTCCTTCAGGGAACGAGGGTTACATACGTAACCGAGACGTTCCCTTTCAGTCAAGGCCGGTGAGCGAACTGAATCGCGTAGCCGAGTCTGATGGTACGGATGAGCCAGCAAGATGGTCTGGGGAGCTGTAGCCAAGCCCCCAGAGACCGCACAAGCGGGACCAACGGCACCACAGACGTACCCGGGGTGGGGCAGCGAGGCGGAATAGACAGACCCGACTCGGGAGGCCCGGAGGCGGCCCGGAGTGTTGTCTGAGTATTCCAGGGTGGGGCAGAGTGTGGGTGAGAAGGCCCGGGGGCGTTCTCTTTGCCCACACTGCTGCCCCCTGGCAAGGGGAGGCGAGGAAAGGAGTGGCAAGGCCCGGGGGCGTCGCACACTGCCAGCCTGGCCCTCTTGGTGCCCAGGGAGAGAGGAAACTGCTCTGAAAATGTGGGTACCGCTGGACTCCGGAGAGCCAGCGGCAGAGTATGACACCAGTCGGGGCCCCCCGGTCCTCCTCTGGGGGGTGGGGGAGGGGTGCGGACACCCACTCCCTCGGTGCAGCTCCTGTTCTCCCTGGGCTGCCTGTCTCAGGGCTGCTTGCCCTTACGCTTGCTTGTAGACTAGCAAAGCCCTGAGCGGGTTGGGTGCCTCCCTTACGTCCGGCACCCTGCTTCCCAGAATCTGATTCAGCAAGAGCACACACTATTATAGTGGGAAACTCAGCATCATCATTTCCAGCGCATAACAGCCCTCTCTCCGATGCAGCAATTGACATCTGTCCTCTGCCAGAGCCCCAAATGAAACACTAGGTCCCCTTGTTTTTTAAAAGGACCAGCAACCCCATCTGTAGGCTACCAGCAGGCATGTGAGACAGTGAACATGGCCGCCAAACTCGACGGCACACGGTGCGCTGAACGCTCAAGCCCTATGAAAAGGCAAGACGAACACCGCACCGACGTGGTCATGTCCTCATGAGAGAACATGAACCACCCACAAACACAGTCTCAGCATGCTTGTGATGCGATAGAGGAGTGGGGGCCCACGGAGATGTACCCGGTGGGGAAGCACCACTGTAATCCTCAGGTCACCAAGGCTTATTAGCCGAAGTAGCCCTTTTCTGGCTTTTGCAAGAAAAGAAACTAGATCGGGGAATAGGCAAAGGGACTCAACCCCGTTTGAGGTTTCATAGTCTCGACCGCGCATCTCTAGCGCCAAGTGATGCGCTGGGTTGCCATCGCTGAACGCTCAAGCCCTTAAGAGAAAGGCTTGAGACGAACATGCTCTCCTGAGTGACTCGTCGTTTACACTCTTCGTAGAAACAGGAAACATTCACTGTTCAGCTCCGAAGTAAAAAAGCAATGATCAAGTATTCCACTTCGTCGGTCAGTTCCGACGTACGTCGAACGTGACCGACTGAAAGGGAAGCATGTTTTTCCTGCACCTTTTTAATTGTTGGTCTATACAATGTGTCTGAAAGGCACATGACTGTAGTTACGATATTACCGTATTTACCAATACTAATGTAGCACCAATATGACGCTTAACACTATAACTGACTGAATATTAATTCTCTATTTAAATGTCTACTGAGAGTGAGTGAGTCAAATGATACCATTTTTTTTTTATTTGCAATGTAAGTAATTCTGAACAAATTAATAGATAGAATCTCTATGGAATCAATTAGGCACAATTGTTGCTGACATACTAAACATTAACATAGTTGATTATAGTGTTTCAGGGGAGATATTATAAGTAAAGGGATTATTTAGTGCAGTTATCAGGCAGTAAAGAAAGGCAGTTAAAAGTGTCTTAAGGCCCAGAAAAAGGAAGGTCAAGTGTTGCTTCAGCCTCTGAATGCTGGTGGGAGTCTATAGCTTTCTGTAGATGCCACTTGCCCACTCGTGGTTCTAGGTTGCCTACATGCCAGGCTTAGAACGGCCTATTTTAGGGAGTCCAATTCTAGGACATTAACTGTGTTAGTTCTGATGGGGCTTGGCGAGCCACATGGGGCTCAAGAGGTATTGTCAGGATATAAACGGGACACTCGGAAAGGTGAGTCACCTAGTGGTGGTGGTTCTCTAGGTCATGTTCTGATTAGGAAGATTACTACAGTTAGTGTTGTTACAATGCTGTTTGCTTACAATGCTTACAACTAGTAAGAAATGTTGCCAAGTAAGCTGTGCTGTTGTTTCTACACTGTAAAAAAGTCTGTAAAAATAGAGAACAATGTACTGTATAAATATGAAGGAATTTTCAGTATAGGTCTTTTACAGGTGTTTAATCTGTATTTTAATGCAATGCAATGACACATTGCATTAGTTTGTGTTTTAAGGGTTAACGGAAATTTCCATAAAAAAAATTGGATAATGTACTGGCAGAAAATTACCAGTACATTTTTCGTTTTTATTTTTTTTACAGTGCATTTACTTACAGTATGTGGCCTTCAACTCTGCTTTGAAAGTCATTGTAGCAAATATGTATTTTAGCTAAAAGAACAAATTATGTGATTTCATTTTCTGAAAGAAAAGTTAGTTATGCTTGAAAGAAACTCAATATTAAAGATGTACATCTTTTTAATTGTTTCGTACTACTGACTGATATTGTATATTTAATTATGTCTGGTGGTTTCCTCTATTTTTACATTTAGATTACCTTGAATGTCATTAAATAGTTAGCTTTTAGTGTTTGTTTTTCATTTATCAGTTATCGGCCATAACATGAAAATAATTATCATCTTATGGGTATTGGCCAGAATTGTAATATCGACGCATCCCTAATCATTGCTACAATGCTCAGGTGTTGTGGGCGGTTGCCAAGGCATTGCAGTTGCTCTATGTTCTTCGATTCATTTAAGGGCATTTGCTACACGGTTGCTATGGTTTTCTGTGGCCAGTTGCAAGAACTGCTTAGACTAGTCTTGTTTGTCATCTAATTTTTTTTTTTTAAACTGATCATTTTTTACAGTCAGTTACGTAATTTCACGTAATTTCAAGTACAACATGTTCCTGGATCAACATCTTTGTTGATCCTGGAACAACATTCCAATCAACCAATCAGATTTGAGGGCCAAGTTTACAGTTTATGTCAAGTTTATTCAACCATCATTTCCCTCTGATTTTAGGGATAAGTTATGGGTAGAGTTCCAGGATCAACAACAAAGGTTGATCCAGGAACATGTCTTACTTGGCAAAATTACGGTGACTCATAAAAACGTAGATTGGTCTAATTTGAATCTGACAAGTAAGACTTCTTGGCTAACTACTAGTTGGTCAGACTAGTTCTGAAGACACAGTCTAAACAAAGTGGCTATGTTTATGCAGCTGGCCCTTGGTTGGTTTCTAAGTGGTTATTTACCACCAATTTCCTATGATATATGGTTTGTGTCACATAATTTGAGATACCATTCATGTCTGTAGAACAAACCGTATTTAGGGTTTATTCAGCTATTCAACTAACCCTGAGTATGATTAATAGTAATAGCAATTTTTTTTACCTTTTTATATTATTTGTTGGATAATTCAAATAGCTCAGCATGAACCTTCTCTGGCAACAATGTAGCAATTTCTCATATCCATCAAATACATTTTTAATGAGTTAATAACCCTGTGTTTTCCCTTTGAATTAGTGTGATCCCTTGGGCTATTCATTGAGTGATCATCCAGAACTGTTGTTCTGCAAGCAATAAGCTCAAAGCAAAATATAAAGCATAACTGTTAGGTAGATGGAGTCCATTCAGAGGCAATGGAAGGGAGCAGGTGCACAAGGGTGGACGTTAAGGTGGAGTAATTACTGACAGGATTAAGAGGGAAGGATGTTGGGGATCTGCTAGCCTGATATGTACATGCAGGCTTTATATAGTAGTGTGGGTGAATTATTTAAGCATTGGCTTGCAGCAATGTTTCAGTTCATATGGCTCTCTTACATAACACTTCCCTGAGGTACATCTACTGATGAGATGGAGATGAGGGAATGAAGAAGAAAAGATGAAAGAAAGGATGAACAATCTTAAGGCCTATTCACACCAATGTGAATATTCAGTGCAAATATTCAGTAGGATGACAATGTTGAATAAAAACAGTAGGTTCCTATGGGCTTGTTCTCATTGGGTGCAGATATTCATCTGCCAACAAAGCTAACGCTTTTTGCAGAGAGACATTTTATGAGATATTATATTCGTTAACAACAGCACTACATTGGCAAACAATATAAATAAATTAGTGCTGCCAAATCGATTAATCACATCTACTATAAAGGTTTGTGTTTGTGTGTGTATGTGTATGTTTGTGTGTATACATATGTATATGCATACATACAAACTTTTATATTAGATGTGATTAATCGTGATTAATTGATTTAACAGCACTATATACATGTGTATGTTTATTTGTGGGGATGTGCATAAATAGAAAAACACAAGACAGAGAGCATCCAGGAAAAGCAAACACTGAACTCTGCAAGCCTGCAGTATTGAAATAATATTGAATTGGAATTTCCCCCACAAACAGTTAATGTAAAATTAATAATAATAACAATTAAACTGTATCAACTGCGTCATCTGTTGTACCATTCAGCGCCACTTATTGCACCAGAGAAGGTTTATCATTTAGTCCAACAAATATTTGTTTAGGTCTTCGTGTACCTTTCGGGGTCACATTGTTTTGCATTTTCATTTTGCGTTGGGTGTGAATAGGTATTTAGAGAGGGGAAACAGAAAAAGGGAATGGGGGATGTGTGTGTGTGAGAAGACTGTAGAGGTGTAAGACCAAGACGTTACCCTGGAGAAAGGTGGACAAAGGATCTGGAGGGCAACAAAACGGAATATGTAGAACGTGAAGAGAAAGTGGTAAATGAAGGCTGAAGTAGATAGGCAGGGCATAGGGGAGAGGGGGAGATAAATAAGACAAAATGATAGAAGTAGAGACAGAAGGAGAGCTACGCATGAGAACGCTTGTAAATTGCACATATACACGACAGGTCTGTAGATGAAGGCTGGAGCTGTCTCAGCGTCTGCTTGTTATATCAGTCCTGCTTCAACACACACACACACACACACACATCAAACATCCACTAATGTTATCACTCTTTCATTACACTAAAGGTACCGAAATCGCACACTTCCCTACTATATAGTAGGTAAAAAAGTATGTGACAAAAGAAGTATATCTGACTAGTACTCATAAAAGAGTAGGCAAAAAGTGACCTTCTACTCCCGGCGAGATTCTGAAGTGTAAAGTAAATAAACAAAACTGCATTCCATGTGTCTTGCGGAAGAACATTGTAGGCCACTGGGCTACTCCGCAGAGGTTGTTGTCCCGTCCGGTCTATAATAGTCTGAATATAAACACTTATTATAGGTGTACCTCAGTGATTCAGGATAAGACAAAAAACAGGTTTTGGATGATTATTCATGATGTACGCGCTCATTCCGTTTAGTAAATTTTGAACTAAAAAAGGTTTCATAGTGCACTTTTAAGTTATGTTCTGGTCAGGGCCGTGGCATGGGGCTAGTGAATATTTCTCAGAGTATATTGGATTACTTTTGAGAGTTAATTTCAAAGGTTCTGGTCTGCTTAAGTTGTTTGAATCTGTCTTGTGTCACATCAAAAACCCCCCACCCCCTTCTTGTCATTTTCCAGGTGTTCTACGAAAAAAAAAAAACAGCTGTAGTTTAGTGGTTAGCGCATATGGTCAACACATGTGTAGCTGCATCTCATATGGGAGATGCCGGTTTTATTCTAGACTGCATGATATCTCTCCATGATTTCCTTTCAAAACAGAAGTGTACAAACGGTACAAACCCAAAAAGTAATTAAAGAAAAACCCTTCCAAATAGGGCTGCACAATATTTAAAAAAAATGGACATTATGAAATTTTGTTTTTCTGCAATATATAATGCAATATGAAAAAATACAGAAACGTTTACCAGATGACTAGCTATATTTGGAAGGAATGCATTATTCTAGGATGATTGGGGGGATTTTGTAGGGGAGTGCATTTGTATAGAAAATGAAAAAAAAGCTGAACAAATTTTCTTTTATTTACTTTGAAGACATTTATGAGTGCGAAACATCTTTTTAGGGATGAATGATTTGTAAAACCTTGAGTGTTCACAATTAGTTTACTCTTTACAAGACCCACTCAATACTCTTTCAGTAACTATAAAGTGAACAGAGTAAAAAAAAAAAACTCTTTTCAATTGAATTTTTATAGGCCTTATTCCTGTTTTTGGCCCTTTCAATATGACTATAAAATATTATTTGTTTTGTATTGTGATTTATTATTAATTTAAAATTAAACAAAATAAGACATAATACTACTGCACTGTTAAATAAAAAATTGCACCAGGTCAAAATTGAAAAAAAAAAAAAAAAAACAGATACGTTTTATTACATTCAAAAATAATGTAAAATACAGATAAATAAAAATAAATTGTTTTCAAACATTATAAACACTAAACACGTATTTTAGTTCCCCTAACTCTAAAACAATTAATTTAATGGTATTCATAAATTATAGAGCCATTCATTATAAATGGCAAGACTAAATACATTTATTTTTAAAGCAAAACTGAAACTGAGATGATAAAAAACACGACTCATATACTGAAAAAATAATACAAATTATTTATCATACTCTGTAAAATTGTAATACTTATATTTGCATGTTCATTTCTTCATTTTCAAACATTAAACTGCTTTTATTTTGACGGGAAATTAATATATGCGCTGCGTTTTTCAATGTGAAGCCACGGTCTTGTGTTCATTTTATTTTTTTTTAAATATCCTAAATAAAAATGATTTATAGTACACTGTAAAATTACTAATATTTACGTCTTAATTCATTTTCGAAAACATTAAACAGCAGAGCTTTTATTTTTTTGGTTTGCCAGCAAATAAATATATGCAGCTCTGCGTTTAGAGTGAAGTGAGGCGCTGAGTTCTTTTTATTTATTTATTTTTTATTTAATTTCGATATATTGTGCATCCCTACCTCCAATGTTCTCCAATCAGATTCTGAATCAACACCCTATCATTCCTCTGCACACTGTCCCAAAGCACACCACCATGCCCGCTCTGGCCAAGCCCCTGCCCCCCATTCTCATACCAGTCAGCAGGGCCAGGCAGCCCCACTAACTCCATCCCTTTCATCTCTTCCTTCTCCAGCATATTGGCTTTTCATGCATGGGTTGTGCTCAGGCCTGCAAGCTGCCACACTGCCACAGCCCATAAACACGTAAGGGCTCGGCACACTTCAGGTCTGTGCGTCTAGCGAGATTTCGACACAAGCAGCGCTCGTGTTTTGAGTTGAGTCTTATAAAGCAAGCGCTTCCAATTCTGGGTGCCAGGTCTTTTTAGTTATGACTATGAGTATTATTTTTTGCAATCCAAACAACAACTGAGGTCAGACACAACGGCATTGGGACCGGAGGGCATTAGTCAGAATCACTAGTGATTCCTAGCTGCTCTGCTTCACGCCACATGGTTGATCCCGCTAGAGTTAATGTGGTAGACACTATGAAGGAAGGCTGTTATGTAATTCGGTTTCTTCAGTTATTAATAATGTCCTGTCAACATGTCCACTTCTCTCTGTTCTTTTTAACAGGCTTCACAGCTCTCCGCCACCTCTGAAATACCTAAAAGGGTATATTGATAAAAGATCTGCTGTGCCACATTAACTATGAAAGATACAGATGCATTGCGCTGTTGACAGATGCATTGTTAGTCTTCAGTACACTGTATATTAGGCCAAAAACATGGTCTATGGGTAATGGTGAAAAGTGAATAATTTCACTGAATAGAGTCATAAGTTATTGTAACCGAGTCATGAGCAAAATGAATAATGAAAGCTTTCAGCTCACTTGCAGCGATTGTGGGTTTGGATGATTTGGCCAAGATTACAAAGGCTGAATGATGCCTTCACGGTTATGCCATCAAGTTGACATGAAAATTAACCCTATTTATCTTTTAAAGGGGGCATAACACACACACAGTTTCTGCCAGTCTCATGTTAATCTGGAGTACCTATAGAGTCGTATTGCATCCTTCATATCTCTGAAGAGTCTTTAGTTTTATCATATTTATAAAAGACAGATACGCTGTACCGATTCTTTCCGAAAACAGCCAAGCTTGTGAAGCTGTGCAGTGGGCGGAGCTAAAGAATCTCGAGCGCACACACACACTCCCTGGATAACTTTCGATTCACTATACGTTCGTGTTGTTGACATTATATGCACTTACGCGGACCGAATGCCAACAAAACACAGACATTTGATACAGTTTCTTTAATCCAGTTCTTTAACAGTGTAAATAAGTCTGAATGCATTAAATAGCATTAGACCCCCACCCCCATTTAAATGCATGTTTAATTTTTTGACCTTCCCTGCCCTACATTTTTGTTCTGTTTTCATCATCTGTTACACTCAATAAGCATTTAAAGGTACACTGTGTACATTTTAGCGGTATCTAGCTGTGAGGTTGTGAATAACCGCTCACCCCTTCCTTTCGAAGCACATAGAGAAGCTACGGTGGCCAACACAGGACAAAGATGTCATCGTTTGAGACCACAGAGATTGACTAGCGTTCTGTAGAGCAGTTTGTCCGTTTAGGGCTACTGTAGAAACATGTCAGCGCAAAATGGCGACTTCACTGTAAAGCCTTGTTTATACTCGATGCGTCCGCGCGAGGGTGCGCGTGGCAAAAATGACGTCAAAGCGGAGTGGGTGGTCGTGCGTGTTGGGTGTGCAAGACCCCATTTCGCCTGCCGGTGTGCAGCGCATTTTTTGTAACGGCGTATGCGGCTCCAAGTTCTAGGCGAATCTAGCCAAGCATGACGTCTCATCACACCGGCACCCAGTTTGCACATACAAATTAGGTGCTTATATTTACAAAATGAGCCTACAAAAACAGAAATAAGCCCTTTTAAATAAAGATCCATGTTTAATTTTAAACAAAATCACTAAAGTAAATGAAAATGTTTAGTGAAATTAGGAATATTTAAGAGATTAGTTAATTTAGTTGTATACATGTGTGCATTTATTTTGTTCTCATGTCACAAGTAATATGTTTACTGAGTTTTACACAAATCTTTTGTAGTGTGGTTTTCGGTGAAGTGTACTAAAATAAATCATCACCTGTGTACATTAACCCACTTCTTCTCTCACTGCTTTTTCCTGATGGTTTATAGAACAATTACTCCGAGTCGCCCTCTGTCGTTTCAAAGAATAGTACAACGGCGTGCGAGTCGAGTATAAATGCCTCGTCCATCTGGGGAGGAGCGCGCGCAGTCAGCGGAGGCTCGTGCTGCGGAACCATGTGAAAGTATAAACAAGGCTTAAGGGGACCCGCAGTGTATGTAGATAGAAATGGCTCATTTTAAGGTAATAAAAACATTGGTTCCTTATGTAAGGTCTATATACACCACTGAAAATTATATTGCATTTCTGGCAATAGATCCTCATAAATATTACACACTGCACCTTTAATTTCAAGGAACAATTTTTCAAGTTATATTTTTTCAGTATTCGGTACCTTTTCACCCACCATCTTGTTGCAGTGCATTCTGGGATTGCATTCTCTGCAAAGGATACATGTATGGTACCTTAAAGGGTTTAAAATTAAACAAAACTGTTTAAAATGTAAATATTCTGACTGTTTGAGTTAGGACTGTACTTTTATTCAAATTAACCAATGGTTTTCCATAGTATCATACATTTAGATCATGATAACCATAGATAAAACCATGCACGCATATAACACTTAACTACCATGGTAAAATGTAACTATATGGTTTCTATGGTAGTTGTTATGAAAAAATAAATGCATATTTTAGTATATATACAAATGCACATATGCTTTAGCGTAATATCAAAAATACTGTAATTATATTCCGTTAATCTAATTCATGTCTACATTTAATAATATAATAAAATTCTATATGGATATACCACATTTCTGCCATAATACCATGGTGCAGTTCAGGGGGGAAATTGGCCATCTAGAGCACCGGGAGTTTTCCCAGTGGGCAGCTGTACAATGTGGGGCAGCCAGTTAAGCCCTGTTAACACCGTCAGTGACTTTGTCGCTGTATGTCACTTGTCTCTGTACTGTAAAGATGCTTGTGAGCGTTTCTATCGCTCCAATGTTATTGGTAAACCGTAGACTGCACATCTGGCCATAGACTTAGAAGAATTAATGATCATTCTAATTAGACAGTAGCATTCTGTTTCTGGAGAGTGTTGTTATATAAACTACAGCAATGCTCAGTGCATTAAATCATTAACCAGATTAACGATCGATCAATCAACAAATTAAACTCTCTCCCACTGCCAAAAATGACTAAAACATCGTTCAAATTTGACAAATAATAAATTTTCTTGTCCCTAATAATCAACATAATGCAGGAGAAACTGTAATATGAACAGCAGCAGTCCTAAACTGCTGAATGCATCATTAACCACACAAACTATCAATGCATGAATCAAATACACCAAGACTGACCATTTCTTTTCCACGCATCATTTTATTATATCCATGTATTCGGTTACAGTCAAATTATATAAAACAGTGAAATCGCTCCAGGACTCTGTCCTGTCTTGCCTGCATTCAAGACGTGAGCTCCACTGACAGTCTTCACTCCTATTTTTTGTCGCTCGTAAAATTCGCTGCTCATTTGCCTAAAGTTTCATCCTTCAGATGAGATGTTTAACTGAGGTACTGACTCTCTGTGGTCATTAAAACCCAGATGTCCTGGCCAAATTCCCTCCATTGGCCCTTATCAATCATGGCCTCCAAATAATTCCTATCCAATTATCACTCTCTCTCTCCTCTCCACCTATAGCTGGTGTGTGGTGAGTGCACTTGTGTCGTTGACTGCTGATTACAAACAAACATTTTGGAAGGAAAAGACTAAATATAAATGGAATCAGTACATAAAATGCTTTAAAGATGAACAAGAAACAGTGAGTGCTCTTTGCCATTGTGGCTATTTATCTGCGGCGAAAGCACAAGCGCTGATCTGTCTGAATTCACAAAAACAATTCAGACTCGAAGTGAGCCGCCATTCTGCCGTAGAACTCAGAAGCGTTGCACTGTTTACACTACGTCAACAGCGTAGGAGTCAGACACAGACCAGAAGAAATTGTTAAATAAAGTCGTTATTTTTGTTTGTTTTTGTACACAAGAATTATTCTAGTATTCTATTTTAACTATGTCTTTCCTACCTTTCTGGGCCTTGAAAGTGGTAATTTAATTGCTGTCTATGGAGGGGTCAGAGCATGCACGGCGCCAGGATTCCAGTTTTGGATGGGCCAGACCAATTGTGATAAAAACGTTATCAAATCACTGTTTAACCTAATCTAAATTACTGACTAATATACTGTTATGTTATCTGTGTTTACATAATATAGATTTAATAGCTTGATGCTCTTTACATATTTTGTTGCAATGCTGTAAAAAGTTTAAGTGCATAGGACGGACCTGTCCATGATCGCTCTCCATGGTTCTGACCAAAGAAGAGTGCTTTGGAATCTCCATTACGCGCCAGGCTGTGCTTTAGCGCTCTGGTTGAGTTGGGAGCTCATCCACAGAAGACAGATCCACAGGGCTGTCATCCACTTGCGAGGCGGAGGCGCTGGCGCCACCCTAGCACTGGCGTCCTAGCATCCTGGGATGGCAGAGACGAAGATGTGCTAAGTGTTGTGGATTTCAACTCTCCTTCATCTCCTGTTTGCAGCGATGACTCCAAGACAAGCACATTTAAAGTACTTAAACAACAACTGCTGCAACATTGTCCTTTTACTGGAAATTATTTTCACACTTTCACAAGCTACATCCAATCTCGAACCTCACTGTTTGCTGAACTTGCGCAGAAACATCAAAATAGACATAACCAACTTTTTAAAATTGTTTTGAAAACTAAACATTTAGACTATTTTAGCACAAATTATGAGCTTATTTGCCGATTTTTAAAGTTAAAATATATTAAAAGTTTTTGAAAACTATAAGAAAAGTTATGGGTCCCACCCATAACGCCGTGCCTGGGTCAGAGAGTTTTCCGATTTCATCAAAAATATCTTAATTTGTGTAACGAATATGAACGAAGGTCTTAAGGGTTGGGAATGACAAGAGGGTGAGTAATTAATGACAGAATTTTCATTTTTGGGTGAACTAACCCTTTAAACATATCTCAACTTTTTTGCATCGCTGGACACACCTACTTCCTGTCATCAACGGTCACTGTCGCTCGAGTCGGCAAAAATCTCCAGCTCTCTATTGAAATTAATGTGATTGTGACGCTTTGTCGCTGCGTTTTGCTGCTAATGTGAACTCAGCATTAGTGTTACTACAGTAAATCCATGGTAAATGATGGTGATTTGTAGATTGAAAAGACTTCTGACGGGATCGTTCATGATCAATACTCTGTGTGGCACAATTCAAACCCGTAGCGGTTTTGTTCAGCTTTTGCCGCATTATATTGAACATTTGTGTGTAATTGTATAGAGGAAAATTTTATTGCGATAATCATCATTTTTTGTATTATCCAGCCCAGTATTTTTTATGATTTTGTTGGTACAGTGTTCCAAAATTACAGGATTTTTGTACGTCCATTTTATGAGGCTTGTTCTGTCAGCATATGCTAATTCTTTTAAATGATTCTGGGTTAGTGAGTCATTTAAATACTTATAAATAGTATTACAGTGACAATTCAGCATGTATTTGATGTGTCATCTCCGTTAGCATTAGTACAGTTGTGTGCAGTCTCGGCCTAAGGCTGAAGCTCTTCTGTTAACATGATGAGGACATTGACAGGCATAGACAGTGTCATGCTGCCAGGTGTGCTTGTTGGTGAATCATGAATTGGCTAAGAGAGACAACTGCTACTGCTGTGCGTTTTCTGCCACACACAGGGGTTATTCTCATATTATTGTCTAATACGCGAGAGGGATGTTATGTGTTTACACCCTTCAGGTTTTTGCTAAAGGTTTACTGTCAGTCACAGGCATCCAAAGCTTTCCCACAGGAGCAAATGAGGAGAGAGAGGAAGAGAGAACCTGTTCCACATAATAGAGCTGTAGATTGCACAATGTGAGACAGTCAGGAAGACAGGCAACCGTAACGAAGCTTGTTAAGATGAACGTAAGATGATGCGAGACCACAATAGACTCATCCAGATAGGAATGTACGGTCACGGAGTCTGATATTCAGACAAGATTTAACTTGTTTTCCAAGTGAAGTTTGAATGACTTTGTGAGAAAGTAAAGAGCTAATCTAGGTTACTTATGCAAGCTTTTCTGCATCCAGAACCTACTGAGCTGAATACCTAGACAACAATTAAGGCGCTGTATATTCTACCTAATTTTGAACAAAAAACAGCATTGTATCAATGTTTCGCGTAGATGGAAATCCCACAATGCACTGACTCTGACTTAAAAAAAAAAAAGCTAATGAAGTTGACAGATGTTTGATGTGTTCAATGGTTTTTGATGGGTTTTCGGGACTGAAGACCAGTTGGTTTAAGCAGTTTCTTTCTGCAGTATTTTCTGCTATTATATTTCATTTAATACTGAACAGTTCCATGAAGTTCAAAAGTGCCCCACCACTTTTACAGCAGCCTTGGATCTGGCAGTATTTTTCCCATTCAGTTTTACCCAAGCGGCAACCTCCCCCAGTTTCTCTTGAAGCCAATACGGAAGTGACTTAAACTGCAATTCATCGACTGGCCGCTAGAGACAGAATCTCATTGAGCCCCATGTTAAAATGCCCAGCTTTACAACAGAAAAAAACATGTTTACAGCCTGGTACAAATTGTTGTTTTGGTCTATATATCTATTTTTGACCTCCATGACAACTGCGAGCGGGGTGAATCCTTTTTATAACCCATTCATTTACATTATATAAAGCCTTAAAGTTCTGCATAATTAAGGGCGTGGCCACTTTGAGTGACAGGTGGATTGCCGTTTGTCTGCTGTCTGTTAGTCATCACGTCACGCAGCTGGCAACGGCCAGCTCGTCCCTACTTTACGCTTCAAAACTGCTCTTCAGAATCCTATGGGTGACGTCACGGACACTACGTACATAGGGTTTTAACATAGGGATTTAAAAAAATCTTTGTTAGAGTTATAAGCCACATTATAAACTTTGGTTTGAAGCGTAATTGTAACGGGGTATGTAGGTTCAAGGAAGAAGGAGGCGGGAACCGGCAAACAATAACAACAAACTTTAATCAAATAAATGAACAAAGTTAAAGTAAAAGCGGCAGCCCCGCACGGACGACTGCCGCGCACATACATAAATAAAACACAAATTAAAATCCAGGCCTGGTCCTCTCTCGTCCTTCACAGTTGTCGCTCCTCCTTTATACACCTGTCACTCCTCCGTGAGGCACGAGGCCGACGGCACGCAGCTAGCGCTCATCATCACTAATGACCGCGGCCTCGTCCCGCTCTCACGGTCCCTCAGCCTCGCTGCTTGCCACAGTAATATTACTTGAAAGTCAGACAAAAAGACAGGTACAAGACTGTGCACTTGAAGGAACAGAGCTTATAACTTAAGTTTATTAAGCAAACAGGGAAGAAAAAGATGACAGGTGGTTATTTTTGAACAATGTGCAAGGCACTGTGCATGTTAGCATAATTCATAAAAACAATAAAAAACATTTTATCTACAATTAAAATGAAAACAAATATATATAAAGTGCTGCTTGAAAGTTTGTGACCCCCTTGCAGAAAATGTGAATCATTTTAACAAAATAAAGAGGGATCATACAAAATGCGTTTTTTTTTTTTTTAGTACTGTCCTGAATACGATATTTTACATTAAAAAAGACAAAAATAGCTGCATTTTTTCAAATGACTCTGTTCAAAAGTTTATGAACCATCGATTCTCAGTACTGTGTGTCGTTACCTGGATGATCCACGGCTGTTTTTTTATTTTATTTGTATGATGGTTCTTGTTGTTCTTGAGTTCCTTGAGCCTCCAGAAGGAAACACGATGCATTAAGATTGAATTTGAAGATCAAGGTAAATTCTTCTTAATTTGTCTTCCGAGAAACATGCAAGTATTTTCTGTTGCTTCCGAAGGGCAGTACTAAATGAAAGAATAAACATAATATGAAAAACTTGAAATCCTGTTCAAAAGTTTTCACCCCAGGCCATTAATGAAGCATCCCTTCTGGAGCATCAGTGTTATTCGGCACTATTTGAGGGGACAGCCATTTGTAGTGATGGACTCATTCAATCCCACAATGCATCACAATACAACTGATGTACGCTCAACGGCTAGAGAATACCCATAATGCACTGTGGCGATCGTGCCAAATGAATTCCCTTGTCTCGCCAGAAGATGGTGTCCACAGATGAATCATCCATCCATTTATTTTCCAAACCTCTGGTCCAATGTGGGTACAGCGTAATGTCGTACAGGTATACATTCCTTTTTAATTGATTATTAAATAGTTTAATTAAGGTTTATACATGCTAGTTTCCACGACCGATTTATAAATCTTTTCATTACTACTGGAGCTGCCAGTTTGGAGCACAGCCCTTCTGGAGCACACGGTGTCCGAATACACTCACTCAGTTTTATTCACTCCTTTAAGTGGACTGTATTAGTAATAGAGTAATGTAGGGAATAGTGAGTGAGGGTATAGGGGGCGATTTCGAACACAGCCTAGAAAAAAGGAATTGTGAAAAAGAGCAGGTCGCCTTCCTGCTTGCCTTGGCTTTTTCTTTTTACTTTTTTTGGCCATAGCACAGAGTGGTTTATTGGCTTATTAGCTCCAGAATGGAATATTTTGGTGCGTTTATGGTGTGCATAGAGAAGGTAAGAGCTGCTGCAGACCTGCACATAAGAGATTTAGTCCCACATCACAGCCTATACTGTGTCTGAACCGACCACGCTTCAGTAGTCACCGGCTGTTGCTCGGCAACATGCACCACAGTCTAACATCTTGTGAAGTGAAGAGCCAAGCTGCTGTTTTCCATCTCACCCTTGAACCGCTCTCTCGCTCTATTCATTTTGCTCTCCATTCCTCCCTACGGAGACTGTTGTTCATCAGGCATTTCACACGTTCTCCTGTTTCGTTCTTGTCTATTCCTCCTATTAAGTTTCTTCCCACTCCGATAAGCCACACGTTGTGCTCTGGACCATCTCATTATTGTTAATATTTACACAAACTGCATGTCTATTTCGTCATCTTTTTGTCTTTTAGGATGCTGTACGAGTGCGTCTCAGCTCTCTAGAGTATTGGGAGAAAGAGAAGATGGGGACAAATAGGGACATTATGTTCTTGTGGAAGAGGAATTATGTTCAGATGATGCTTCGGAGTTGTCAGTCTTTCTCTCTCGCCCTCTGTCTTTCTCTTGCTCCCGCTATCTGACTGTGCCATGACGTCTTTTAGTGGACTCTCACACTGAGTCAAAAAGGTGCCAAACAATTTGTTAAAATGCTGTCAGTGTTCTTACAAATTTGCTTCTCTGCGTTGAGAAGAAAACCCTTAAAGGGATAGTTCACCCAAAAATGAAAATTACCCCATTATTTACTCACCCTCAAGCCTATGTGTATATGACATTCTTCTTTCAGACGAATACAATAGGAGTTATATAAAAAAAATGCCCAGGCTCTCTTCCAAGCTTTATAATGGCAGTAAATGGCAGCCCAAAATTTGACGCCCAAAAAAGTGTGTTCATCCATTATTAAAGTAATCCAAATGGCTCTAGGGGGTTAATAAAGGCCTTCTTAAGCGAATCGATGGGTTTGTGTAAGAAAAATATCCATATTTAACACGTTATAAAGTAAAATATCTCCTCCGACGGACTGCTCTCCATATTCAACTTACGAAAAAAGTGTAACTGGCGCGACGATGACATCGGACCTAGCGTAAGCATTTTGAACTGCGAGTGACGTTACACTTTCTTCGTAAGTTGAATATGGAAGGTGGTCTGCCGGAAGCAGTTTTTTGAGCTTCAAATTTTTGGCCTGCCATTATAAAGCTTGGATTAGCCAGGACCTTTTTTAATATAACTCTGATTGTATTCGTCTGAAAGACTGTCATATATACCTAGGATGGCTTGAGGGTGAGTAAATTATGGGATCATTTTCATTTTTGGGTGAACTAGCCCTTTAAATATTTTGCATATCTCCATTGTGTCTCCTAGACGAGTGCTTATTAATATGTGTTTTGTCTTATGAACCCCCACCCCCCAGACTCATCAAAAAGGCCAAAGGGTCACTAAATCAATATCACACCAGCAATTGTAGCTCATGATAAATTGGATAACATGAATGAATTAAGTATAGAGCTCCATGCTATTCTGTATGCGCTAGAGCTGAACGATTAATCGTTAAAAGATCGCAATCTCGATTCAAACACCCACACAATCTCATTCCTAATTAATGATTTTCCTGTTTATTAAACCTTTGACAAAATCACACTGGAACATTCAGATCTGCGTTGGTGCTGCCGCTGAGCCAGAGAGAGCAGTTGTCATGTATAGGTATGAAACAGTCTTTTCAGCCACACACAGTATCGTTATTTCTGTGATATTCAAATTATCAATATCAAAGAAATGTATAATTCAGATATAAACAATGTCTGCAGAAGCTATCAAAATAGAGTAAATCACCTTTTGAAAGTAACTTGACCCTGCAGATAATGATTGTATCGTTTACATTGTTACGCCACCAGGTGGCGACAAGTCACTGTTAAAAATGTATTTGTTATTGAATCATTCATTCAAGAGATTTGTTAAAAAAAACCCTGATTCATCCAGTACTGAAACAAGTTAGTTATTTATGAATGAGTCATTGAATCATTCATTCATTCAAATTTTAAATAGCAGCAAGCAGAATGAAATGGCGGTGGCTTGACTCAGGAATATTAATTACCATATGTACATAATCATTCAAGTATTATGATGTTAATGTGAGGTATTGATCTGGAGATCAAGTGTTTGTTCATTTCCAAATCAAAGCTGTAAACTGAGAAAATGTAGTTGTACGTCAATGCATATAAATGACTATCAACACATTTGTTGTCATTGGAATGGATAGCAAGGCACAGAATATCTGTGTGAACATCGCTGCTGGTGCTTTCCATGAGTGGTACAACTACCACAAAATGTGTTTATGCTTTACATGCTAAAGGCCACCTTACTAGCTGTGCGTATTAATGGAATTCCTGGATGTCTTGTACAGATACAATGAGGAAAATAAGTATTTGAACACCCTGCTATTTTGCAAGTTCTCCCACTTAGAAATCATGGAGGGGTCTGAAATTGTCATCGTAGGTGCATGTCCACTGTGAGAGACATAATCAAAAAAGAAATCCCGAAATCACAATGTATGATTTTTTAACTAATTATTTGTATGATACAGCTGCAAATAAGTAATTGAACACCTGAGAAAATCAATGTTAATATTTGGTACAGTAGCCTTTGTTTGCAATTACAGAGGTCAAACGTTTCCTGTAGTTTTTCACCAGGTTTGCACACACTGCAGGAGGGATTTTGGCCCACTCCTCCACACATATATTCTCTAGATCAGTCAGGTTTCTGGCCTGTCGCTGAGAAACACAGAGTTTGAGCTCCCTCCAAAGATTTTCTATTGGGTTTAGGTCTGGAGACTGGCTAGGCCACGCCAGAACCTTGATATGCTTCTTACAGAGCCACTCTTGGTTATCCTGGCTGTGTGCTTCAGGTCATTGTCATGTTGGAA
Organism: Romanogobio albipinnatus; assembly: GCA_023566225.1. Lineage (NCBI taxonomy): Eukaryota > Metazoa > Chordata > Actinopteri > Cypriniformes > Gobionidae > Romanogobio > Romanogobio albipinnatus. The sequence continues at coordinate 21,655,217 of CM042255.1, read as the reverse complement.
GACCCAGCCTCGACCCATCTTCAATGCTCTAACTGAGGGAAGGAGGTTGTTCCCCAAAATCTCGCAATACATGGCCCCGGTCATCCTCTCCTTAATACAGTGCAGTCGCCCTGTCCCATGTGCAGAAAAACACCCCCGAAGCATGATGCTACCACCCCCATGCTTCACAGTAGGGATGGTGTTCTTGGGATGGTACTCATCATTCTTCTTCCTCCAAACACGTTTAGTGGAATTATGACCAAAAAGTTCTATTTTGGTCTCATCTGACCACATGACTTTCTCCCATGACTCCTCTGGATCATCCAAATGGTCATTGGCAAACTTAAGACGGGCCTTGACATGTGCTGGTTTAAGCAGGGGAACCTTCCGTGCCATGCATGATTTCAAACCATGACGTCTTAGTGTATTACCAACAGTAACCTTGGAAACGGTGGTCCCAGCTCTTTTCATTGACCAGCTCCTCCCGTGTAGTTCTGGGCTGATTTATCACCTTTCTTAGGATCATTGAGACCCCACGAGGTGAGATCTTGCATGGAGCCCCAGTCCGAGGGAGATTGACAGTCATGTTTAGCTTCTTCCATTTTCTAATGATTGCTCCAACAGTGGACCTTTTTTCACCAAGCTGCTTGGCAATTTCCCTGTATCCCTTTCCAGCCTTGTGGAGGTGTACAATTTTGTCTCTAGTGTCTTTGGACAACTCTTTGGTCTTGGCCATGTTAGTAGTTGGATTCTTACTGATTGTATGGGGTGGACAGGTGTCTTTATGCAGCTAACAACCTCAAACAGGTGCATCTAATTTAGGATAATAAATGGAGTGGAGGTGGACATTTTAAAGGCAGACTAACTGGTCTTTGAGGGTCAGAATTCTAGCTGATAGACAGGTGTTCAAATACCTATTTGCAGCTGTGTCATACAAATAAATAGTCAAAAAATCATACATTGTGATTTCTGGATTTTTTTTATTTTTTATTATGTCTCTCACAGTGGACATGTACCTACAATGACAATTTCAGACCCCTCCATGATTGCTAAGTGGGAGAACTTGCAAAATAGTAGGGTGTTCAAATACTTATTTTCCTCACTGTATCTTGCATTATAGCTGACATGATATGAAGCATTAAAGGGATAGTTCACCCAAAAATGAAAATTCTGTCATCATTTACTCACCCTCAAGTTGTTCCAAACCTGTATGAGTTTCTTTGTTCTGCTGAACGCACAAGAAGATATTTTTGAAGAATGTTTGTAACCAAGCAGATAGAGCAACCATTGTCTACCATAGTAGGGATAAAAGTACTATGGTAGTCAATGGTTGCTCTATCTGCTTGGTTAAAAACATTTTTCAAATATCTTCATTTGTGTTCAGCAGAACAAAGAAACTCATACAGGTTTGGAACAATTTGAGGGTGAGTAAATGATGACAAAATAAAAAAAATTGAGTGAACTATCCCTTTAAGGTGTGTTCACATTCATCATTGTTCAGCAAATTTTCACAGGCAAAATCCAGTAACTTCAATAGCCATGCGCTTGGGAATTTTGCCTGAGGGCAAAAGATTTCCCCATGCAGATTTTGATATTCATCGCGTTGACCAATAGAAAGCTGATGAAGGTGATTTCTGTGTGTGAGCCGTGGCATGCGTATTACATTGCTATACTATTGATAATAGACAATGAACCTTTTTTTCTCCTTGTAAATTCATCTAAATTTCGCTAATGTGACAGCGCTTTAGATTTGTTAACATACAGAGGACCAAGGAAACCAAGCTTGTGCAAATATACAGAAGTAACACAAGCGCACCCACACACTGAATGGGCTGTTTCCTTACCGCTGTTAAAATCCTATGCTAGGCCTAGTCTCATTATCCCAGCAGCAGGAACATGAGATTTCTCTTTTTTCCCCCTCAAGTCAAACATGAATTATTTAGCTTTGTGTTGATCACGTTGAGTCTCTGCCCTGAGCTTCCCTCCCCAGTTCCCCTACTGTATTTCTCTCGCTATCTGAGCTGTGTATGTTGTGGCTAGCTTCTACTCAGCAATACAAAATGCATGTTTTGCTCACAGAATTGCCGATATCTCCGAAGTCTGATTCTGAAATCCTGCTCTGAGAGACTGTCATCATGTATCTGAACAATGTTTAGCATTTCTTCTCAGTGGCACTGTAACTGCACTCCATAATTATTTCTGTACAGTGCGGGGCGAATCTTCGCTAGCATGTGCGTAAATAATTCACCATGCCAATGTTTTGTTGAAGCCAAGTCCCACATTATCAGTGTACACATTTGTGAGTCATAACGGAAAGAAACTTCATTTGCCCCAATTTTTGATGCGGATATTGTTTTCTCTGTCTAAATTCCGAATTGAATTTTCACGCAGCTGAGGATTGGTACGCCGTTCGCTGCACCTTTATCAATTATTCACATCCAGCTCTTTGGAAGCTTTAATAAGCAGCTTGTCAGTCAACTAACTCATAGCGGTTCCGGCTTTGTTTTTGTGATGTGAGGCCAATTTTGCATTGATGTAAGTGAGCTCAGTGAACAAATGATGATGCTAGGCAGCCATGGTTAAAGAAAAACAGATTCATATGGAGTTAAGTTGACAGAGAGCAAGTTAAGAATGGGTCACAGTGGTCAAATCACACTGGTCACTTATCTAAATAATAACTGAGGTCAACTAGTTATTTGATATATAACTATATATTTGAAATAACTAGTTATTTGATATGTTATACAATTGCACTCCATCCAGCTGTTGCTGAACATCCTCTAAGAAACGCATCTTATTGGGGTGAAGTAGCCCTTTAGGCAATCCACTAACTCCATGTACAACTGTTCAAAAGTAAGGTCAGTAATATTTTTTTTTAATGAAATTAATAATTTTTTTTAAGCAAGGATGCAAAGAATTGTATAGTTACAAAATATTTATATTTCAAATAAATGTTGTTCTTTTGAACTTTCTATTCATCAAAGGATCCTGAAAAAATGTGTTATGGTTTCCAGAAAAATATATGAAAACAGCACAACTGTTTTCAACATTAATTATAATAATAAATGTTTCTTGAGCAGCAAATCAATATTAGAATGATTTCTGAAGGATCATGTGACACCAAAGACCAGTGACATCCTCATCTAAAACTAAAGCCATGAACATTTTTGTTACTTGAAAAACGTTTTAATATTTTATTTCAGCTATAGTTCCCATGGCTGGTTTCTCATTTTTATTGAGTTTAACTTGATTTACTAAAATAACCAAATCTTTAAAGACATTTCCCTCAAATTACAATTAAAATAAATATGGAAAATATCAAAATAAAAACATATAAAAAAATTACCTTTTCATAATTGCTAAGACAATTCTCCGAACATTAAACACAAATCCACATTTTCAAACTAAACTCACAACACCCTTGACTCGAACAGTTGCTTCAAAACCATTTAACCTGTACTCAAAATCAAACAATGCTTTCAGATCATACACACGTGAGTCAAAAATATAAGGTCTACAGAGCATTCATTGGACACTACATCAAAAAATGGAGAGCACAGCATCCAGAAAAAAATATATTGTATACAGTAAACTATGTTTGCAATTATATATAAAAAAGTATAGTAATTGGAACTGAGTAAGGTGTATATATTGTATACTGTATGTACAGGAATTATAGTACTGTACTGAATATTGAATAGTAAGCTTCTGAATGTCTGTATATTCAGCACTTGCATACTGTAAAAATACTGCAGTCCAACTGCAAAAGCCAAAAAGGTCAAATACAACTCTAAATGAAAAACATGTTACAGTACACTCAAATACTGTAAGTTGTGCAACTGGAAAATCAATGTCAATGAGAGACTGATTCTGCTTCAGCATCATGTCTTCCTGCTGACTCTGGCCTGAGGTCTTCGTCCACATCTCAGGCAATGTCGTCTCTTGCCAGGCGAAGGGAAAACCCCTCTGGTGTGCTGGATCCAGCCTTGACAACACTGTCCACACCTTGCTTTCTCGTCCTCATCATCTTCCTCCTTGTCCACCACCTCTTATATGTACTCTTCCTCCTCTCCCTCTCAGATTGTTTCCATCTATTGCTCATATTAACATTCAGTGCTCCTGAACTGGTTTATATTTTGTACAGTTGGTCAAATACACATCATTGTTTAACTTCAGCCTCTTGTGTTTAGTGATGTGCGATACAAATGTATCACAGGGCGATGTGTGTTTTAAAGAGAATGTGTTTAGAGTTTTGCAAAAAGGTGCAGGAGATATGCAAACAGTGTCTAACTGCCTTTTGCAGAAATAGTTATTTATTTGGTTTAGACTATTGATAATTTGGTTCAGAGAGAGGGGTTTAGTGTTTAAGCAATTGTGAAAAACTGTAATTGAAAAACTCTATTTGGATCTCAATGATAGTAATTTAACACTGCTGGAGACTGGAGTAAAGGCTGCTGAAAATTTCGCTTTGTCATCATAGGAATAAATTACCTTTGAAAATGTATTATGACATTTGTATTAATATTTAAATTGTGGTGCTGTTTTTTTACTATATCAAGTAAATGCATCCTTGGTGAGCATAAGAAACTTCTTTCAAAAAATACCAACCCCAAACTTTTTAAGAGTAGGGAAGTTTAGCACACCACTGATGTTTTCGGGCAGCCATTTTGATTTAATAAACAAACCCTTGAAGCTGTATTCAATAAACAGCTGGTATGGTCTCAGAAATTCTTTAAATTATAACGTAGTTAGTTCATTACAAAATATATCCCTGGTGAAAAGTTGAAATTGACCATTGAATTGTGCTTTTGTGCAACATAACTGATTCATCAAAAGTGACTATAACGTTCAAGTTCTGATGTATTCTTTCTGTTTTGTGCTCCCCTCAGCCGTTCCCTTCCCCCTGAGTCACCGCCTCACCATGAAGGAGGTGTTTGACTGTGAGGGGAAACCAAGGGTGGATCTACTGAAAGCCCACCTCACTAAAGAAGGCAGGGTGGAAGAGACCGTGGCCCTCCGAATCATAAACGAAGGGGCCACTATCTTACGCCAGGAGAAGACCATGCTGGACATAGAGGCACCTGTCACAGGTACTTCCTAGTCTATTATTCCAGCAGATTCACCTCGCATACAATATAAAGGGAAATATTTGCTTTGTGCGCCTTGTTTTGCAGCAGGGTGGATATATTTTCAGACATTAGTCGATAAAGAACGTCTGTGCATTAGCATCTGTGTGTGTACATAATGCAGTTTGTTATCTGACGGCATCTGCACTGTATATCACTGACAACTTGCTTTGATACCGTCAGCAAACAGGACTAAAGAGCAGCGAGACAGCGAGAGTTTGAGAGAGAATGCACAATCCTGACCTCAAATACAAAAATAAACTCCAAAAGCACCCGTCTGGAAGTTCAAAGAATGAACAATAGCGGGGAAAAAAACAAATGGCGACAAAGCAAACAAGCGCTCGAGGTGTTTCCGTATGAAGTTTACCTGTGAAGGTAGCTGTCGCTTTAAAGTTTGATCACTTTGATACTTGCGAATGTGTGCGTTTCTCGGGTATTTTAATTCCCTCCTTACCTGTCATGACATCAACTCTGAGGTGAGGATAGAGGAAAAATAGTTTTAATGAAAACTAGGGTAATGTACGTACCACATAAAGCATGTCTTTTTCTATTCAATGGGTCATCTGAGCAGTGCATCTCTTAATGTGAAGCGCTTTTATCAGTATCTGAGGATAATCAATAGGGTTGAGTACTTGATACCTGTATCCATCTGCAGGAGTGTGTCAGCACACCAGCTGGCCGTGATTTCCACTGTCTCATCCGCGTATGAGCCGCTTACTCCTGAAAGACATGGGTCCTTGTGTAACTGCACCAAAAAAAATTTAAATAAATAAAAATATGCAGAGATAATGGACATAGCTTGATTAATTTTTCTTTGTAATGTGATTCTGCTCACCCAAATGGTACATCTCCTTCACACGGGTGAAATTGCAGTATTTTTAATGCTGTTTCAGTGCCTTTTTTTGTTTGTTTATTTAATTTTTAATGTCTGCAAGGAAAGACGTTGCTATTTACACAGCAAAACCATATTTTTGTCTTGTTCTCTACACAGTAAAAACGCAGTCTCAAGCACATAAAGTGTTTTTAAAGGTCCCGTTCTTCGTGATCCCATTGTTCAAACTTTAGTTAGTGTGTAATGTTGCTGTTAGAGCATAAATAATACCTGTAAAATTATAAAGCTCAAAGTTCAATGCCAAGCGAGATATTTTATTTAACAGAAGTTCCCTTTCAAAGCCTACAGCGAACGGCTGGCTTGGACTACATCCTGGTACTTCCTTCATAAATGACGTCGATAGAACAGTAGAACAGACTAACCTCCGCCCACAAGAATACGCGAAAAAAGGGGGCGTGGTCTTGTTGCTGTCCCACGTGGAGAAGAGGACGTGTCGCGTGGAGAAAAGGAAGTGTTGCGTTTGAGTGTGTTTGTTGCCATGTCGTCGAGACGCTGTTATTTTCATCCCGGAGTCAAATCACCTTTGTTTGGCTTTCCCAGGGACGCTGTAGAGATCATTAAGCGCATATATCTCCTGTTAAAGGGGTGGTAAACCACGATTTCACTTTTCTAACTTTAGCTAGTGTGTAATGTTACTGTTTGATCATAAACAACATCTTCAAAGTTACAACGTTCAAAGTTTAAAGCAAACAGAGATATTTGCTTTTAAAGAAATCGATTTCTAAGGACTACAGCAAACGGCCGCTAGGGACTACTACACATTCCTCCAGGGTCTCTGACATCACCAGCCCTAATATTTACATAAACCCCTCCTCTGAGAATATGAAATAAGGGGGGCGAGGCCATTTTGTATCGCCGCGGGGAAGCGTTGTTGTGGTTAGTAGGCTGGAGTGCTGTTGCCAATGCCGACGAAACGCTGTTATTTTCATCTGGAGTGCAGGTCCACTTTGTTCAGCCTTCCTAGGGATGGGGGTGTGTTGCAGTGCGTTTAACAAACAACATTATATGCATGTGTGTAAGAGACATGAGGGGAACACGATCGTATTTGCATCGGATATATGCTGCCCATCACAAATCAAAGCACGAGACAGACAGGGGTTGGAGGAGAAGATCGGAAAATGTGACATTATGGACAATATTCATTTGTATTTGCAATACATAAGCCGCGGTTCAGCTGCACGAGACAGGCGGGCACGCGCGGCTACCGCGGCACATCTCGCGGAGGAAAGCTTCCACAATCTTCGCGAGTACGGGCTACAACCTGTAAGTGTGATTTATTTTTCGTCGATGTGTTTTCTGTAATAGTTTGTGTTGTTAATTGTAGCCTACGTTGTAGCAATGAAGTAAACATTACAACGCTGTTTGGCTCTGCAAACCAGTTTGTTAAATGCTCATTCATACTTAACATTATCCGACAAACACCTAACGTTACAAACTGTTTTAAATCTCAACAGCGAACTTGGCATTAGTGTAAATGATTCTTTGATTAGAGCTTTTATGTATTGTTTATCTACAGGCATGCTAAACATGGTTCTGTGTTTGATTTGGATACTATAGTAAAGCCAATGTTTAGTGTTCGTTCTTGCGACAGATATTTGGCAAATCGTTCTAAAAATACAAAAGTAACAGTGCCATTCAGTAGCGATCACTATAGCAGGGGTTTTCAAACTGGGGTCCGGGGACCCCCAGGGGTCCTCCAGAAAGTTCTAAGGGGTCCCCAGAAATTTCAGAGAAACAAAAATGGATGAAGTCTACTGAATGTTCTAACCGTTTCATTTCTGTTTCATGTTTCTCTCCTTATATATTGCAGAATTGAGTATGTTTTCTATGTATCTTAAGTGTGTTTTTCTCACTATAGTCCCCTTTATCTTGCTAACTGGGGTTGTACGGCAGTACGTGAGCTGCTTACATACATTTATTGTGAAAGTTGCTTATACAAATAATTTTTAATTGAAAATGTTCTTCTTCAGGTTTATGAAGATTGCCAATTTAAGTTGGGAAACAATATGTTGTATTTATAATGTCACACTTACTATTTATCTGACAGTTTAAATGTTTTTTCGTACATAAAAATAGATGGATTTTAGGAAGGGGGTCCCTAATAAAGGTTCAGCATATTTGGGGGTCCTTGGCATCATAAAATAAATGAAAACCCCTGCACTATAGATCCGCATTCTTTACTCTTGAGGACTGAACAGGTTCTGCTCGATCATCTTCACTATAATTGTCTGGGTCTGATTCGGGCTCTTGGTATGGTTTTATTGACGCTATTGTACACAAAGCACAGGCTAGTAGCCTGAGGCTACCGGTAAAGGTAAGGGGCGTGATTCTTCCGAGAAACGTGCTCTAGGCGGTTAGCGAATCACAGCACACTAGGCCAGCTAACCAATCTGAGCCCATTGCGTATTTTTGAGGGACTGGCTTCACAGAATCCGGAAACCATCAGACCGTTTTTATAAGGAGGGACAGAGCAGTGTAGAATAAAGGTAAAATATATGAAAAATAATGATTTTTTTTTAAAAACGAAGCATGAACACGTTACAGTGCACCCCACAAACACAATCAACCCTTCGAAAGAGTGTGCTTTACCACCCCTTTAAGAGGCGTGACCTTTCCACGTGCGCTAAGCTGCTGTCGAATCACAATACAGGAACCGTGCCACGTTTGCTAAGCTGCGGTCAAATCACAACACGGGAACCGCTGGCACAATCAGAACTCGTTACGTATTTCTGAAGGAGGGACTTCATAGAATAAAGGAAGTCATCAGCCGTTTTTAGGACAGTGAAAACAGCGGTATACAGATGAGTAAATTGTGTTAAAAACATTGTGCGAAACATGAACACATGTTATATTGCACACTGTAAACACAATCAAAGCTTCAAAAAAACACGAAGAACGGGACCTTTAACACTACTCCGGATCATATTTAGTCCCAATCTAGTGTAAAAAGTACACCGTTTGTAGTGTTGAATTTACAATTTTAAGGGTCAAAAAATTCTTAAAACAAGATACATTTACTTGAGAAGCAACATTTTAAAGTAACTAATGTTTTGTTTCAAAGAACACATGTGGAATTAAATGTATTATTTTCTTATCCAGTTGGCCAATTTTTCGGTAACACTTTTTAATTAATTAACTACAATTAATTAACTACTTTTGTTGACATGAACTGAGGATGTACAGTACTTCTACAGCATTTATTAATCTTAGTTCATTTTAATTTCAACATTTACTAATACATTATTGAAATCAAAAGTTGTATTTGTTAAAGGAACACTCCACTTTTTTGGGACTTTAGCTTATTCACTGTATCCCCCAGAGTTAGATAAGTCCATACATACCATTCTCATCTCCGTGCATCCCATAACTCTGTCTGACGCACCCACCGTTAGCCTAGCTTAGCACAAAGACTGGAGGTAAACGGCTCCAGCTAGCCTACTGCTCAATAAGTGACAAAATAACACCAACATTTTCCTATTTACATGTTTTGATGTGTATAGTCACAGTGTGTACAAATAACAAGGTTACATGAGACACAGCCATATTATAAACGTATACATACTGGGGATTATATTCTCAGAAGGCGCAGCACTGCTCTACTTCTGCGGAGTGATTTGCGCACAGGACCGGACAAGCCCCGCTGTTACTTCTGTCAACAAAACCAACGTGACTAGGAAGATAGTAGCAAACGTGACTGTTGCATGGCTGACTTTGAGGAATTGTATCAAACCAAAATCCCGAACCATATCGTTTTGAGCCAGAATACACAGACAAGGAGTTACAAACTTTGGAAGCTGATAGACAAGACGCCGAATTACCTCTGGTACCGCTCATTTGTTACTGTGACAGTCAGAGCGCGTTCGTGACAACACAATACTAACATTACAGGGGATATGGAGCACGGGAACAACTGCAATACAGTAGTGACAGTAGTGATAATGGGGATACAGTGAATAAGCTAAAGTCTCAAAAAAGTGGAGTGTTCCTTTAACATTAGTTAATGAAGTGTGAACTAACATGAACAAACAATGAACAGCTGGATTTTTATCAACAAAGATTAATAAATACTGTAACAAATGTATTGCTCAGTTAGTTCATGATAGTTAATACACCATAAAAATATGATATGATCAATAATTTATGACAACAAATGTTTTACATTGTTTTAACACATCAAAATAAGTTAAGCAATTTTTTACTTTTTTTTATAAGTTATACAAGACACAACTTGTGCGTCATTTAACGTCATTTAAGTTGAAATGACTTAAACATCCAAGTTGATTATACTTACAAATTTCAGGCTTTCAGACTTTGTTTTACAGTTTTACAGTGTAACTAATGTTAACAAATGAGACCTTTTTGTAAAGTCTTACCATTTTTTTCATCTAGTTTTAAGCATAAATCTCACTTAATTTTGTTCTGATAATCTGATAATTTTGTAAGGATTTATTCTTAATGTTTGCAAATAGGGTAATAAAGACATAAAACAATGTATTTGTATGCATGTTATATTATTATAATTTATATATTTTTAATTAAAATAATAAAGATAAAAAGATTTTGGGAAACAAGACAAATATAACAAGACAAAAGAGATTTTTAAAAAATCATTGTTTTGCTGTGTGGGAGGGCTGTAAAATGGAGACAACTTGTGTTAACATCACTGCAACAAAGGCAGTTTTGGCAGCTGAAAAAGTCACACGGTCACAAGCCTGGGTGCATCAGGAGTCGCTAACTGCTGTGTTTAAAGGCACAAAGCATTTGAGTTCACTCCGGTTCAGTCGCAGTCTCACAGGAAGAGTTCAATTCCACGGTGCACTTAGATTTGTCTGGTACAGTGCAGCTGTTAAAATCCATCAGTTGATCAGAGCGACCTACAGAGCGAGAGAGAGATAAAGAGAGAGAGAGAGAGAGAATGGTTCTCTACTGCAGAACACACCTACACCTCTGAGTCATCTGCTTCTAACAGCTCAATATTCTCTCTCTCTCTTTCTCTAAATCTCTTTCCATCATCCAGTTCTGCTGGCACCCTGTGTGCCTGCAGTGGGTGATGTGAGAATAAGCATGCCCCCCCCCCCCCCCCCCACACACACACAATCATTCAGCACTGCACAGTCACTGCCACACATGAAGAGAGATACTTACAATTATCACCATTTAGAGTTTACTGTGTGTGCGTGCTTGGTTGTGTGATGTCTGTCCCTGAGCTCAGAATATTTGCCCAGATCAGCCAAAATTAGGCCAAGTGAAGTTTATGCCTGCCGATTGTCTATTATTAATATCAAAGGGATATGAAATATGCAGGAGGCACAGTGTACGCGAGGGCCCATCATTGTCAGTAGATCCGCTTCCTTTGTGATGCAACATAATGGCAAACAAAGACATATCTGCTGCCGTTTGTCACTACCTTCACCCAGCTGTATGGCCATCACCTCATGCTATTGTTAATCAAGACTGCTTACACAATCACACAGATGCACACACACACACACACACAGCGCGCTGGTTTAGGCCCATTCATTTATGCTGAGAATGATTTGTGCTGTGTGCTGCTCGCTCATTAAGTCCAGCTTACATAATGAGAAGAGAGGATGAGGAAGAGAGGATATGAATAGAAGAGAGGAGAGGAGGAAAGAGAAGAGGAGATGGACATATGGGAGAATAAGAGGAGCAGGTAAGAGAAAAGAAGAACAGACGAGAGGGGAGGTGGGGAGGAAAGGAACGGAAAGGAGATATGAGGAGAAGAGTTGAACAGATGGGAGAATAAGAGGAGCAGATGAGAGCGAGAGAAGAGATGAGAAGAACAGATAGGAAAGGGGATGGAGAGGGGGTGACCGCAGAGGAGAGAGATGAAAATATGATGAATAGTTCCTGTCCAGGAGAGGAGGTGAAAAGATGAAAGCAGATGAGAGAAAGGAGGAGATGACCACATGAGATGATGATTTGAGAAGGGCGAAGAAAGGATGAAGAAGAGATCAACAGAAGAGAGGAAATGAAGATGAACAGGTGAGAGAAAAAGATGAAAGGAGAGGAGAAAAAAGGAGGGGAGATGAAGCACAGAGGAGAGGAAAAGAGGTGAGAGGAGGTGAAAAGAGAAACCTAAAGAGAGCATGTGAGAAAGGGGAGGAGATGAACAGAGGAGAGGGGAAAGTAAATCTAAGAGATTCTGTTCATCACCAGGAGAGGAGGTTAAAAGATGGAAGGGAGAGGAGAGGAGATAAACAGATGACTTGAGAGGAGCGAGGGAAGGAGGAGAAGAGAGGCAATAAGGAATGGTTAAATTAATTAACAGATTGGAGTACGAGGAGAAGATGAAAGAAGATATAAAATGAGAAAAGGGACTGATAGGAGTATATGCGGAGAAGATGAAAGTGAATAGGAGAAGATGAGGACAAGAGGAAATTATATGAGGTGAGCAGATGAGCGGAGAGGAGAAAAGAGAGATGAACAGAGGAGAGGAGAAGAGGCAGATAAGATAAGCGGGGGGAAGAGAGGAAAGGAGATGAAGAAATTACAGAAGGAGAGAAAAGAGTAGATGAAATGAACATGTGAAAGGATATGAGAGAGGAGAAAAAAGGAGTGGATGAAAGGAGAAAGATGAGAGGAGTCAAACAAATGAAAGGAGGAAAGGAGATGAACAGATGAGACACAGGGAACAGATGAGTGGAGAAAAGAAGAGTTGAACAGTGAGAAGATAGAGAGAGGAACAAAGGAAAGGAGACAAATAGAAGCGGAGAAGAGGTCAAAGAATGGGGGAAGAATAGAAGCAATCCTGTTCATCGCCAGGAGAGGAAGTGTTACAAGAAAGAAAGGAGAGAAAGGAGGAGATGAACACATGAGATGATGATTTGAGAAGGGAGATAAAAGGATACAAAATTAAGTGAGGAGAAGAAGAGATTATCGAGGAGAAGAGAAAGGAAAGGAGATGAAAATGAAAGGAGGAGATGAACAGGTGAGAGAATAAGAGGAGCAGATGAGGGGAAAGAGGCGATGAGATGACAAGAGGAGAGGGCCTGAATAGATGTGAGAAAGGAGAGGAGATGAACATGAGCAGAGAGGAGAAAAGAGGAGGGGAGATAAACAGATGGAGGATAAGAGGAGAGCAGATGAGGTTGGGAGAAGAAGAACAGATGAGAGGAGAGGAAAAGATGTGAGAGGAGGTAAAAAGAGAAACCTAAAGAGAGTATATGAGAAAGGAGAGGAGATGAACAGAATCCTGTCCCCTCTCATCTTTTCATCTCCAAGAGAGGAGAGGAGGTTCAAAAATGGAAGGACAGAGAAAAAGATGAACATCAGATGATGGTAGAGAGAGAAGATGAGCAGATGATTGAAAAGGAGCAAAGACCAGATGAGAGACGACAAGGAATGGAGAAGAGAGGACGAGGAGAATATGAAGGAAGACATACAAATGATAAAAAGAGAGAAAAGAGGAGGAGAAATGTATAGATGGGAGTATAAGAGGGGAAGATTGGAGAATAATATGAACAGATGAGAGGAGAAAAGGCAGATAAATAAACAGGGAAAAGAGAGAGGAAAGGAGATGAAGAAATGACAGAAGGAGGGAGGAAATGAACAGATATGAGAGAGGAGTGGATAAAAGGAGAAAGGTGAGAGAAGTCAAACAAATGAAAGGAGGAAAGGAGATGAACAGATGAGACACAATGAGCAGATGAGAGGAGAAAAGAAGAGATGAACAGTGAGGAACAAAGGAGAGGAGACGAAAAAGGACTAAGCGGAGAAAAGGTAAAAGGAAGGTAGATTAAAAAATGAAAAAAATGAGAGGAGAGGAGAGGAGATGAACACATAAGATGATGATTTGATTTGGTAGAAGGAAAGGAAATGAGAAGCAGATTACAGTAGAGGAGCAGATGAGAGGAGGAGGAGAAGGAGATGAAGAAATTAGAGGAGAGACAGAGAAACGAGGCATGGAAATGAACGGATGGGAGGATATGAGAGAGGAGAGGAGATGAAATAGAGGAGTCGAACAAATGAATGAAGGAAACAAGATGAACAGATGAGGCACAAGGCGCAGACGAGAGGAGAAAAGAGGAGATGAACAGTGAGAGGAGGTGAATGACAAAAGAGGAGAGAACGGAGGAGATGATATGAGAAAGGAGAGGAAATAAGCAGATTACAGAAGAGGAGCAGATGCGAGGAGATGAGAGAAAAGAGGACAGAAAATGCAAGCATGAGAGTAAAAAAGAACAGATGAAAAGACAACAGGAGAGGTGTGACCTGTCGAATTGATCAGGAGTAAAGGAGGAGCAGAACGGGAAACGACATTCAGTCGCCATGGGAGAGTCACTGTGACACACATCGGATGCCATCTACATTCTCCCCCTGCGCTCGGGTGGCATGTGACCCGGGAATGTGAACAAGCATGTTAATTGCACATTTGATACCTGTTTCTCCTGAAGCACAGTTAAAATCAGCTCCGCCATCCAGCCGACTCGTTTAAACAGAAGCACTTAACACCGGGACCCGGGAACATTTTCATGCACAATTCATATACCTCTTCATGCATAATGTAATGTCTCAATATGCAGGATCCGCTCATTTATATACAGTAAACGCCACTTACTAACATAGCCTGGGCGCATCTGATTCGCCCATGCATTATGCAGCTCTGATGCTGCAACGTGACTGGGCATATCTGCATTTCCCACCCCCCCACCCCCGTTTTGATTATATAAACCCATCCATATCTACAAAGACTTTAACAACAGGCATTTCTGCCAGATGAGCAGGTTGGAAGTCGTCAGGAGTATATACCCAGGGGGAGAGAGAGCCCACCTGGATATATATGGTGAGCTCCTGTGAGACCCTCCCAACGCACACATAGCAGCAGCAGTGTGGACGAAATTCATGTGTTTTGTGTTTAACTCTTAGCTAGATCTTGCGCCTCATATGAGGCGAAATCGGATGGTGTCGTGCACCGTTTCCCACAATGCATCTGCGTTTTTAACGATGGCTTGGGTGCAGTAGAGGAGGCAGGGTGAGAGAAGGGAAATGAGCACAGCGTGAGAAGGCTGGAGCGGGAACAGCTGAATACAAGGGGGCGGAAGAATCTCTTTTCCAGGAGGAGCGAGTGAGCGCAGATAAGAAAGAGAGAGAGAGTTTAACTTGTCACCTCCCTGTCATTCATCAGTTCTGCTCCTGCAGAAAAAAAAGCACTAACTGCAGCCCCTGTGACCCCGGCCTTCCAGAAAACGGTCCCTTTAGCCATTCTCGACATCATTTCCTCTAGAGGCTTTGGTTCTTCCTGGCTACGCTGCGGTGCTTGATTACTTCTAGGGATTTTGCTCTTTAGTACGTGTTAATGGCCCATTCTGGATGTATGTCAGACTCGGTGGACTGCTTGCGGCCGCTGTATGATTTAGGACAGATAAATCCGCTAATTCATTTGACATGAGGAATCTTAATTTAAGCTGCTTCCCCAGAGACTTTTAAAGCTAAATGAGTGGTTGTTTTGAGAATGGATCTATTGATCTGGAAGAAAATCTTGAGCTTGTGTCCCTGTAGTGATTTCGCATTTTATGAGAAAAGGAGGCCAACATGATATATTTATTAAGCTTGAAACATGAATGATTGCGTGTTGAGAAAGCAAACATTAGTGAGAGTAGTTTATTAGAATACCCATGAAATCAAAATGAAAGTTTATTTTTGAGCTTTGTGGCTATATGTTTGCTGGTGTACTCCTAAATGATGACACATTTCACTTTAAAGGGGTGATGAACTGAGAAATCAACTTTCCCTTGAGCCTTTGGTATATAAAAGTTCATCGTGATATAAGAATATCCTGTACGTTTCAGAGCTGAAATCATCCTTGTTAGTCAAAGAAAAGCTTTTATTGACACCAGGCCCAGAAAACGAGAGCTCTCAGAAATATGTCGACCACTGACGTCACTGGACGCCTTAACAGATAAATATGTACGTCTGATTCTGTAGCCCCGCCCACCGACTCGTAGTGCTAAACGGACGGATTGCGCTACCAAGCTATAAACATGATGAAGAGACTAATATATTGCACTGTGCCTGGTTGTGGAAGAACACAGTCCCTGCATAAGCTTCCTTCTGATTCTACTATTAGGAATGAGTGGTTGAACTTTATTTTTAATGAAGTTCCAGCTCGCGTGGTAAAGACATTGCACGTTTCTTCGCTTCATTTCACCGCAGAATCGATTGTAAACAAGATAGAGGTTGAGACTGGATTTGCAGACATATTGAGATTAAAACACAATGCTGTGCCTTCTATATTGGATCCGATTTATGTGAGTAAAACATGTTTTTTATATGTATTGCATTGTTACAGATCGTTTGATATCTATTGATTACATACCTTAGCACGCTGGCGAAGGTGTTATTGGTTCATGCGTGATCAGACTCAGACTTGTAAAGTCAGGGCTCGCAAAGTGTGTGTGTGTGTGTGTGTGTGTGTGTACGGTTTGCGGTTATATTCACATCGGCCTGCCAATACAAAAATAACATTCCAATCAATCGCGGGCGGATGAGAGATGAATCATTGTGTTTGTTTGATGAGCCCTGTGAGCGTTTCCCCAGACGATTCCCACATGTACTGAGGGGAGCTGAAGCTCATTAAATATGCAAATCTTATCCAATCCTAGCTGTGGGCGTTTACTTCGAAGTCTTCAGTGCGGCACGCCCATCAATTTTTTCAGAAAGCCTCAAAACCAATGCAGAAAATAGCCTCTAACATATTCATTATGATGTTTTTGGATGTAAAAACCACGGGAACGTCATAAGTTGACCTCAGACAACAGTATAACAAAATAAAAAAGCCAGTTCATGACACCTTTTAAGCAGATAAACGCATTTAAAGGGATCATCATTTACTCACACTCAAGTTGTTCTAAACCTCTATGAGTTTCTATCTTCTGTTGAACAGAAAAGAAGATATTTTGAAGAATGTTGGTAAACAGACAGTTGACGATAGCCATATACTTCCATAGCAGGAAGGATTATGAAAGTCAGTGGCTACTCTCAACTGTTTGATTGCCAAGATTCTTTAAAATATCTTATTTTGTGTTCAACAGAAGAAAGTCATAGAGGTTTATTGCATCTTGAGGGGGTGAGTAAATGATGATAAAATAAACATTTTAGGTGAACTATCCCTCTAAAAGTCCACTGAAGTGCCTTGAAACAGGAAGACAGGGCGGGAAATATCGAGCAGCTCCTCCCCTTTTTTTAAATAGCCAATAGCGTTTTGTTTATATCACAGCTGGGCCAGAGCCATTGAGCTTGGTAAAGCCACAGTTATCTTCCTAATATCTAACAGTTTCTCCTCCATATTGCATCAATATGTTTTGGACTCGAACGTATGATCCACTCTGTGCTATCGTTTCTCTGGACCGGAGCAGAATGTGTGTGCGCTGCGGAGGTTCATGAAACCAGACTTAATTCGCCCTGATGGAAAGCATATTTACATTGTCTGAATCATTCCATATCCCCTACATAGTGCACTATGTGCCATTCACCATGTAGAAAATAGTAAATGTGTGAAGAGCATCCTCAGTGTCTATTTATAAAGTAGGGGCGGGATGATTTGGATTCTAGAGAGCATTTATTGGTCAGAAAATCTCAGGAGAAGCTAAAGTGGTGAGTGATGTCATCAAAATCACTGATCCATATTGGCGGTACATATCTTCTAAATGCACATTTTGTCATTGTTTTGGAGCACACTAGCTTATAGATAGCAATAGCAGTAAGGGTAGCATATTCATACTGTCAAAAAACTTCCATTTTGATTTCATGGAGACTTCAAAGTCAAAAATGACAATTCTTCTGTTTATAAATGAATAAATGATTTATCCATACACATCACTTGTTAAAAATTCAAGTGTCCTTGTAATTTTTAATCAAAATCATTAACTTTCCCTTGCTTCCAAGAACATGTCACTCACATAAGATTGGAACAATTAGCGGACGACAATCCAATTCCTCATGGACAAGTCGCACCGATTTTTCTCTCATTTGATAAGCCATTTAACTCAGATATAAGTCACATTAGAAAATTAAAGACGTTTGCAATTTCTATTTCATGCTGACAGTATCTCTCGTTTAGGAAAGCAAGTCAGAAATATTGATGACTCATCCTGCACTACACATATTTTGTCCAATCAAATTGAGAATGAGACTGAATAAGATTGCCCCTTGTGTTGTTTTTGAATGCGTCTACTCTAAACAGCCCATAAGAAGCAGGTTCACATGGGATATTGTGAACCTGAAACCAGCCTGTTATAGGGCTCCCTGAAGACTGATTAGTTAACTAGTTATTCAGGCAACCCACAGACTAGTCGATTTTGAAAATATGTCGTTTTTCACATCTTTATTCTATGTATTGCCTTCCTGTTTTAATAGGACACACACTATTGTTCGAAAGTTTGATGTCAGTCAGTCTGTTTTTTACTTGTAAAAACAGTAAAGTTACCAAAGTTACTCTTTTGAACTTTCTATTCATCAAAGAATCTTGCAAAAAAAATGTATGACGGTTTCTACAAAAATATGTATCAGCCGCACAACTGTTTTTAACATTGATAACAATAAGAAATGTTTCCTGAGCAGCAAATCAGCATATTAGAATGATTTCTAAAGGATCATGTGACACTGAAGACTGGAGTAATGATGAAAAATTCAGCTTTGCATCACAGGAATAAACTACATATTTAAAATAAATCTTACAATATTGCCATTTTATTGTATTTTTGATCAAATAAATGCAGTTTGATGAGCATAGGAGACTTACAGACCCCAAGCTTTTGAAAAGAATTGTACATTAACGAGGAAAGAAAACTGCTTGTCGAGCGCTTTTCATGGTGTATTTCATGCAAGTGGGAGAAACAGGAAGTGAGATGCTCCACAGTTTCTCACTGGTCTCAAGCATGGTGACGCACTTACACTAGGTCATATCACACAATCTGGACTTTTGCTGTAAAACCAGATATCTCAAGCACCGGAGTTTGACTGAAATTCTCAAACTCATTTCCTTCCTCACAAACTCAAAGTCAGAACAAACACATGTGCTTATAATTTCACGAACCTCTATCTTTGCATGACAGCTATGTGGGCTTATATGTGCAGTTCATATACAGTATGTGATGAACAAGCTAAGAGGGTTTTAAATGTGTGTGTTTCCCTCTCTGTCCGTGGCCACACCCACACACACTAAAGGCTGAGAGGCCTCTGGGGCAAACGCTTAGGCAGCATCTCCATGCCAACGCAAACTCCTCATTTATTTCATTCTTTATTCTCATCAAATTCATGTCTCCATGGAAACAGGAGTTTGCCTTTCTCTCTCAGAGAGAGAGAGAATTATGTTGCAAAGGAACAACATAGATCTTTAGGCCAGCTATGTTGGATATAGGTTCACGCCCCCAGATGTACACAGCTGTGATTGTGCTTCCTGGCAATTCGATCAGTTCATTATGGCTCGAGCAATCTACATGTTGACATTAAGGGATTACGCCCAGTACAGAGCTACAGTTACAGTATGATTTTAGTAGCTATGGCTGTATGAATCCGCCATGGATTAACATTTGTATATCCTGTATATTGAACAAACAGTTGAATGCAGTCAAGTCAATATTTTCTCCTCTCTCTCTTTCTCCACTGCCTTATCTTCCTTTATGCAGTGTGCGGTGACATCCATGGGCAGTTTTTCGACCTGATGAAGCTGTTTGAGGTGGGCGGCTCTCCAGCCACAACGCGATACCTCTTCCTGGGCGATTATGTGGACCGGGGTTACTTCAGTATCGAGGTGAGAAGAGTGTGCATCCATCTATTTAGGGCTGGGTGATAAACAATATCATATTGAGACTGCGATACAGTTTATGCTGATAATGGTGATGAACTCTGGACATTTTCACTCGATATGAATATGAATTACCCCACCAGTAATTACCCCAAAGCAGAAATAAACATGACAACAACCAGTCAGTCCGCAGGGAGCGGGTGAGGGAAATGAAAGCATAATTGTTGGAAAAAAAGGTAACACAATATCAGTGGTTTGGGTTTCTTATCGCTTTCCCCGCCATTGATGTAAATTTCCAGCTTTCCGTGTTTTCAGTGTTACACAATATGGGGTACTATGACACATATTCTGACAGCGTACTGAATCTCCAAAAAGGCATGTGAAGAAGAAGCAGAAACAAGCAATATCATATGTAATAGGGATGCAACAATACAGTTAGTCCACGGTTCAATACATACCTCGGTTTTTAACCATGGTTTTCGGTTCGGTTCGGTTCTGATGGCTTATCGCATCAGTTTTTTGCTATTCTATTCTTAGGCGACAGGAACAGCAAGAGGTTAAGGAGAAAAAAAGTGTATTTTATTACAATACTCTTTCTTTATTTTACTTAAAAGAATTGGAAAAACCTTACTTACGCCCGTTTCACACATACTCCGTCTGCAGTGCGTATGCGGTGCGTATTTTTTTCCGTACCCATGTTAACGGATTACAGCTTTCACACTGCGCGCGGATGCTCTCCGTCAGTCCGTTCCAGGTGCGGTGCGTCTGCAGCAGTCCGGCGATCGTTTCCGTACCGAGTCTATTTTTTGCTGTGCTGCACTGCCGAATTAAAGTGACAGCACATTGTTCGCTTTAAAATAAACATGTACTGACACGAAAATCTAGTAATTTTACCACAGATGTATGTAATTTAAAATATACTCTGTTTCAAAGTCAACACATGGCTTTTTTTTCTCGGGTAAAGCAAGGAAACAACACCTTACCTGGCATTTAGGTTAAAAAATTGAAATAATGGAGAGCACGTAACGTTACGTTCCTGGAGGTGGAAAAACAAAGGTCTTTATGACCTGCTTTTAAAAGGGTTTAAAAACGAAAGAAAAGACGAGAGTCGGCTGTTTCTATTGTAAGTTTCTAATTTAAAATGTTTATAGGCTGTAAGATAGCCAGGTAGTCAGACACGAGGACACTAAGTTTCCAACAGAAAAATGGGTTTTATTGTACCCCAAAAAAATTAAGAAAAACCACCAATACCAAATATACAGTAAATCAACTTAATCTAACAAATTCGCTAGCTAGACTTAACTAAACTGAGGTCAGCAAAATAAGCTTTAACTCAGCAGAAAGGAAACATAATGAGAACTGAACAGAACAAAGCTGACCCCCAACTAAGACAACAGGCAGGTATTTAAGACAAACGGTGAGCTCACTTAAACAAGACAGGGGAAACCATAAACCAACATTTTATAAAGTAACAGGTTATTTATAATCCAACCAAATGAAGTAAATATAAACAACATAACAATGATAATAATAATAATAAATGTTGCAACACAAAAATGTTTACAATAAAAATGAGTAAGAACTCAACAAATCAAATTCAACTTCCTTCACCACCCCCCCATGACGTCACTCCTAGTTGGTATCGCCGAGCGGAACTGTCTGGCCATAAATCTCTGCCGCTGCCTGAGCGCCAGCCTTTTGCCTGTCAAAACCGCTGCAACGGATGGACAGACACACTGCAACCGACACCGTTCCTCTCAGCTCCAATCCACCTCACGGTAACTTAAACTCAATAGAAACACATATCAGAAAACAGAAATAGCACAACGCAAGCTAGTAAGTGTGCACTCCAAACCAGCAAACGAAGTACTGAATAAAGCATTGCAAATGTATTCAACAAAACTTGTGTAGTGTCTTTCTTATATAAATAATTATATAACAAACTTAAATGCCTTTATAACTTTATAAGATGGATAAAGAGAGAGAGAAAATAACTATCCGTGTGAATGAATATATAGTGGTGTGTATGCGCTGTGGATGAATGGATGCATGCGTGCATGGCGAATGAAAGTTACCCTTTTCCATGTGTGGCTGCAGGCTCAGCCATCACACATCCCCTCCCTTCAGACATCTCGTTGGTACAACGAGAGAAGTAGTCAGCGGTCACATTGGACTTGCCAGGAACATGCTGGACTGTAAACCGGAAGGGTTGCATGGCCAGATACCACCGTGTGATCCTCCCATTGGTGTCTTTCATCTTTCCCAACCACTGGAGAGCTTTATGGTCCGTTTCTAATTTGAACTCCCTTCCCAGCAAGTAATATCTCAAGGAGTCTAGGGCCCATTTAACTGCCAAGCATTCTTTCTCTACTGTAGAGTAGCGAACTTCTCTTGGAAAGAGTTTGCGACTAATGAAAGCCACTGGCCGTCGCTCCCCTGGAGGTCCTTGTAACAAGCAAGCCCCGATGCCCCTCTCCGAGGCATCTGTCTGGACAATAAATTCCTGATCAAAGTCTGGATTGTACAGCACAGCATCTTCCCTTAAGGCAGTCTGAACATCTCGGAAGGCTGCCATCCTTTCCTCTGACCACTGGCATTGATTTGGACATCGGATCCCCACCATATCGGTCAAAGGGGCAGCCCTACTTGAAAAATTAGGGATAAACCGATTATAAAATCCTGCCATTCCCAAAAAGGATCTGAGTTCCTTACGGGTCTGTGGGATAGAAGCCTCCTCTAAGGCCTGAACCTTTTTTACCTGAGGTCGCACCACCCCGTTGCCAATGACGAAGCCCAGGTATTCCGTTTCCTTCCGGGCCACGGCACACTTAGCAGGGTTTACTGTGAGGCCTGCTTTTTGGAGACGCAGAAGAACCTCCTGAAGGTGTTGAACATGCTCCTCCCAAGTGCTACTGTAAATGACAATGTCATCTAAATAAGCTGCAGCAAAGGTTAGTCCATGTAATACCTGATCAATAAGCCTTTGAAAGGTAGCCGGTGCCCCATGCAGGCCAAAGGGTAGAACCCGGAAATGGAATAGACCCCAGGGTGTCCTGAACGCGGTTAAGGGACGCGCCTGCTGTGTCAGTGGTATCTGCCAATACCCTTTGGCCAGATCAATGGTCGTCAGGTATTTTGCTTTGCCCAGTCGATCAATTAAGGCATCTATACGGGGAGTAGGATATGAGTCAAACTGAGATACCGAATTCAAGTACCGGAAGTCAATGCAAAACCGAATACTCCCATCCTTTTTCGGTACCAGGACCACCGGATGACACCATTCACTTTTAGAGGGTTCGATTATTCCTAATCTCAGCATTAAGTTCACTTCCTCCTTCAAGGCCTCTTGGAGTCTCTCGGGTATTCTGTAACTCAAACGTCTGACAGCTGCCTCAGATTTTAATATCCCATCATGCTGTATCAAAGATGTTAAACCAGGATATTCAGAGAATATTTCAGGGGTGCATAGCACTCTCACCTGGGATTGTTGATCCTTAGATAGATGCTCCAGATTGATTTCCCCAGATACCGGTTGAAGCAAGTACTGGTCCTCCCCTTCCTCTTCCTCTTTCACATGACGAATCATCATCACTTGTGCTCCCTTTTCCGGTCGGGATACCCACTTCTTTAGAAGATTCACATGCAGTACTCGGCTAGCACGATCTTGCCCTGGAGTGGCCACTTCATACGTGGTGGGGCCTAGCTGGTTCTTAATCTCAAAGGGCCCCTGCCACTTGGCCAACAGCTTACTCTCTTGGCTCGGCAACATCACAAGTACTTTTCCACCAACCTCAAAGCCTCTTTCCCGTGCAGATTGATCATACCATGTTTTTTGGTACTTCTGGGCCTCCGTTAGGTGAGTTTGGGCCAAGGCCCACATCTTCTCCAGACGCTCCCTCATTTCCAAGACATAAGACACAATGTTAGTTGGCTCACTCTCACCTGGGTGTTTTTCCCAGACTTCTTTAAGCAACGTCAGCGGACCCCGAACCTCATGACCGTATAGCAACTCAAATGGGGAAAACCCAGTAGACGCCTGGGGCACTTCCCTGTAAGCAAAGAGGAGATATGGGAGCCACTGGTCCCAGTCCCGACCAGTAGAATCAATAAATTTACGAAGCATTTGTTTTAATGTCTGATTAAATCGTTCTGTGAGCCCATCAGTTTGAGGATGGTAGGGTGTTGTACGCAGACTCTTGATACCCAGCAACTGGTAGACCTGCTTCAGGAGATTGGACATAAAATTGGTCCCTTGGTCAGTAAGAATTTCGGCAGGTAACCCAACTCTGGAAAAGAACTGGACTAAACAAGTAGCAACGTATTTGGCTTTGATAGACTTTAAAGGAAATACCTCTGGGTACCTCGTGGCATAATCGGTGATGACCAGTAGAAATCGATAACCTGCACGGCTCTTTTCCACCGGCCCAACGACATCCATGCCTAGCCTTTCAAATGGGGTACTGATTATGGGCAGGGGCTGGAGGGGCGCTCTTGTTGGACGCCTGATGGAAACTTTTTGACACTCAGGGCAGCTTTTACAGTACTGGGCAACCTCCGCTTCCAGGCCAGGCCAGAAAAAGTGTCTTTTAATTCGTGCTGTGGTTTTCTTCCTCCCCAGGTGGCCAGCCCAGGGAATTGAATGACTCAAGTGAAGAACAACCTCCCGCGCATCCTGCGGGACCATCAGCTGCTTCACAGATCCAACCTGGCGGTAAAGTATGCCCTGTTCAAATACATAACGCTCACCCTTTCCCTTAGGGAGCCCCTCTCCCTCATTTTCTCGACCCGCTTTCTCCAAGCACACAGCCAGACTAGCATCTTCTTGTTGTAATTGAATGATGTTGGTAGGGAGCTGGACCTGTGGAGTTAGATCACAGACGCCCTCTACAGGCAATCGAGAGGCATTATATTCAAGCTTTGCTCGTTTCCTTTGGTGTCTGGATTTTTTTGACTTTGGGGCACCTATCCCCAAGTCGGTATCATAAAAGGGTAGTGCTGAAAGGGTCTGCAGGGGTTCCTCTGGCTGCTTTGCCATGGCTCTGGTTAGCACCACATTGCACTGCTGCAAAGGCCGGACTAGATCGAGGAGTACTGGTAAGTCACGACCCAGAACTACGGGATAAGGAAGATTATCTGCTACCCCGACCTCTAACAGGTAGGTTTGCCCTTCTACCCCAATGTATAGGTCTGCAGTGGGCACCATCCGTTCCTCCCCATGAACGCAGCAGATGGGTAATTTTTTAAAGGGCCTGACTAGAGATGGAGCCACAAACTTCCTGTTCACCAAGGTCTGGCTACTCCCCGTATCAATTAGGGCTTCCAATTCTTTACCATTGACGGTCACGGTTCTTGTCTGTAGCAGTACCTTTGGCTGGTTTACCTCCGCTGACCCACCTCTAGGAACATAGCAAACATTGGTAAGTTTAGCTGCATTTTGTGGGCAGGCTGGCCTTGTGTGCCCTTCTTGTCCACACTGGAAGCAAACAACTGGTCCTTTTAAACTTTTATGTGATTTACTTTCTGAATGATCTCCCTTGGAAGACTTACCCGACCCAGCCACAGGTTGCTGATGGGACTGAGGAAACTGTGGCCGTCGGGTCTCATTACCAGTCCTCCGGCCCCAAGGTTGATTTTTCCTCCTAGCTGCCACAAAGACATCAGCCAATGACGCGGCTTCTGCCGCAGTCTTAGGGTCCCGTTCCCGGACCCAGACCTGGAGTTCAGGAGAGAGCATGCGAAGATATTGTTCTAAAATGATCATCTCACCCACCTCCTCGGCGGTTTTCTCCTTGGGTCTGATCCACTTGCAATAGAGTTCCTTAAGTCTTATATACAGCTCTTTTGGACTCTCCGAAGGATGGACATCTACTGAGCGAAACCTCTGTCTGTAGGTCTCCGCACTTATATCGTACTTCATGAGGATGGCTGCCTTGACCTTATCATACTCTACACAATCATCCAAGTCCATATTGACATACGCAGCCCTTGCTTTGCCAGTCAATAACGGAATCAAATGAAAAGTCCAATCAGCCATGGGCCAGCGGCAGGCTGTGGCAATTCGCTCAAATGTTACTAAAAAGTGCTCTATATCATCAGAGTCAGCTAGCTTTTCTAGTCGAGGTTCACGATGGCATACTGGTCCTGAATAATCTCCCGTAGGGATAGCATCCCTCGAGTGGGATGTAGATTGAGGAGGGGAACGTTGGTTATCAGGTTCGGCATCTTCACCGTGTCCTTCTTGATAATCTAAGTCAGCAAGGCGTGGCTCAGGAGTAAGTGATGTGCGGGCTTGAACCTCCGTCTGCAGTAGGCTGAATTGGTGTTGGAGAGCCCTAAATCGTCGCTCTTGCTCTCCATGCTCCTGCTTCCTTGCTGCCTCCCGAGCATCCATTTTCGCCATATGGGCACGAAACAGGCTCGTCAAATCGCCTAACGATGGTTCCCTGCCTGCGCTCTCCTTATCCCCATCAAACGCCTCTTCCTCCATCAGCCTCTCCTCATCTCTTTCCTCTTCTCGCTCAGCCTGAGCCAGCTTTAGGGCTCCTTTCTTTGGTGGTCGACTCATAGCTCCTCAAAAGGTATAACTTAACAAGAGGAGGGGAAAAAAAAACTGTGTCCTCCACTGGCTTATCCCACCGCTGCCACCATATGTAAGATAGCCAGGTAGTCAGACACGAGGACACTAAGTTTCCAACAGAAAAATGGGTTTTATTGTACCCCAAAAAAATTAAGAAAAACCACCAATACCAAATATACAGTAAATCAACTTAATCTAACAAATTCGCTAGCTAGACTTAACTAAACTGAGGTCAGCAAAATAAGCTTTAACTCAGCAGAAAGGAAACATAATGAGAACTGAACAGAACAAAGCTGACCCCCAACTAAGACAACAGGCAGGTATTTAAGACAAACGGTGAGCTCACTTAAACAAGACAGGGGAAACCATAAACCAACATTTTATAAAGTAACAGGTTATTTATAATCCAACCAAATGAAGTAAATATAAACAACATAACAATGATAATAATAATAATAAATGTTGCAACACAAAAATGTTTACAATAAAAATGAGTAAGAACTCAACAAATCAAATTCAACTTCCTTCACCACCCCCCCATGACGTCACTCCTAGTTGGTATCGCCGAGCGGAACTGTCTGGCCATAAATCTCTGCCGCTGCCTGAGCGCCAGCCTTTTGCCTGTCAAAACCGCTGCAACGGATGGACAGACACACTGCAACCGACACCGTTCCTCTCAGCTCCAATCCACCTCACGGTAACTTAAACTCAATAGAAACACATATCAGAAAACAGAAATAGCACAACGCAAGCTAGTAAGTGTGCACTCCAAACCAGCAAACGAAGTACTGAATAAAGCATTGCAAATGTATTCAACAAAACTTGTGTAGTGTCTTTCTTATATAAATAATTATATAACAAACTTAAATGCCTTTATAACTTTATAAGATGGATAAAGAGAGAGAGAAAATAACTATCCGTGTGAATGAATATATAGTGGTGTGTATGCGCTGTGGATGAATGGATGCATGCGTGCATGGCGAATGAAAGTTACCCTTTTCCATGTGTGGCTGCAGGCTCAGTCATAGGCTATAAGTTATATTTCAATGTTTTGCCACTTGTGTGAGCTAAAGTATAGGCTATATAAAGTTATATAGGCTATATAAATATAAAGTAATGAATTGAATAAAACGTTGTTTAAATGTACTACGTTAAAACTTGACATCTATGAAAGTGTAAACAAAGAGAATTGCAATTCTGACAAGCCATGTTCAGTAACAACTTTTGGATTTGAAATAAAAATAATAATGAATAAATGCTGTGTTTGTGGTATACAACCGCGGATCAGTTGCGCGCTGCAAACGCAGCATATATGAAAGAACAACAGCGCATGCTGCTCCTGCACCGCATACGCACCGCAACACGCACCGCAACACGCACCGCATACGCACTGCAGACGGAGTATGTGTGAAACGGGCATTAAACTTAAAACTTTACTTAAAAAAAACCCTTCCTAGTGTATTGTATAATATAAAATAAATGTATATAAAGATTTACACTGGCAGCTCAGAGCTGTACAGCAGTATTTAAGTATGAAATGTAATGAATAAATGTAAAATAAAACACTACATAGACTTCACTATAAAATATACATTGATTCTTATTAAAGCTAGGCCTACTGTATTAAAGTTCTTCAGTCAAGAGCAGTGAGGGATTTTCTCTTTGTCTTTTGTTGTTGTATTAACATTAAAGGGATAGTTCACTCAAAAATGAAAATTCTCTCTTTCGAGAAATGAATACAGGTTTGAAACAACATTAGAGTGAGTAAATAATGACATCATTTTAGAGGTGAACTGTCCCTTTAAGGACAGCATGTTCACTAGGCTGCTGCTGTCAATTTAAGACTTGCACGCATCTAATATACAGACACGCCGATTTTACTTTCACTTTAGACATAACCGACTGTGTTTATGCTAACCTTGTGTGTATTTGACCGTATTAGCGCATTAAGACTACTTAGTCCAGTAATCACGTGTTTGACATGCGTTTAGTGCGCGCGCTCAGAGAAGCACGTGAGTATAACTCCACCACTAACGTGACGTGAATGTATGTCGCGTTGTTCAGTATATTGGGATTGAGGCAAATGATAGAATTTGTAGAAAAATAATTAATTAAATGCAAAACCGAAAAAAACGCTGTTCACAAGCACGTATTGAACCGTGAATGCCGTACCGAGCGGTTCAATATTATATTGAGAATTGTGGCATCCCTAATATGTAAGCAGATGTGTAAAATAACGCATCATCAACATTAAACAGCATATAAATCAGAACTGCCTAATGTTACTGAATGAAATGTCGACCCAGGACGAGGTATATTATTGTGCCAGCTTTGGGGGTGTTGATGGACTCGATCTACTCCATCTATGTTTTGATCACCGTAATGAATCTGTTCCGGACATAGGGCCCTATCATACACCCGGCGCAATGCGACGGCAGGCAGTTTCGGCTTGTTTTTTGCTAGTTTCGGCCCGCGCAGCAGCACACAAACATTTTTAAATATAAAAAATGAAAGGATTCCTCTCTGGAGAAGTGTTCAGTCTTTGCGCTCGCAAATTTCGCCATGTAAATAGCGAATCCGCCATGGTGCAAGCGCAACTGGCTTTTAAAGGAAATGGGAGCTGAGACTGTGATTGGTCTATTGCATGTTTTGCCAAAATTACACCCATGACTCATTAAGAGATTAGGTACAACCCTTTTGGACCATGCGACTGGCGTGCCAACCGTTTTTTCAGTCGTTAAACTAACAAAAGTGGATTCAGACACGCCCTAGGTGCACCTGCTCCATGCGCTTCAGACCATGTGCTCAGATCGTTAAAATAGGGCCCAATGTCTTTGACAAAAACGTGTTTTGTTTTTTAATGAAACTTGCCCACATTCAAGTGTTGATAAAAACAGAATGCATTAAGTTAGAATAAGCTTTGTTATTTCTTTTGATATATTGCATGTTCAGATATTCATACAACAAAATATTCTGGGGGCCATGAAAATTTTGTGGACGATTTTCCAGCCAGTAGCTGGCAACTTTAAAAAAAAAAAAAAAAACTCTGGTGGGGAAAGAGTTAAAAGCGACAAAGCTAAGGGCCAGTTCACAGAAGCGGGAAACAAAGGTCAATGGAACAAAAAGTTTTCTCTTCAAAAATCTTTTAAAGCTGCCGTCATACCGTCCACGATAATACCGGGATAAAAAAGCGATATCAATGATATAGCGATGCGATGGTGTATGGCGCATTTACGTTCCCTAGCGCGCACAACAACAACACCTGTCAGAGTATACATGAAGAGCAGCATGTCGGCCTCCGATAACGACTTAGTACCTAAAAAGTAATCATACTTGGTTACAAGAGGTCAGCCCTCTTGACAACTGACTAAACATTGACAACTTAAAGCTGCTATTGATGTTTGCAGCGCAATATTTGACCGGAAGGGAAACATTGACAGTTATTTTCGTCAGTTAGATCTAGCATTCTGCCTTTTTTGAATCAGACACAGAGATAAAGTAGTGCGTAAGATTACTTTTATTTGAATTAATTGATTTTAGCATTTATTTGGATTCATGAGAGAGAGATAGAGAGAGAGAGAGAGAGAGAGAGAGAGAGATATTCGTACCTGTGTGACTGCGTCTGTTCAGCGTCTCTCTTAACGAAGATGTGGGTTTATTACTGAAAAATAGCGATGTAACCCCATCGTTGCTGAGAAATGTAATGTAGTGATCCAGTAACTTAGCTATTTTATTGCTAAAAGTCATGGGGCGGCGTTAATAGTTTCTGTGCTCATGAATGTGCAGCGCGATTTCTGCTCTCTGAATGCAAGTGACGCGCTGAATAGCCCCGTTTACATGCACACTTTTATTTCATTCCGATTAAAATCATTCCGATTGAACGTTTCTGTGGACAGTTTACACGATACGTTATCTAAACCGATCTGGTGTTGCTGTAAGAAACACCTCAGAAAAATAAATTCTTCTGTCAGGCGCAGTTGAAGTAGAAAGTGCCTGGGACAAACGCTGTCAGATGAGATGGCATAGCCAGGCTATGTCTGTGTCATTATTCCAACATTTATCTTCATAACTTGTTACAAAATAAAAAGTTTTACACTTCAGAAATATTAGTGTATCCTTATGAAAGCAGTGTTTCTATGCAGCATTTTCATTTGGACTTTCAGACTTTTAAACCGATTACAGTGCTCCGCCTAAACACACCTGGGGCCCTATTTTAACGATCTGAAACGCAAGTGTCAAAGCGCAAAGCGCAAGTAACTTTGTGGGCGGGTCTCGGCGCTGTTGCTATTTTCCCGGCGGGATAAATGGCTCTTGCGCCCGGCGCAAATCTAAAATGGGTTGGTCTGAAGTAGCTTCATTATTCATAGGTGTGGTTTGGGCGTAACGTGAATAAACCAATCAGAGCGTCATCCAACATTCCCTTTAAAAGCAGGTGCGCAAGTTCCATTATGGATTGCTATTATTATGGCGTATTTACCAGGCGCACGCCAGGAGCGGTTCACAGCCGAGGAGACTGATGTTCTTGTAAGAGCAGTGAAAGACAGAGAAGTTGTGTTGTATGGGGATGGGAGAAACCCACCCAAAATAGCGTCGGTTAAATAATTAGCCTGAATAATTTGTAAGCTAGATTTATGCCTATTTTTTCACATCTTCGTGGCACACCACAATGATTTCCGTCATCTCATGTGTTAATATTTTTTTAGTGTAACAATTTATGATTTGCAAAAATAACTGTTGCATCTGTGTAGATTACATGAGCAAAGTGTATGCGCGTTATGCACGCTATGGTCAAGCATGCGCCCTTAAAATAGCATAATGAACAACGCGCAACGCGCCACTGACTTTAGACTAGGTTTTTTCTGGTCAGTGGCGCAATTGTTTAATGGAACAGCAAAATAGCACCAGGGATTGTTTGCGCCGGAACACGCCTCCTTTTTTGCGCTGAACCGCCCAGGGAGCGCAAGTTCATTCACTAGTTTAGCGACGTGCTTCTGTGGAGGGAAAAGCGCGCTTTGCGCGGGTGCAAAATAGGAATGACACATGCGTCGGTGTACAAAGTCAATTGCGCTGGGTGCAAGATAGGGCCCCTGAAATGAAAACGCATTAATATAGAACGAGGATTCATCTGACTTGGAACTACCTGTGCATTAAACGATTTTATTGCACACCTTCCAGCCAATCAGAATCAAATATTCAGACAGACCATGGCATAAATTACATTAGTTATTGTTAAACTAAAATGTTATGTTATGGTTTTGTTTGCACTAATAAATGCTGCTGCCTACCAGCTTCAATAACCAATAAAACTTTGTTCCATATTTTTTATATATATATATATATATATATATATATATATATATATATATTGTCATAAATATCGTTATCGCAAATATTCTTGAAATATCGTGATATAATTTTGAGGCTATATCGTCCACCCCTAGTGAAGACCACGTCCCAAGATACTGTGCTCAAACTTGGCGTCATCAAACTACGCCTTTGTTTTTAATAGGCGACCTCTAACGGACGGAAACGTTACATAGTGCATATTTTATCTAATAGTGAATTTTTTATTGTATAGGTTTTACTTCTTCAAATTCTTGGGATGTTTGCTGCTTCCATTTTCATACCTTACAAGGCAACTTAACTCATGTAATGTTTTAATGCAGAAAAAAGCATGTTTGCACAGTTAAAAATGTATGTTATGTTATTCTATTTGTGTTAATAAACTATATACTAAAATGTAATTAATGACCCTCTGGGTCATTTTCGGGATACTCTTCAAGTTGGCAGCATTATCAAATTATATATTGTGATAAATATCGATATCAATCAATATGGAAAAAAATGTGGCCCAGCACTACATCTTTTCATGGTTTCACCGTGGATTTTTAATCGCGTTAATTGAAAAAATAGCTTTATATGGATTCATTTGAATGAAAAGGTAAATTTGTGTCATCACCAGGTCTAGATTGCATCTGCATTTCAGTACTGATTTTTAAGAAAAATCTGCAGAATTTTGTTAAACATGGTGAAATGGTGTTAAAAAGAGTAACTGCACTAGCTGAAAGCTTTAGTCAAAATATTTAATAAACAAATTCTACGAAAACCTGCAGAGGTTAAATGTTGTAATGAATATGAATAAATAAACATTTATAAATATGAAAAAATGTATATATATATCAATATTAATTCAATAAGTACTTTTTTATTGAAAAATTCCATGTAGTCTTTCAATTAATAAACATTATAACTAATTTAATCAATTAAATGATCATTAAAATTATTAATAAGCTTTTTTTGTTTTGTTTGATGGATTATAGCATGCAAAATTTGCAACACACCACTGTAACTGCTTGCACCATGTGACAAAAATAAGTATTAATAATAAGAAATGAAATAATATGCCAGTAACAATCACATTTTAGCAGGATATTAATGAGCATTGCCTGCAGCTCAAAAATGAATTAATTGTCCTCCCCACATTCATTCATGTCTTAAAATTTCTCCAGAAATGTACATGTTCCAGTTTCAAGGCAGCGGGTATGTTTTGGAACTCACATGAAAGCATAACCCACAGTTTCTTTTGACCAAGCAGACACAGTTATTGGCTGATAGTCTCATCCCAGTAATTTTGTAACTCTAGAGTGTTCCTTTGATAACAAGAATGGCCAATTCTGTCACACACGTCAGGGAATCTTCCTCCAGCTTCAAACAGAGAAGAGGAATCAGTCATCCGTGAGCGCTGTGCTCTGACATTCACGCTCTTTGACATGTCCAGTTTCTGCCATCTTTGACTGCAGGCCATGATTAGGTCTGCGAACACATCTCAACACCGACTGCTCAATTAAATCACTCAGCTCCCAATGTTTTTTGGTGTAGAAATCTGCTAAAGCATAAATTTGTTAAAGCATAAATACATGAGATCGGCATGAGTTAGTCAGCCTGGTTGTGTGTGTATTATTAGCAGGAAAGGGAGAGGAGGAAACCCATGTATGGTTTGGTCGGTGGGCAGCCAGTGAAGGTGATGGGAGCTGACAGTAGATGTGATAACATATGTGATGTGATTGGAAGTGTATCATTAACACTACACACACACAGACCTTGTGCTGGCCTGCATTAGCATGATGTTTGTAGGTATCCCATGGATGTGGCCATATGTTTCAGCATTTCTCTCTCTCTCGCTCTCTCTCTCTGTAGTGTGTTCTGTACCTCTGGTCACTGAAAATCCTCTACCCAAAGACGCTATTTTTACTGAGAGGAAATCATGAATGTAGACATTTGACAGAATATTTCACCTTCAAACAAGAATGTGAGTATTCCCCTTTTGTGCTTGCAATGCTTTTAAATGTGCTGGTTATGTCATTTGTAATGGCAAAAAAATTACTAGAGAAAAGCATGTTAACACTTTAGTATGGGGAACACATTCACTATTTACATTGACTTTTGCCTCAATAAACTCCTAATTTACTGCTTATTATTAGTTAGTATGCTAGTTTTTGTAGCGTTTATGTTTAGGTATTGGCCTTGGGTAGGATTAAGGGATGTAGAATAAGGTCATGCAGAATAAGGCATTAATATGTGCTTTATAAGTATTAATAAACATCCAGTATCCTAATAATATGCATGCTAATAGCGGGAATTGAACCCTAAAATAAAGATACCAAAAGTTTCACTAGTTAGTAGTAAAGTAATACTTTCATTTATTTATCAAAAGCGAAAGTTAAGACATTTATAATGTTACAAAAGATTTCTATTTCAAATAAATGCTGTTCTTTTGATCTTTCCATTCATCATGGAATGAAAAATATTTCATGATAAAAATAGCATAACTGTTTTCATCATGTGATACTTTAAGACTGGCATAATGGCTGCTGAAAATTTGCTTTGCCATCACAGGAAGAGATTACAATTTTAAAAGTATTAAAATACAATACAGTTCATTTAAAATTGTAATAGTATTTCGGTATTACTGTATTTTTGATCAAATAAATGCAGGTGAGCATAAAACAAATACCTAACTTATATTTAATATAATTTAGTTTTGTATTATATTTCAAAATTTGTTAATTCATTTCACGTCATATATCTGATTTGTAATTTATAGTTCACAATAATGGTTTAAAAGAGTTGAGGTATAGATTATTTTCACTGAAAATTAATCAGTTTTCCAGTATATTTAATATAATTTTTATTTCCTTATTTAGAATAAATAAATGCATTGTGTATATGTTTTATAGGCAACACATTACAATAAGTTTAATTTAGTTAACATTAGTTATCATGAACTAACAATGAACAATACTTCTACGGCATTAATTAATCTTAGTTAATGTTAATTTCAGCATTTACTAATACATTTTTAGGATCAAAAGTTGTATCTAATAACATTAGCTTATATGAACTGACATGACTGTGAACTAACATGAACATTTTTATTAAGTAACAGTAACAAAGGTTAATAAATGCTGTAAAAATCAAACATATTACTCATTGTTAGTTCATGTTAGATCTTATTGTAAAGTGTTAGCATTTATATTTGATTTGTAATTCATGGTTCAGAATAGTGACAAGTTTAAAATGGATATATCCATATACCTATATTTCACAGTTAATAATCAAATCAGAATAACAGAGCACAGCCCTCAATTGCCTACTGTCTATTGTTCCTGAAAGGACAAATCTTTCTATTTAAAGTGAATGAGGTTTATAACGCAGAGCAGTTGGGAGGGGTGGAGGGGGGTGTGATGTGGAGTATGAGGTAATGCTTTAGAGCATAGAGACAGGTGAGGTGGGAGGGAGAGGTGCGGAGTTGACGGCAAACTCTTTCTGTGTCTACTCCACTGACGTGTCGGCATGGTTACAATGCTTTTGAGAGGTGGCGTATTGAGACATAATGAGAATAGGACACGCGTCGACACACTGAGAGAAAAAAACCTTCTCCGTCTGGAGACACTGTTTATCTTGTGTGTGACTGTGACGCACTGAGACACATGGGGCTGACCGTTAAAGTTCGGTCCCAGTAGGAATCTAATGAGGCCAGTGAAAAACATGATAAGTGCTGTTATAACAAAATAGCTTTTATTTGCTATAAATATTAGGTTGTTTTTGGCAAAAGAACTATTAAAAAAAAACATGATGTCACCTCTGGTTTCTTCCTCAAAATGACTTGCCTTCGTTCAGCCTTAGGGGGAATATTGTGGAAAACAAGATTTATTTTGTTCTTTTGAAATGAACGAGATTGATGTACTATGTAAACATACTTAATGTTATTAATGCATGCCTATGATGTCAGAATATGTACCTTGTTAGAATATGACCGCCCACACCCACGTTTATGTAGCATATTTGCATATGCTCATTTAGGTCAGCAACTGATAACAACTGCAATGCCATTATCATAACAGAGATCATTTACATAAATACCAAGTTCTGTAATGAAACTCTAGGTGGCACAGGCTGATGGGTCATTAACAATGGGTCACTGACAATCACATCATGGCACAAGCTGATTGGTTCCTGTTGCATCTGCAGCCAATGAGCTTGCTGCTCAACATTTAAATAGTTGTATCCAGTTGTATCTGTATCAGTTGTATATTTTTGAATACACACACATGCATTTATATATTTAAGAAACATTTGCATGCATATACTGTATATATCTATATAATTGATATGTTAAATATAACATAACTATATGTTAAAATATAAATATACATGAATATAAAAATAATTCTTAAATATACACATGCATGTGTGTGTATTTAAATATACATAATATTTAGACACAGTTAGACACACATGTATTATGTAAACAAAAAACTTTTATTTTGGATGCAATAAATCGTTTGACAGCACTAATTATTGAGTGGTTTTCAGGTAAAAAAAAAAAAATCAAAATTATAAAATAATTTATAATTTTTTTTCTGATGTAAACGGCTTTATATCCAAATCTCAGATTTCATGTACTTTGAGGATGCAGATGATGAATTTTGAGGTGAGATGGGCACTCGCCTCCCTATTTATCATTTTAAGTTGCAATTGTGAATGTTGATGATACGATTTAGTTTTTACTGTTAAGAAAGAATAGTGATAAAGTAAAAATTCTCATTCAGCAGGTTTATGAGGTGACAGATGTGTGCAACCAAACTACATTTCTCAACATGCTCTGTGGCAGCACAAGAATGAAAAAAAGTCCACAGATAAAGCATCAAATACACAACTAATGCATATTCTTTGGTGTTCAATTTGTTTGGAAATTGAAAAAACAGAGTAACACGTATTGGATCATGGTTGTCTGTGTGCATTCATTTTCTATGTAGCCTATTTAAACATAGTAAAATGACTTCTTTATACTCACTTGTTCTCTTTCTCCCTCACTGTGTATTAGGTAAAATCAAGTATTCAGAGCAGGTTTACGACTCCTGTATGGATGCGTTTGACTGTCTGCCCTTGGCAGCTCTCATGAACCAACAATTCCTGTGCGTCCACGGTGGCCTGTCCCCAGAAATACAGACCTTAGACGACATAAAGAAGGTACTGCCAAGCCATGCGTGAACAGCAGTGCTGTGTGTGGGAGGAGAAAGATTTCATGCATGGCCACAAGAAATGTGTGTATTTCTGTGTATTTCTGTATTCTGTGTTATATTTGTTTCTCTGTGGCCTAGTTGGACCGGTTCAAGGAGCCGCCAGCATTCGGGCCTATGTGTGATTTGCTTTGGTCTGATCCCCTGGAGGACTTCGGAAATGAAAAGAGCCAAGAGTACTTTACCCACAACACAGTCAGAGGCTGCTCATACTTCTACAGGTGGGTGATTTTGGTGTTTTAAGGGTGTGTGTTTTTCTTTGTGCCTGAGGGGGGTTGTTCTCACACTATATAGGAAGTTGTCACAAAGAAATGCCATTAAATGGCCTATTATGTACTTTTCAACTTAATAAAACAATTTATGAAACAACAAAAATGTAAAAGGTAACATACCATTGTTTTATGCAATAAATATTGTATATTTTGATAAATAAATACATTTGTGAGATTAAAACACACGTGACTTATACGAGTTAAAATGTTATTTTAGTGGCCTTGTTACACGTGTTACATGTAGTTACTATAGTAATAAAAAAATTAATTATGCATAAATAGATGCAACTAACCCAAAGCAACCCGCATCCCAAGTTCCCAACACTATAGTAAGTACATGTAGTTAATTATTATTACTCAGTACATAAATGTATAATTACACTGTAACATGGACACCTTAAAAATAAAAGTGTATCCAAATATGACAACAAAATGTATTATTATCAATATTGAAAACAGTTGTGCTGCTCGATATCTTTGTGGAAATGATACATGTTTTGGGGGGGGGGGGGTTTAATTACAGTATTCTTTGATGAATAGAAAGTTCAAAAGAAGAGAATTTATTTGAAATAGAAATCTTTTTTAAACATAAATGTATTTACTATAATGAATAAAAAAATATTAATTTATTTCAAAAGAAATCCTACTGAACACAAACTTTTGAATGGTGGTATCTGAAAAAAAATCTGTTTACATAGGTTTTATTGTGTTCACCTTTTTACACTACATCTATAAAAACATTAAGATATTAGGATTTTAGTTTGGAAGACAAAATTGACAAAATTATCCTTTTTTACGATGATTTTAAATGAGGAACCAACACACAAAACCACTACTTGAGACAACAAGCAATTGAAATTTTCACTCAAAGTCTTATAGTTACTCAGGAACAGCTTCTGTGACGACTACCCCCGGTTTCCCTTGTGTGTATAGGTAAATATAGGCATATGTTATATAGGTATATGTGTCAGCGTGTATGTAGATGCTTGGGTAAGACAGATTGTGTGCACATATTTGAGTGTATTCATGTGAGTGTGTGTGTATAAGGACAGTCAAGTCTGTGGGGGGTTGTTGGGTCTCTCCAGGTGTTCAGGATTGCTGTTGTTTTCTGCCCTCTGCTCTGAATGCGTAAAGCAACAGCCTCTTAATATTTCACACACTCTGCTGAAAATTTGATGGAACGGCAGTGAGCATGTGTATGTGAGAATGAGTGTTTGTTTCCCATAGAGCGAGAGTGAATATTGGTCTTTTGTTTTTCAGCATTTTAATGTTGGGCTTTAGCATTAGCGTTAGCATTTAATCTTCTGTAGCTATACAATAGCTTTGTGTGAGGAACAGAAAGTCCTCCTTTCTGTATCCATCCATCCCTGTAAACTGCAGATTTGGGCCAGTGATTTGATTTGAGTCTTACATTTATTAGTGTGTCTATGTGTTATATGTTACAGGACACACAAGACTGAATTTATTACACATACACACAACGCTTCATACTCTACTTAGACAGATACATACCCACACACATTTCTGTTATGCAAGGCTTACAGAAGCCATTTGTTTTAATCTGTGTTGTCAGTGTTCCTCGGGCTGCCCACCTCCCTGAATCACCATGTTGGTGTTTAATCACTACTCGTTCACTCCATTCACTCCGTTTGTTTATGTGATTGCCTTCATGCTAATGTAGGCTCTATGTATATGGTTTCTCATAATGCACCTGTACCAATGAAGACATTTAGAGTATAGAAGAAGCAATTAGTAGCAAATTAATTACATTTTATCCAGAAGCATAAACTGCAAATTCTTCTCTTTTTTACACAGAATATTCCCTGGTTCAATGTGAATTAACATGCATATTGTTTACGTCATGTAGCCAGTGCTTGAAGTGGAAAAAATAAAGTGCCGGTACACACCAGAGGGGGCGGGGCTTTGTTGGGAGCATGGTTATGGGGGGATTGTTAAAGCTGTAGTCTACGATGTTGAAAATCAGTCGAGAAAGCCTGAATTTAAAAAAAAACTCATCCCGCCCCTCCACACGCACACCCCTCCCCTCTGTGCTACCTGATCCCTCCCACTGGGAAACGACCTGAACAACGTCACTCAGTCAAGCAGGAGTAAACAGCGATAGGCGATGCTAAACGGCTAACATTCCAATGCCGACCGGCAGCATGATCATGTTGTCAGACTGATAAAAAGCTATTTATGTAATACACCACACCATAAAAGCATAAATAAATGCTTACCTGCTCAACAAAAAGTCAGCCATGTCAGCGTCGGTTTTAAGTCCAAGGTTTCTCTGAAGCTTCCTCCAACGGGCAATGGTGGACCCTATATTGATTCGGCTTTGAGTCCGGCGTTCTCACGTTTTTTTTTTTATCTCTGCTCTTTCCTCAATTGACTTTTTCTTTCTTCCAACCTTGACTGTTGGGGCGAGCAGGGGCCGCTTGCTGCTGTCTGTTTGTTGGTTTTTCTCCATTGCTGAGTTGACGCTGCCTACTTGCCCGCGAAATTTCATGTCGCAGGAGGGGGCGGCGGACAGCTTACATTGGTCAATTTCTCTGCGGGTGTACACCCAATAGAGTGAATGGATTTTTTTCATTCTTTTTTCTCTTCATATTGTTAGGATTGTACTGTAGAACCATAACCAGCATCTAAACGAGGTTATTAATTATGAACAATCTTTGAAATCGTAGACCATAGCTTTAAGTCAATAATTCAAGATGGTCCATATTTTAAAGCTCTTCCTAACTTGTACTCAGCCTTTAAACTAACATATAGTTCTTGTAATTGTTTAACTATAGCATTTGTTACAATAAGGGTTTATTTACAAAGCAAGACCACTGACAGCTCTTCATTACCATGCAGGCCAATGTTAACTTTTTTCTTTCTTTTTTCTAATCAAATAGCAACACAGTTACTATAACCTATAAGCTATAAACTATAGCTACACCATGCCACAGGTGTAATCTATATCTTTAGTGAAAAATCTATTCCCTTAACTGATTATCTATTATAAATTCTACAACTAGACAAAATTTACCACAATAAATACAATAGAACGTGATCAATTCTAGTAAATGTGGTCATCAGGAGTTTTCAAAGCTTGCAGGAGGATGTTTCCCCTCTTTTCATCAGTCATTTTAGTGGCTGTTTTAGCTCATGTTTGACTTTCTCCGCAGTGTTTTACTACATTCTCAATAGAATTCAAATGGGACGCACATTTTATCATCAGCGTCGCATAAGAACGGCTCGTGCAAATCTTTGTTTATACTCAGCGCGAGACCCCATTTCGCTTGGCGTTGTGCCAAGCAGACGAGGCGCGCGAGCGAAAGTATAAACTTTTGGAATTTTTAACATTTGGGCGTCCGTTATAAAGACGAGAAGTAGTGGTATGCAAGAAAATGTGCAGGTACGTTTAAGAGTAAAATGTAGAGGTGCCGGTACTGCGTACCGGTGAGTACCGCCCCACTTCGAGCACTGCCTGTAGCTATAGGCTACTATTGATATATAGAGAGTATTTTAACTTTTACGGATTGGCTTCCATTGTAAAAGTGCAGTCACATTTGTGAAATTTGGACAAAATGTAGCTGGCCTATTGGCAATAGTGTAGCGATGTATGAAACACTGCTCATAGAAAAGTCACTTCCAAACTAAGCAGTTTTCTGTTAGTCAATGAGACAGTTTCAGATGACCAACTTTAACCCGTTGCGAAATCTATGTGGGGAAATCTTTTGTCCTTGCATGAAATTCCAGATAGATTACTATAGAAATGAGTGGATTAGGCCTGCAAAAATTCGCTGAACACTGGTCTGATCACAATCTGACCGGACCTGAAGCACCGTTGTTTTTAAAGAAAACAAGAGACGAGTCTAATATTTTTTTTTGTTGCGTGTTAATTAACATGTTCTGTCATTTGAGATGAACACTGAATATTCATTTGCACTTTTCCCAGTTGATATATTTTCCACCATGGTTTCAAACATATAAAAACCAGTCCATATTTGTCTAAGTAGGCATTTCTTTGTCTGAATCATCTGAAAGTGGACCAGACATTATGCTGATAGCCTAATGTCAGACTATGCAAGACTAGGATGAAGCTGTCAGACAAGGAGAAGGGGGATGCCTTTTCAGCCTCTTGATCGTACTGTAGTCAGCAGAAAGAGTGAGATGGAAGGAGGGAGTGCGGCCAGCAATGGCAACACAGCTTTGCGTTCTATCCCACAATCCCCAAGGGCTCTGCAGTGTGGTGTTGCCATGACGACCCGTTTCCTCTTCCCAAACTGGAGCGAGTGATAGTGAGAGAGAAAGAGAGATGCAGAGGAAGAAGTGATTGGTAGAAAGCAGTGGTAAAGCAGCAGTGCCACCTCATTAGCCGACGACACGAGAGAGAAAGACAGAAAGCAGCTCACACACCCTTTTACACACTCTGGCTACAGGCAAACGTATGTTAGCACAGCACAGCAGCGCTTTCTCACACTGAAGCTTGACTGAATGTTACAGGTTTAGAATATAGGTGGGAATCAGTAGAGCTCTGGGGTTATAGGATATAATATTTATTTCTTCATTGGTATCTGATTTTTTTCTGCGCTGTACTTATGTACTTATATTTACACGACAATGATGTACTAAAAACGGAAAAGAGGGAAACGTTTTTCTCTGTCCACATGGATCAGTGAAAATTATTAAAAATGCTGTATCATGCTGTCAGGCCATGTCACTTTGTAAGGAAGCACACTAGACGCACACTCGGTCTGAATGCAATGATAAGATGTTCTACTTGCCGGGCAATATATGTATATCCATATCTCCGCGCACCTGCTCGCGTCATCACACGTCATCAGCGCGTCCCATGAGGCTATGCAGAGTTGTAGACAGTCACAGAGCACCGTAAACAAACAGCAGCCACCTTTTACAGTTCCTCCTGGACCAAAACAACAAGCTTATGCTGTGTTCATATCTGGAGCTGTTCACGTTTTCTATCTATCAACGCTAACACTATCAACACCGACATGAATCTGCAGAAGTCATGTGGTACAAGTGAGCGCTCTGCAAGTTGTTTATGTTTATTATTATTGTAATGTTATGTGCTTTAAGACATGAGGTAGTTTAACGGCGTCTGTCGTGACGCTTTGCAAACTCTGCTGTGTGCGTTCATGTGTTTTGAAGGAAGATTGGCTTTGGAGACGCTCTGAAGGGAGGGTGGGATCTCATGCTTTCAAAGCTAGCTTGCTATTGCTAGCCACTCCGAAATTGCCTACCCTACCTTTAATAAAAATACAACTGTTCGTTGTTAGTTCATGTTAGCTCATGTCCTTTACCCAATATTAACAAATACAACCTTTGTCTTAAATAATTTATTAGTAAATGTTGAAATTAACATTAACAAAGTTTAATATAAGTGCTTTATACATATTTTTCATTGTTAGTTCATGTTAACTTATGTTGTTAACTAATGTTAACAAATATTAATAAATTGTAAAGTGTTACCACAAATATTCCTGTGAAAATATTACAATAAACTTTGAAATGTACATTTCATTGAAACACAAATCATGTCAGGATCTGCTGAGACTGAGTGCAAAAGTGTGTGAAAATCAAATGTATATCCAAACATATATGCAATCTGAATTGCAAATATGTAAGAACCAGGGCTGCGTTTCCCAAAACCATCGTAAGCCTAAGTTGATCGCAGAGACCATTGGTGGCAATTGTTCTACGATCAACTTAAGCTTACGATGGTTTTGGGAAACGCAGCCCAGGGCATTTCTTTCTTCTCTCAGGATATCTGTAAGCATGCATTATGGAGTGATAAACAGTTGAGCACCACACTGCCCCTGCTGGACACATGCGGAACTGCACTCATGCTCCATTCAAACGTTAATGTTTTGCTTGGCTGACAGTTGAAAGCATAAAAACAATACAACATTAATGAGACTCGTCCACCCACAGTTTCTGAATGTTGGCTCTTATTTTCTCTCTCATTCTCTTTTCCTTCTCTCAATCACTGTGTTGCAGTTATCCGGCTGTCTGTGACTTCCTACAAAATAATAACTTGTTATCAATCATTCGAGCACACGAAGCACAAGATGCAGGGTATGTATTCCCCATCTTTAGCTCTTTATTTATTTTGTATTTGTGTACTAATTATGCGGTACAAAGGTGCGCTTTTAAGAGTACATCTTTCCATACAGGTACAGTTTTTGCACATTTTGTCTTTGAAAGTAAATTAAAATGTTTGTATC
This sequence comes from Romanogobio albipinnatus, assembly GCA_023566225.1. Taxonomy (NCBI): domain Eukaryota; kingdom Metazoa; phylum Chordata; class Actinopteri; order Cypriniformes; family Gobionidae; genus Romanogobio; species Romanogobio albipinnatus. The sequence goes on along the minus strand of CM042255.1, from coordinate 21,611,784 downwards.
TTCCCTTTCCCTCTTCTAACAGCTACCGGATGTACAGGAAGAGTCAGACCACTGGCTTCCCTTCCCTAATTACCATCTTCTCTGCACCAAACTACCTTGATGTTTACAATAACAAAGGTGAGACCTGCTTTCCCTTACAGTGAGATATGTGTGGAAAAATGAAGCATTGTGATGGGAACAGAGAGCTGGATGAGAGCATGGGCAGAACCATCAGGTCGAGTGACTCCATCCATGTGGTCTTATCATCCACTGATGGAACAGGGTCAACCTCTCAGCAGTGCCATCTAGTGGAGGCTTTTTGTGTAAATGAATGTTCAGCCACTTACAAATTGATATACTGTATATCTGGATGTATTTACGCCATTTTTGATTGACATGTTTTTCCTCAGAAAGCTCATTTAGCTTGGGTTTTGTCATATCATTGTGTGTACACTACACACTATTTTAGATAGTCAAATTATTCCATAAACACAAATTAGAAAATGATTAGGAAACAAACCCAGAGCCTCAGGAAGCCACGGTCTCTTGAGATTATTTCTCATATTATTGATTAGAGAGAACTCAAATGCTGGTGGCTCACTTTTTCTTATTACTCACTTCCTCAGCTGCCGTTCTGAAGTACGAGAACAATGTAATGAACATCCGGCAGTTCAACTGCTCCCCTCATCCTTACTGGCTGCCAAATTTCATGGACGTCTTCACCTGGTCGCTGCCATTTGTGGGGGAGAAAGGTACCTCTGTCACATATACAACTGGATATTGACAGGCTTGACAATATTCAATTATTTTTGCTTAAATTGCCCCTATTATGCTATTTTAAAGTTATAATTATGTATTGGAGTCTCCTACAAAACACACTTTAATTTTCTCATAATATACATTGCACATCACCACATTTTTCAATGATCCTCAAACGACTCGTCGGATGAATCAGTCTCTCTAAATCTCTCCTTTCCGAGAGCCTACTCTGTTCTGAATGGCCAGGCGGCCCAGTCTGTTATGATTGGTCTACCGCTTACAGCGCTTGTCGGAAGTACCATAACTGAACTTCAGATCCGGAGGCTTCAGTCCACAGCAATTGCACACACTGTAAAGACAGTAACGATGCCGTCAATTTTACCATATCAATCCGAGTGCGAGTCCGATGATGAAACATTGGAAGAACTAGTTACCGGTATTAAACCCGAACCTCCATTGCAAGGATGACTTGAGCAGGACGTTTCTCTGTAATACGCTACTCATTTTGATATACGTTATGAGATGTTGCAACTGTAATTCCTCACCATCAGCATTAACAAGTGTATGTCCATCAACAATCCTATGTGTATATGTCTAACGTATTGCGGTGCACATGTGGGAACTGTATCAATAACAGCACATATGTTAGCCGAGCACTAACGTGAATGACTGATGTGACAAACGTTTGCAAATCAAATTATGCTCCATCCTTTAACTTTATTAGAACAACAGACAATCTGGATTAATAAACACAATTTTAGGTAATATTGGCCCAAAGCTGCTTAGCTGAATTATTTCAGTAAGACAGTGGGTTAGCCGGAAACTTACACAATATAAAACACAAAACTACGTATTTTGAACACCCGGTAAAATATATATACATCAATAATGATTCATACTTACAGGGTGTGTTTATGAGGAGCAATCTGGTCCAAATAAAGGACTGTCTAGGGATGGGCGATATGGACTTAAAATGTATTTATTGCGATAACGATATCATTGACGATATACATTTTGTACCATTCCCCATGTTTTTGGCTACAAGTGAGAGCTGCATGCATTCTTGAGAGCCTCAAAAAAAAAAAAAAAAACAATGACCTAAAGTAAAATGTACCCATCAATAAATATGCTCCTTAATAAAAAAAAATCATAAAAGAAATAAAACAAAAAACAGTAAATATCTAAACACCAGCTATTTCAGAAATGGAAAAATTGCATATACTGTTCTTCTGTAAAAGTGCAGGTAATGTTTGAATAGTGCAACTGTGATGAAAAACATAATAAAATACAACAATAATACTTCAAATCAATGACGACTTTGAAATGTAAACACAGATTCTGTATTTATTCATATTCTCAAGGTGCAAACAGTGGCAAAAAATAGTGCAAACAGCAAAAGTAATAATCCCAACCATGTCTTCAGATTGCAAAAAAAATGCAAATAATTGAATGATAGAATTCAAGTAATTTGAACTAAACCTTGGTAATCGTGTGCGAATGAAAAAATATGAATTTATATTTGTCATTTTAACTGAATTTAGGAATGGTGGTGGTGCTTGTTGGTCATTTAGTGTTTCTGTTAAAAAAAAAAAAACGAACAATAATACTGAAAAGATAATAATACTGCGAATTCTACTACTACTAACAATATAAACCACACTAAAGATTGATGAGCTTCTGAGTTCATGAATATTAATCACGTTGTCAGCGTTCGCTCAAACTGATTTGCTGAAATCAAAACAGGGACAGTAATAGGTGAGCGCCAGCTAATGAGATTGCTGTTTGCGCATTAGTTTCTTCTTGTTCATAAAGACTGAATAATTCCAAATGAATGCCGTTATTTTACAGGAAAATACAGCAAAGAATATTGTTTGCATGAAGCGCGTCAATTCTGTGTGGTATGAGACTCTCTCGCTCTCTCTTTGAGTGTGTGTGAAACACTTGAGCGCTCTCAGTCGGAGAGAGCTTCCACCATAGTTGTTTTGGCTCTGCACGTGACCTGCGAATGGGTCGCGTCATCAACTAGGTTTTATCGTTATTCTCACGGGAAGACTAATTCTTATCGTGGGGAAAATTTTTACCAGTATATCGCAAACGATAAGATATCGCCCATCCCTAGTACTGACCCATCTTTCAAGAGCAAGTATTTTGTGAATCCCATGTTGAACTCTGAGATTTGAGAAGCAGTCGTCAGTAAAATTATGTTTGAGGGCAGGTCAAGTTATTCACGGGGCGGACAACATATAGCATAGGCGGGCATTGTGCAAATGTCTTTTCTAGTGACGTAGTATCGTAACAGTGGGATTCGAATAACAAACGACTCGTATAGACTGTTCAGAGCCGATTCTTTCTTTTTGGGAGTCTGTATTATACACTGCATGAAAGAGAATATTTGAAAAACATGAATAGGGGCACTTTAAGAAAAAACAGACTCAACAAAAAAAACATTTGCTTATGTCCGATACATTCAACTAAATGTCAATTTGATATGTTGTGACTGACTGTTGCTTGGCCTGCAGTCACGGAGATGCTGGTAAATGTGTTGAGCATCTGTTCTGATGATGAACTGATGAATGATGGAGACGAGATCTTTGACGGTGAGACATCCTCTTAACTTGTTAGCTATACAGAAGATAAACATGATTTATTCCACATGAACCATGACTATGATTTCTCGACAGAAAGGGCCTTTTCTTTGACGTCAGGTACATCCTGAAATATGACTCGCAGTCATTTCAATATCTTTCCTGTTAAGTAGCATTGCTGTGATACCGTGTTTGTAATAGCCCTTAAGTTTTGTCTTTGCGCTTGACTTAGCTAGCCGCTACAGTAACTAGCTACAAGTATTAGGAAAGCTACTTTAAAATTGAAGCATTTCAAGTTACAAGCTACTTATAATTGAATGCAATTTAAACCACAGTCAAACTGGTTCCAAAACAAGCTAGTCAAATTTTTTAGCTAATAATATTTTAGCATTATTATTTACTTTAATCCAAGCAGTATTTCTCTGATTCAAAAACAGTTCGGATTTACAATGCGAGTGTTTTTTCACGCTACGCATTGGGCTTGTTACTTGAAAAGCTACATGATTTTAAGAAAAAGCTGAGCTACTGTCACAGTACTGAAACATGTAGGCTAGTTAGTGGTGTCGCTTCTTTAAGTTAGTTACTTTCGAAACTGCCACCAACACAATACATAATTTCTTGTGTGTCTGCATCCATTTATATAAAAGTTTCTGGAGGTTTTTAGCCTCTGGTCATACAGACTGAGACTGCTTCATTTTTTCTTTCCGCCCACAGCCAATGCAGCAGCTGCTCGCAAAGAGGTGATTAGGAACAAGATTCGTGCCATTGGGAAAATGGCCAAGATGTTCTCGGTGCTCAGGTACAAATGGGGCTTCCTCCAGCTGAGTCATTCAGTCTGCGGTCAGATGGGTCACATGCTTATGAAACTGTTCTTGCTTGTCATAAGTGATAGATAGAGGAGAGGTTTCTTTAAAGCAAGATATTGCTGATATTCAGTACAACATAAAACTGTGATGCCGGAAACTACTTTAAAGGTAGTATTTTAAAGGAATTCTTTGGACATCTGTGGCTAAAAATGCAAGTTTGGGAAGGATAATTATGACAGTAAGTATATTTTAGATAGACCCCTTTCCTAAAATATAAAGTCAGCTGAATATTTTGATTCATAAAGACCCATTTATACTGTCTAAGAAAAACAGTAAAAGTGATTTTATAAAGAAAACTTTGTCAATGTACTACAACCAAAATGTGGGCATAATTATGTATTATTTATTTACTGTAAAAAAATTCAATCACAATTTATATTGTGATTTCCGTCCAGCCTTTAGAATGCTGAATGAAAGCATAATAATATAAATTACAGTATGTCAACTTTTTCTCATCAGAAATCTGCAGCAGACAACAGTTGAATTACTCCTGGTTTAGTCTGCTTGGTGTTTTAAGTGTACTGAATATAAAGTTCACTTATTTTATATACACTTTACCTTTCATAAGATTGAGCTTAGTACGATTTTTCTTTAAGAACTTAGGTAGGGTAGGCAATTTTTTTAATAATATTTTTGTTATTATTCATTCCAAATGCAATGATAGGATGTCTGTCAACATAAGCATTTCCATACCTCCGTGCACCTGCTCGCACACACATCACACATCACACATCATTAGCGCGTCCCATGAGGCTTTGCAGAGTCACTGAACGGCATAAAAAAAGCAGCAGCAGCCTTTTACAGTTCCTCCTGAACCAAAACAACGAGCTTATGCTGCATTCACGCCATGTCATAACCATAATGCTGAGATGGCAACCCGCGACATTCAACCCAGAACGGTTCACGTCCTCAGACTGGGATTTATGCGTTTCTATCAACACTAACTACGCCAAAATGAATCTGCAGTAATCAGGTGGTCCAAGTTGTTTATGTTCATCATTATTGTAATGTTATGTGTTTTGAGACACGAGGTAATTTAACGTCTCGTGACGCTTTGCAGAACGTTCTGCTGTGTGCGTTCATGTGTTTTGGAAAAGGCGTGACTTTGAAAATTGAAGGAAGGGTGGGATCTATAGACCCGTTTCACTTTTCTGGGTTTCTCAGAGTGGAAGTCGTCATAGTTGGGCTAAATATTATAGCTGTGAATGAGAGAATACATTAAATATTTTTTGGTGTGCCAATTTGCTCAAATAGCAAAAGAAACACCACAATAGTGATTTCAAAAGGAGGGAAAAAATAAAGTCAGATTGATAACGGCAGTCAAAAGAGAAATATGTTAATATTTACGATCACTCCCATAGACGCTGTATTACAAACACCCTCACAGCAGCGGTAACTTGTTTTTGTAATATGATGCAAAAGTAATAAAATATAAAAGTATTAGTGTTATAAATGTATATTATTTATTTTTTTAAATGACAAACGTTTTTACGATATTGATGACTGTTAAAACGCATCACAGTCTGTGAAAAGGGTCTATTGCTGTCCTCTCCAAAATGGTCTACCCTACCTTTAATACTTGAACTCTGCAAGGATGCATTAAATTGATCAAGTGACAGTAAAGACAATTATAATTTTACAAAAGACTTAGTTGTAATATTGCATCTATATTATAAAAGCAAAAATATTACACAATAAAACAAAAACATTAAGCAGCACAAGTTCTCAACATTGATAATAATAAGAAATGGGAGCACTGGGGTCTGACTGGCTGGGACCCCTCCAGGGAGGAGCCGTGGGCGGCCATGGCGGGTCAGGAGCCGTGGGCGGCCATGGCGGGTCAGGAGCGATTCAGGGGTGGAGTGGAGGGCTCATGGAAAGGGGTGGTCTCGTGGGTTGGAGCGGGCTCGTGGAAGGCTGGAGCGGAGTCCAGGAAGTCCATGAGGGCTGGAGCGGAGTTCAGGAAGTCCATGAGGGCTGGAGCGGAGTCCAGGACACACAGATCGCTCTCAAAGTCAATCAACCACCGCTCTAGTGGATCTGCCGTGGCTGTGGCCGATACGACCTGAGACCAGGGCTTAGCGGCAGCGCTCCTCTTGCGCCTGGGCTTGGGGACAGGCAGGACCTTCCCGGCAGGCCCACTGGAGGGATATGCGGAGGAAACTGGCTGAGGGTGAACTGACCAGGCAGCGTGCTTTTCTGAGGGGACTGGACGAGGAAGACAGTCTTAGGAACCTCTTCTACAATCTCGTACTCAGAACAATTTAAGGACTATCAGATTGATTGTCTCAACTAGGGAAAAGGAACAGGCAGGTTCCAGGAATCGAATAGTGTCCTCGTCCAGGCCCATCAGAAAAAACGCGTTAAGTGGTGCATCTGGCCAGTTCACCAGATAAGCCAGCTCAGAATTCCTCCACATACCTCTCCAGTGGCCGACCCTTCTGCCTAATTTCCCAGAGGCGATCCTCCACCGAAATGCCTTCCTCCGGGGACACAGGAGAGAGCGGGAACAGTTTGTCCCTTTGCTTGCGTGGTCTGTTCTTCTGTCACGGTCGTCTGGTGCAGCAGAGAAGAAGCGATTCGGGACTTCCACAAAGAATGGTTTTAATTCAGATTCAACGTAAAACAGAACACCAAACAACGCTAACATAACGTAGAACAGACAAGGAGTGAATGACCACAAGGAAACTAAATACAAACACTGAAGACTACTAATGAGGGACACAGGTGATACAGATGAGGGTAACTAAACACAGCTGAACAGAACTAGACTAACGAGGGAAACCAAGGGAACAGAGAAAGTGGCGGGAAACATAGACAAAGGAACATGTGACTAATGCAAAAAACACAACAGAAACACAGATATGTGACACCTCTACTATACTTAAATCGATTTTTTGATCAAATAAATGCAGCCTTGATGAGAATAATAGATTCTTTCAAAAGCATAAAAATATCTTGTTGACCCCAAACTTTTGGACAGCAGTGTAAAATCAGTGTGTGTTATTATTTCTGATGGTTATATCCTGTCTTTGCAGAGAAGAGAGTGAGAATGTGTTGACCCTGAAGGGCTTGACCCCTACCGGCATGCTGCCCAGCGGGGTGCTTTCTGGAGGCAAGCAGACTCTACAGAGTGGTGAGCACATGACCCAGTACTGGCCATGTCCCTCTTTTGGTTCCTCTCTCTCTCTCTCTCTCTCTCTCTCTCTCTCTCTCTCTCTCTCTCTCTCTCTCTCTCTCTCACTTCTTTTTATTTCCTCCTCTACTGTCTCTATAGTGTCTGTCCCTGTCTCTTCCACCTGTCTCTCCATCTGTCTCTCTCTGTATCCTCTGACAAACTCCAGGCTTTGGGGTGCTGTTCTTTTAGTTCCCCCAAAGCATGGACACATTAGTGGGTCAGTTTACCTGTCATTGGTAAACTGGGGTGAGAATGAGTTTCTGACAGGCCTGTAGGGTGTTCAGAGTAGAGCAAGCGTGAAAAGCAGGAGAAGCATCCTGCAGAGTGCGAATGTATTGAGGGGATTGTCTGAGTCTGTGGTCCATAGTCTGGTTGGCGTGCATGCGTCTCTCTGGGTTGTCCCGGCTCCCGCCGCTGCTTGTGCACAACTGCCTGCCTGTGCGTTACTGCTGTTGCATGGCTTGTTCAGGTGTAACACACTCCCCTCCTCTCCCTCCAGCAACCATCGAAGCCATTGAAGCCATCGAGACAGAAGAAGACGGAGAAGGTAATTCCAGGACATGTATCTGGGTGTAATCCAGCATAGACTGGTAGCCGTGTTTTGGAACATGGTAGATGGTTTCTAGCTGGTGAAACCAGGTGGTATCTGGTTTGTTTCAACATGGTCTACCAGTTAGAACCACATTTCAAAACAATCTATCAGTAGATGCTGGATTTTCCACCAGGGTCAACACACTCTGAAGTTGACTGCTCTAACTAACTAACTAACACACCACATTAGAGAAGAGCCACAAGGCCAGAAAGACACCACATCACAACGAAAAGGCACCGCACATGTCTGGGAACAGTTTGGTTTCAAATAATCTGACATAGCCTGGATTCCTTACTGGTTAACACTGTGGCTGTGTCCGAAACACAAGGCAGTTGCCTTATTGTCCACTCAGTCAATAACTAAAAAGACAGCACCTAAAGAAAATTCCAAAGCAAGAAAATTTTGACTGCTGGGCTCAACGCAATGGATTTTTTTTTTTTTTTTTCAGTTCTGATTTTTACTTGTTTTGCAAACATTTTTCACAAAATATATAAGTCAATGAAGTGCAATTTTACACTACCGTTCAAAAGTTTGGGGTCAGTAAGATGAATTAAAGGATTAGTTAACTTCAAAATGAAAATGTCCTGATATTTGGCTCACCCCCATCTCATCAAATATGTCTTTCTTTCTTCAGTCGAAAAGAAATCAAGTTGAGTCGTATAAGTTATAGCGTAACCTTTACAACGTGATTGCGCAATCCTTGGCACGTCGCAGAGCAGCACAAGATGAGCAATTTAGGTTCAAAAGTATATTCTTTTTTTCTTTTAATGACCAATCGTTTCGCTAGATAAGATCCTATTCCTCGTCTGGGATCACGCAGAGCCTCTGAAGCCCTTCGAAGCCCTTTGAAACTGCATTGATTTGGACATTTTGGTTGCCATGGAAGGCTATGAAGGGGAGAAAAATCCTGGCATGTTTTCCTCAAAAAACTTAATTTCTTTTCGACTGAAGAAAGAAAGACATGAACATCTTGGATGAGATGGGGGCGAGTCAAATATCAGGAAATGTTAATTTTGAAGTGAACTAATCCTTTAAATTGATCAAAAGCGATCAAATGGTAATACAGACATTTATAATGTTAAAAAATGCTGTTCTTTTGAACTTTTTAGTAATCAAAGAATTGTGAAAAAAGTGTATCATGGTTTTCACAAAAATATTAAACAGCACAACTGTTTTCAACATTGATAATAAGAAATGTTTCTTGAGTAGAAAATCAGCATATTTCGAATGATGATCATGTGACACTGCAGACTCGAGTAATTGATGCTGACAATTCAGCTTTGCCATCACAAGAATAAATAAGAAACAGTTATTTCAAATTATAATAATATTTATAATTTTATAAACACATTAGTACTATTTTTACTGTATTTTTGATCAAGTAAATGCCTTGGTTACTCCAAACTTTTGAACGGTATGGTAAATTTACACTTGTAATGTTATATTTGTCATTTTACCTGTATAATTTACATTTATTATTTTATTATTTTCAAATGTATCTGATCATTTACATTTTTCTTCAAAAAAATGTCTTTAAAGCGTAACTTCAGTGATTTAGCATTAGGCTTTGTATCAGTAGAAACCCGGTAGTATATTCAAATGATGGTACTTTCCCCCCTCATATCCCCCTAAGACGAGAGAATTATACATTTTATTTCTGGAAAAATTCTGGAGGATTTTTTGGCCAGAGGCTAAAGACTACAGCCAGTAGAGGGAGCTGTTCCGCATGTTATCAACCCGCCCACAGGGGAGAGATCTCACGCACAGAATGTAAGACACAGACGGCCGCACAGACAATCATAATAACGGAGCGCGGTGCAGAGTAAAGTGAGTGTTTCAACTTTTCAATGAATTCCTGTGATAGTTTAGCTTCCATATGCGATCTGAAAACATGCCAGACTGGCGCTTAACGTTACCTCAGCTCTGCTCAGCTCGAATGAAATCTGGCTCCTGCTGCGTCTGTGCCGTGACTTTCGTTCGGCTCACTCACACTTTATTGAAAAGACACGTTCAGTTTTTAACTGTAGTGTTTATTCTCTAACTGAACGAAATGATTGTATTACTATGAAGATCAAAACAACGGTGTACGGAGTGGCCTCGTAGCGCAGCGAAGCAAGTGCATTCTGGGAGTTGTTGTCTTTCATCCACATGAGACAAAAATACATTTTCTGTCTTTTTCTCAGTCTAGAAGGCACCAAATTAAAAAATAATTTCACATTTCTACTGCTTAAATGACCCAGTTTAAATACAAAGCTTAATGTTAAATCACTGAAGTTACCCTTTAAGAAAAAATAAATAAAAGCTTAAAATTATAGAGTTCTTCAAGACAGCAAATAACTCATAATGGCATCCATGGCATAAAATTACTGATTGGTTTTATTATGTGACTAAGCCACTGACCCCAGGTCAACCATTCTTTTTACTGAGCCCTGCAAGGACTACAACACGTGTTTCTCAGTTAATATGCAATTAGACAAGAAAAAAAACATTTATGAATTAATGTACTACTTTGAACTGCTCCATCAGCCAGCCTTTTCCACCAACAGTCAAACTGCATGCAGAAAAGCATTGAAGGATACATCTACTGAACACTGCCTTTAAAAACCAACCAGATTAGTATATTAGGATTCAAATTTGCAATGATGCCTTCCTACCCCCCTATATTGCATGCAAATGCAATGGGCGGGGGGTGTAGGTTTTAGACACAGCCATTATGTAATTAAGGCTTTGCAAGATGCTATTTGTACAGAAAAAAATATGAGTTTTACAGCAACAGCAATTTAACCAGATATTTGCCGTGCCCTTTTTGAGTGGTGACATTAAGGGAACGATCCTTTTATTTCTTGCATGATGGTTTGAGGTAGCATCTAAACCGGAGGCATGATTTTTTGATATGGTCTGTTGGGCGCTGCTTTTCCTCTGGCCCTCATGGTTCAAGTGTGGGCGTAGCATGTGATTAACCGCAATCAGGAACTCTCAGCCAACCAGAGTGTGTTCCTCTTCTGCAACCTCTCACTTTCTGAGACCAGCTCACCTCAGTGATACACAAGTGGATGGACACAAGGGGTTTGGACACTGCTTTCTACTTCCACAGTTAATATAATACGAGGTTGTTAATCGATGGTAAATGCTTCTCTTGAAAACGGCAGGCTGCATTATTTCGACTTTTACATTTTTTTTATTGTGTTTAACCGCTGAATTTGTGGTGAAAAACTACATTACCCATGATGCTGTACAGAAAATTCCACCAATCAGAGTCACAAGCAAATAGCCTCAAAGAAGCTTGCAGGGAATGCCCTCTTACATGAAGCACTGCGAATGACATAATCAAGTTCCCTAGGCTCATAAAATACTATATATATGCATATTTGCAATAAACGTGTAATAAATATCTTGTTTCTATAGCTATAGTCATATAATCAACAACTTATTTCTACGTCTTTTCTTAATTCGACATGTTGTTTGCAATTCTTCATGGGATTGTAGTTATTTCCCTTATTAAAGCGTTGGTTGGTTTGGTTCATGGCTTATAACTATGTAAGGAAGACTTTTTAAAAATAAATGGAAAAAATGTGCCTACAGACGTGCACTGTTGCAGTCTAGGAAACGCAACTATAAAAGTTGCATTTACAAATTAGTTAATAAAGTATACTTTTTTTAATTGAAATATTAGTTAATATAGATATTTTAAATATTATATATTTAAACATTTAAAATGTTTTTAAGTAAATGTAATAAAAATGTCTAAATATAGTTATTTATGCATTATTTTATTGTTACACTTTTTTTTCAGTTTAATAAGTAATTTTCCAATTTCGATTTTTAATTAATACATTGATGATTGAGTTTGTATTCCTATTATTTCTCCATAGAATATATTTTGAATATTCAAGATATACACTACTATTCAAAAGTTATGTTACAAAATGTTAAATGTTTTTGAAAGAAGTCTCAACAAGGCTGCATTTATTTGATTAAAAAAATACAGTAAAAACAGTAATATTGCGAAATATTATTGGTATTTAAAATAACTCTTTTCTATTTGAATATATTTTCAAATCTAATTTATTCCTGTGATGCAAAGCTGAATTTTCAGCATCGTTACTTCAGTGTCACATGATCCTTCAGAGATCATTCTAATATGCTGATTTGGTGTTCAAGAAACATGTCAAAAACGGTTGTACTGTTTAATATTTTAAACTGTGATGCGTTTTTTTTTTTTTAAATACTACTGACCCCAAACTTTTGAATGGTGGTGTGTACACAGCAGGTCAGACAAACTAGTTTATCAGACTCATTGTGGGCTTTTCCTGTCTCTCCGCAGCCATCCGCGGCTTCTCTCCACAGCACAAGATCAGCAGTTTCGAAGAGGCTAAAGGTCTGGACCGCATCAATGAGCGCATGCCACCCCGCAAGGACGGGGTCAACCACGTGGGCCACTCCATGGGCAAAATGAACGTGTCCGAGACCAACGGCACCGACGACAACAGTAACATCCAGTGATGAAATGGCTGCCCACTCACCTGCACCTGAGTCCATGCCACCGCCACGACGCATGGCAGGACAATGCCAAACTTGTGATTTAAGGCCTCCTGCTTCCAACAAACACCCTATGACATCACCTACACATCCCTCCCTGCTCCAATGTCCAATTCGAGAACCAAAACTATCTTAATATGTCACTGAAAAAGGGGCAGACTGTTTTCTTACTGTCTGCTTGCCGCTTGCAATTTTCGAAGCGGATACCTTGCCGACGGCAAGTTTCTGCCTTTTTTGGGAGTGTTGAATGGGAAGGAGGGGTGGGGGGTGAAATGCCTGTCAAGGGCTGAAAGTGTCTTTATCAGAGAGGGGGCGGTCTCAGTTCCTTTCCGACTCCGCCCACAGACCAAGTGGGCGGGGTTTAGGAACTCTTAAGCCTGATCCATCCAGTTCGTCGGTGCGGGTGATGAGCCTGTGCTGGTTCCATGCACACTTTTTTCCTCTTTTGATTCAGAGTTTTTCTTCATGGTCCCATCTCACTGTTGATGATGTTTTGCTACTAGTATTAATAAATATACAAATTTGAAATGACAAAAAAATGAAAAAAATGTTTGTAAGAAAGGACATTTAACAACGAAACCTGTACATTTTTGATTACTTGCGACGCAATCTTACCTGGGGGTTTTTATTTCCTGATTTGATTTTTGGTAAGATGCCATGAAGCAGTAGAAGAGCAGAGCGGCTCTGCTTGTCCACTGTAGACTCTCGTTCAAAGCAGCTGTTTGGTTGGAGGAAAAAATGCAGCGGAAGCTCAAGCTCAACCTTTTGGCGCCACCTTCCTGATTGTTTCTCACTTGCCTGTATCTCAAGAGAGAGAGAATGCACATAGTACATTTCGCAAGTCAAATAAATATTATATATAAATATATATATATAAATATATTTAAATATATGATTATTAACAATGGTCGAGGACAATGATTTTTAACAGCATCTATGGTACTGAACGCATCAGTGCATGCAACTAAGTTCCTTATTGATATGTGAAATTATAATTGTGATGTGTTTCAATATAGTAGACTTGAATTATTTCCCTTCAAATTATATTTGTAAAGGTCTAGTTTGTTTTTATATCTATAAATAGATATGATTTTGTAATCTTTTATTTGATTTTGTTTGTTTCTTTCTTTTCCATTAATATCATTTTATTATCGTTGATTTTATTTTTGTATAGTTTGGCTGTACAGGCACTGACGCTCTTTCCGAGGTGTTTCTTCGCCATCTTTCGTTCTTTCTTTTGGTTTCGTTCTCTCTGTTCGGTTGGTGTACAGAAGTTGTTCAGTAGTGTGAATGAACATATTACTCAGTGAAAAGCAACATTCAGGCTGCCAAAGCATGATCGCATGGTTTATTCAAATGTAAACTAATTGGACTTGAGGAAAATTCAGTGTCTCACTTTGAAGAGGAAAACTATATTATCATTATGATTCTTGATGATCTTCTTATTATTCTTACGATTAAGCTTACAGTTCTTTCATTTCCACTGTTTTCTGATCCTTGTTTGGTCCAGACGTGGTTTATTTCAAAGAAGGAATTTTATGGGTTTGTGACTATTTTTCTTGTAATTTTCTCTGGAACTAAGTTTTCGCATTTGACTTCCTAAATGAAAACACATATTGTAAGCATGCCCTATGGGACAAATCACTTTTTTTACTCTTGAATAAAATATGCATGAACTAATAGTGTCTTTCCCTTTTCAATGCTGGCTTGAGAAAAAAAAAAAAAAAAGGTATTTATTTATTGTTCTCATTTATGAAAAGGAAACTTATTTTTCGACAGACCAAAGTATACACAAGGTTCTTCATAGGAACTGCTATGTTTCAAATGCTCAATCAATGAGAGCTTTTTTCCATAAGGGCAGTCCACCTGTTTCCTGCTATTCTTTCACAGGAAACTTCCACAGGGGCCACAGTCACTTCTCCCTGAAACCAGAACCCAGCGCCCACTGACACACACCCATACACACGCTTCTCAGCAGGGCTTTGTAATACTATGTGCTCTCCCTCATGTGTTATACACAACAGGAAACAGATTTAGACATACTGGTTCACACTTCAACTGTGTCACTTGCTCAAGAACATTTCCATGGAGATTTTTTGCTTGGCCGTTTTCACACACATTTCATTATCGTAATTATATCCTGATATTTGGGATACATACGACTGATTCTTTGTAGATGGATGTGAGTAAAACACATCTGGATTGAGCCATGGAGCTGCTTCTCTTTTTTCTCATTCTCATGATTGCGTCTTCATCCATCATCTCAGCAGGTAAGTCAGTTTATATGTGTGTGTGTGTGTATATATATATATATATATATATATATATATATATATATATATATATATATATATATATATATATATATATATATATATATACAGTGTATATATACATTTTTAGTTGATACTGGAACAACATTCCAGTTTGAAACCCCACCCCTAAAACTAACCATATACCCATAGCTTATCCGTAAAATCAGAGGAAAATGTTTGAAACTGTAAACATGTCCCTCAAATCTGATTGGTTGGTTGGAATGTTGTTTCCGAATCAACAAAGATGCTGATCCAGGAACGTTTAACTTGGTGAAATCACGTTCACCATGTACAGTCATGTCCAGAATTATTGGCACCCTTGGTAAATATAATCAAAGATGGCTGTAAAAATAAATCTGCATTGTTTATCATTGTGATATTTTATTTAAACAAAAAAAAAAATGTACCTTTCATTGAAGTAAAAGAATTGAAAGTGGGGCGGGGTGATTGGACACTAATAATGGACACAATTATTGGCACCCCTATACTTTTTTAAGAGTAAAATATCTCTGAAGTATATTCCCATTCATATTTACATTTTAGCACACCAAGGCGACTATAGGAACATGAAATTGTCCAGCCATGATTTCTTGTTTCACATGAGTGTAAATATGAGGAAACATTCCCAAATTCCCTTAATCATTCATCACAATGAGTAAAACCAAATGTGCAGCAAAAGATTATTGAGCTTCACAAAATAGAAAGTGGCTGCAAGAAAATGGCTAAAGTATAGAAAATCCCCATTTCCACCATCAGGGCAATAATTAAGACGTTCCAATCAACTAAAGATGTTACAAATCTGTCTATATCATACAATGCACGGCGAAGAGGAGAGTTTGAGTGGCCATAAACTCTCCAAGAATCACCGCTGGAGAATTGCAGAGATTAGTTGAGTCTTGGGGTCAGAAAGCCTACACAAAAAAATCAAACAACCCCTACATCACCACATGTTTTTCGGGAGGTTTTCAAGAAGAATCCTCCTCTTTCATCCAAAAGCAAACTCCAGCATATTCAGTTGTCAGACACGACTGGAACTTCAAAGCGGACCGAATTACATTTACATTATATTTAGTCATTTAGCAGACGCTTTTATCCAATTCTAGATGAAACAAAAAAAAAAGAGCTTGAGCTTTTTGGCAGCAAACCCACCAGATGGGTTTTGTGCAAACAGGGATAAAAAGAACTCCATGCCCACAGTTAAATATACCGCTGGATCTTTAATGTTGTGGACCTGTTTTTCTGCTGGAGGTCCTGGGCATCTTGTCCACATATGTGGCATCATGGATTCTATCAAATACCAACAGATAAAGAATCAAAACCTGACCGCTTTTTGCTAAATCTTATAATGGGCCATGGTTGGATCTTCTATCTGGACAATGATCCAAAACAAACATCAAAATCAACACACAAATGTGTTACTGAACACAAGATTTAGCTTCTTCCATGACCATCCCTGAACCCAAATGAGTGGGCTGAACTGAAGAGAAGAAGCATCAACATGGATCTGGGAATCTGAAGGATCTGGAAAGATTCTGTATGGAGGAATGGTCTCTGATCTCTTGTCAGGTGTTCTCCAAACTCATCATCAGGCATTATAGGAGAAGAATCAGAGCTGTTATCTTGGCAAAAGTAGGTTGGAAAAGTATTATGTCCGTGTTTTGGAGAAAAACATTTATTTCATATTCTTTCAATTCTTTTACTTGATTTGTAAAAGAATTGAAAGAAGATTTTGGCAACAAAAAAAATTGAACGAAAGATAAAAAAGATAAACAATGCAGATTTATTTTTACAGCTTTTGATCATATTTACCAAGGGTGCCAAATTCTAGCAATGACTGTTTTATATATCACATGTACTTTTACTAACTAAAGTATTTTAAAATAAAAAGGGAACATTTGTTTATTTCTATAGTGGCCAAACTTTGATTATGAGTTGTCGTGAGTTATCTTAAATTAAATAGTCACTGACCATGTACGGTGACCCCACAAGCATTTAGGCACTTAAGCAAAGTGCTCAAATACTTTTTATGGCAATTTTTATATATATATATACATTTCTCACAGGAAATGACACAAACTTCGAAAGTACAGCACCTCCAAAAACAACTGCTTCAATTCCATGGTCGGTTGATTCAAGAACAGGTGAGTTATATTGTTTATAAATCTCAGTAACAACATTTTCAATCTAAAAGAGAATTTACCAAATGAAAGATTTTTGAACATATATTACACAATTACGAAACATAATTTTACCATTGTTTTTAATTAATAGCAATAGTTTACTGTCCAATAACATGCTTTCTAAATGTTGATGAACCAATTGCACATTAAGTGCAGAGGTCATTGCTTTACCATGTATAGTGATTTATAAAATAAACAAATAAAATATATATTTTATATATATGTTTTAGTCTGTGGGCATAAGTCCCTATACAGTTCCGCCAGTAGGCCTAATAAAAATATGTATTATTATTGATGGTCCCAGATTCTTCTGTATATTCTCAGTTCACTTTTAAATCTTAATTTCATTTCAGCAGTCCAAACAGAAAAAACTGTGACTTCCGCTTTTTCATCTCAACATGAGGATGCCATAATCAACCACACCTCAAAAACTGTGAGCACAACCACAGCTCCTATATCTTCCAGTAACACAGGTAAGGCACAAATATAACTTCAGTTGATGTAAATATACTGTATAGTTTGCACAGCAGCACTTCTCATTCAACTCACACATTTTACCCTGCGTCTCTGTTTTTCCAGGCAGTACTGATGGATCCACTCTCATCTCATCTTCATTTAGCACATCAGGTTTGAATTATGAACTGCTTTTAATTAGAATATTCAGAACGTGGGAGAAGATGTTGACTTTTTGTAGTTGTTTATAATCATGCTTATCTGCTAGTAAAGTTCTCTCTGTGAACTGTGAGGGTATCACAATGTTATGGAAAGTATAAAGTCTTTATTCCTTACAGGACAGTCCATCATCACCAACTTTACATTAACACCAGCAAAATCTTACACCGACACATCTCTAAATGCCATCTCATCCCCAACGGCCAAAACAACAGGTTTTACCTCCTTCTTTTGTGTCTTTCCATCCAAAAATTCTTATTTACTGACATATGAAATATGTAAAATTAGTGTAAATTGACATAATTTGTTGTAAAATGTTCCCATTCATTTATGAAATTGATTGTTCTCTAAACACTGAAAAAATCCAGCTGTTATTTAAAATGCTAGAAACATTTTTCCTTATTTAAAGGGTTAGTTCACCCAAAATTGAAAATAAAGTCAGTAATTACTCACCCTCATGTTGTTCCAACCATGTAAGACCTTCGTTCATCTTCGGAACATAATTTAGTATATTTTTGATGAAATCTGAGAGCTGTCTCACTCCTCCATAGGCTTTCAGAGGGACTGAAACTTAATGGCCCAGAATAGTAAGTAAAAACGTCATTTAAGGAGTCCAAATGACTACAGTGGCTCTGTATTAAGTCTATCATGCGACGAAAATACTTTTTGAGCGGAAAAACAACAAAAATAACGACTTTATCCCACTATTATTGTTCAATTTGAGCCTCTGACGAGAGTTCGCGGGAGTGCCACGACGCATGCGCGAGAACTTGCGCATGCGTCGTGGCACTCCCGCAAACTCTCGTCAGAGAGTATATAGTGGGATAAATAGTGGGATAAAGTCGTTATTTTTGTTGTTTTTCCGCTCAAAAAGTATTTTCGTCGCATGATAGACTTAATACAGAGCCACTGTAGTCATTTGGACTCCTTAAATGACGTTTTTACATACTATTCTGGGCCATCAAGTTTCATTCCCTCTGAAAGCCTATGGAGGAGTGAGACAGCTCTCAGATTTCATCAAAAATATACTAAATTATGTTCCGAAGATGAACGAAGGTCTTACATGGTTGGAACAACATGAGGGTGAGTAATTACTGACAGAATTTTCATTTTTGGGTGAACTAACCCTTTAAGTTGAAGAATTGGTCGTGTTGTACAGTAAATCAAGCATTTTCAATTTTAGACTATTAAACTATTATTTCACATGTTTGCTCTATGTGCAGTGGGTGTTTTTGAACCCCCAAAGACTTCAACAACAGTTCGTTCAATCATCAGCATGTCAGAGTTGACGGCTACACCTTCACAGGCACCAGACAGCAGTCTCACTTTGCTCGCCTTTGGTAGGTTTTATACTGATACTCTCATGATGCACATTATTTCTGGTGCTAAAATATGCAATGCAATTACAGGTGTGATGAGTCTTATACTCCTTTTAATTGTTGTCATGGTGATCTTGGTTACCACTATCAACCTCAGGGGACGGTGTAGAGATAACAGGCAGCACAGTGGTGGGTTTCTCTCTCATTCTGTCAGTTTTAAGATCATTTTTCAAAGCATACATGGCTAAAGGCTTAAAATCTGTTTTGTTTTGGTGTCTGTTTGTTTGTTTTTATAGGTATTAAAAGCTATGACTCTGTGGTATCTGACAGGTGAGGATTTAAAACCCCACATGAATACAAAGTTCTGTCATGAAACTCTAGATGCCACTGCTTGCGATCACATTATTCTTTATATTGACTACTGGCACATCTGGGAACTTAACTGTCAATTGTTAAGTGTGTGGATGTATCTTTCACGCTCTTGGCAGGCAGGCTGGGCATATAATTACTTGACATGTTTAATCTTAGTGAGTTATTCACGCGTGGCGGCTGTGTACGGAGGTTGTTTTGTGCCGCAATTTTGTATTTAAGTCTATGGGAAGTCTATTTTCCCTAAAAAGGGGCGGTGACGAAATTGACAGTTAAGTTCCCGGATGTGCCGGTAGTCCGTATAGGGCACAGCTGATTAGTTCCAGTAGCCAATGAGCTCGCTGCTCAACCTTTAAAAACTGGTCAACATTTGCTATAGCAGGGCAGCACACTTTCAGAAACCCTCCTCCTTCCCCAGCTCCACATGTATAGATCTGCTATGGGTAATTCATGTATACTATATAAAGTGGTGCAGGTATGACATCACATTGTAGGCCAAAACACGGAAGCGAGTTAGCATTTTAGCATGTCCGGTTCCCTCATACCGAAGTCAATGGGTTTTATGAATGGGATTTTGATTAAATGGCTGAAATCAGGTCTGCGGGGAACACAAGCTCAAGACACTTTCACATTTTATTTTATGACATAAAATACATCAGTTTTGCCCCATTCGTGATTTTTTTAAGCTGTATACTTGTCTTAAAAAAGGCGGTTGCTAACAAGTGGCTAAATTGGACTACAGAGGTTGTTGAAGAGATTAAACGTCATTACGCTGAACAGGTAAACTCAGTCCCCTTTTACAGCCTCAATATGCTCATAATTGTGCTCTTATAAACTAGTTTAACTCAAACAATCTGGGAAAATGTTTTGAGATAAAAACTGAAAGAGTTGTCCGAAGCTTAGTGATGGTGACGTTGAAATCGCGGGACCATGGTATAGCCTACATTTAGCCTTTTACTTCTGGCGACTGCATTTAGGCTTCAAAATTAATAAAAGTTGTGTTTATCTGTGATAATTATCTTGGACTAAACGTGTAAGTATCACAAACGTTTGTTGATCACAAAGCTTGTTTTTTGCAATAATCCAAACGCCTATGGGAAAATCCCATTGTATTTTCTCGAGAGAACCAGTGGGATGCTGCCAGACCACTTGGCCTACAAAGTGACGTCATACCTGTACCACTCTATTGTACAGCAGCAGGCAGCATGTCTTACTTGCTCACAGCAGTGTGTCGTGTATGTATTGGCAGTAGCAAGTCCCATACTTGTCCTGCAGCAGCAATAACCTACAGCAGCAGCAGCGGAGCAGATTTGTCCCGCCCAGACTAAGCACATCAACATTGTCATATCCATTACCATTGCTAAACACTTCAAGAGTTGTCACTACAGGACTGTGAACCTGCAGTTATCATCATTGCTTGTTATGTATAATACAGGGAGTGCAGAATTATTAGGCAAATGAGTATTTTGACCACATCATCCTCGTTATGCATGTTATCTTACTCCAAGCTGTATAGGCTGGAAAGCCTACTACCAATTAAGCATATTAGGTGATGTGCATCTCTGTAATGAGAAGGGGTGTGGTCTAATGACATCAACACCCTATATCAGGTGTGCATAATTATTAGGCAACTTCCTTTCCTTTGGCAAAATGGGTCAAAAGAAGGACTTGACAGGCTCAGAAAAGTCAAAAATAGTGAGATATATTGCAGAGGGATGCAGCAGTCTTAAAATAGCCAAGCTTCTGAAGCGTGATCATCGAACAATCAAGCGTTTCATTCAAAATAGTCAACAGGGTCGCAAGAAGCGTGTGGAAAAACCAAGGCGCAAAATAACTGCCCGTGAACTGAGAAAAGTCAAGCGTGCAGCTGCCAAGATGCCACTTGCCACCAGTTTGGCCATATTTCAGAGCTGCAACATCACTGGAGTGCCCAAAAGCACAAGGTGTGCAATACTCAGAGACATGGCCAAGGTAAGAAAGGCAGAAAGTCGACCACCACTGAACAAGACACACAAGCTGAAACGTCAAGACTGGGCCAAGAAATATCTCAAGACTGATTTTTCTAAGGTTTTATGGACTGATGAAATGAGAGTGAGTCTTGATGGGCCAGATGGATGGGCCCGTGGCTGGATTGGTAAAGGGCAGAGAGCTCCAGTCCGACTCAGACGCCAGCAAGGTGGAGGTGGAGTACTGGTTTGGGCTGGTATCATCAAAGATGAGCTTGTGGGGCCTTTTCGGGTTGAGGATGGAGTCAAGCTCAACTCCCAGTCCTACTGCCAGTTTCTGGAAGACACCTTCTTCAAGCAGTGGTACAGGAAGAAGTCTGCATCCTTCAAGAAAAACATGATTTTCATGCAGGACAATGCTCCATCACACGCGTCCAAGTACTCCACAGCGTGGCTGGCAAGAAAGGGTATAAAAGAAGAAAATCTAATGATATGGCCTCCTTGTTCACCTGATCTGAACCCCATTGAGAACCTGTGGTCCATCATCAAATGTGCGATTTACAAGGAGGGAAAACAGTACACCTCTCTGAACAGTGTCTGGGAGGCTGTGGTTGCTGCTGCACGCAATGTTGATGGTGAACAGATCAAAACACTGACAGAATCCATGGATGGCAGGCTTTTGAGTGTCCTTGCAAAGAAAGGTGGCTATATTGGTCACTGATTTGTTTGTGTTTGGTTTTTGAATGTCAGAAATGTATATTTGTGAATGTTGAGATGTTATATTGGTTTCACTGGTAAAAATAAATAATTGAAATGGGTATAAATTTGTTTTTTGTTAAGTTGCCTAATAATTATGCACAGTAATAGTCACCTGCACACACAGATATCCCCCTAAAATAGCTAAAACTAAAAACCACTTCCAAAAATATTCAGCTTTGATATTAATGAGTTTTTTGTGTTCATTGACAACATGGTTGTTGTTTAATTACTAATGTTGTAAAATTAATCCTCAAAAATACAACTTGCCTAATAATTCTGCACTCCCTGTATAATATTTTTTTTTAAAGATTATAAAAATATTAAATAATATTAGACTGTATTTAGATAACAGATCTGTTGAAAATAAATTTAAGCTACTGTCTCAATTTTGTTCAAGCAACATGACCAGCAACTGTGAGAAAGAGAGCATCACTCTTGTCTCTGTGAGGACAATAAATACAGAAAACGGTAAGTATGTGGATTCCCTAAAAAAAATTGTGTGAATGATACCAAGAAAATAGCATCCTATTTGACATCATTCTACTAATATATGAAACCGTAACTGTAAGATTTTACCTGTCTTCTGTGCAGATACAGATTCTCAGCAGATCTCTTCAGTTCACAGCACTATAGTGGACAATGAGGACCAGGAATTTATCAGAGACATGCTGGGCATCAAGGATGGAGTTTGATTTCACTCATTCATTGTGCATGGAGACTGGAGGCGGCATACTTATTTGATATATTTATAATGTTGATTGAATGTGAATTAATGTGCCTCTACTGATGGTCAGTGTACAGATCCCACATTATGTTTATTACATGTATTGCACTACATATGAAAAATATCATACACTTATATATTAAACATGACTCATCTTTCAATGGTAAATGTCACATTTTGTGTTTCTCTTCTTTTTTTCAGATTTAAAAAAAGTGCATTTACTGTATGTCTAATGTCAAGTATAAGTCAAAAAATGAGATATTGAATATCTTGTTAATTATAAGGTTTCGAGATAAGACCAATACGTCCAATTATACACTTTAAAACAAAAAAGTGCTGGGCAATAGCTGTGTTTTTTTTATATAGCTAAGGTTTTATGCATGTATTGTGAATTTGATATCCATGTATTTATTTATTAGGTAAATATATATATATATATATATATATATATATATATATATATATATATATATATATATATATATATATATATATATATATATATATATATATATATATATATTTTTTTTTTTTTTTTTTTTTTTTTTTTTTTTTTTTTTTTCATGTCATTGTCCCGATCACCCTTGCAGATGTTTGTTTTGCCATAGTGACCGGCTGACTGTACATCAGTGGTTTTCAATCCTGGTCCCAGGGGCCCACAGCACTGCACATTTTATATGTCTCCCTTACCTAACACACCTGATTCATCAGCTTATTAGAAGAGCATCTACACTCATCCAGACACATTTGTTTTTCTCTTCCGTCCACACTGAGAAAGTAGTTTTGTCTTGCAAAAACAGCTTTTTGAAGATGGTCAACAAAGTGGATGAATTTGACAATGTAATTTTCGCATTACAGTGTGGACTCTGAGGTATTTAAAAACGATGCCGCATGTTTAACCATTTGATGCATATTGTACCGATAGATATACACCGCATAACGTGTATCAGGCATAGCATTATGAAGTGAAGTGAATTGTCAGGGTTCTCCTCTGACAGCTCTGTATGTTATGTCATTGTTTAATGTGTCTTTGTTTGTGTTGTGCATGAACACATGGCTCTGTCTTGGTTTGTGTTTGCCATGTGCTCCCTGTGTCCTGCCTCCTTTTTTCCTGTTACCACGCCCCCTTGTTTAGGCCTTGTCTAGTCCTCATTGATTAACTGATTGTGTGCTCACCTGTTCCTTGTCTGAGTGTGCTCACCCTTTCCTCATGTTTTCTGCTCCTTGTTTGTCTGAGTTTGTTCACCTGTTCCTCGTGTTTTCTGCTCCCTTTATAAAGTGTGTTCTTTTCCTCATGTGGTTGCTGGTTCGTTATATGTTGTACCTATGTGTGTTATGCTAGTTTTGCTAAGTGTTTGTGCTGCTTTTCGGTCTTGTCTTGTTTTCTGTCTCTAGTTCCTATCCTGCAAGTAGAGCTTCCCTGGCAGCTTGTTCTCCCTGCCTAGCTGCAAGCTTGGTGAGTTTCCTGATAAGACCTGACTGCATTGCCCTAGGATTCCTGCCTGGCCATCGCTGGTATCCTCTGGTCTCATGCTGCTCTCCAGTCTACCACCTTCTGGAGTTCGTTATTGTGGCTGCTCTTCCTGCCTGTGATTGTGCACCTAACCTGCCTACTGTTTGGACTGTTCACCTTCTCACCATTTCTTGTCTTGTCAGCTGTTTGTCAATAAACCCCTGATCACTCATTCCTGCATTTGAGTCATCTCTCATAGAACTGTGACATGAATAACACTGATTAGATCTTAATCATGGCACCTGTTAGTGGGTGGGATATATTATGTAGCAAGTGAACATTTTGTCCTCAAAGTTGATATGTTAGAAGCAGGAAAAAGGGCAAGCGTAAGGATTTGAACGAGTCAACTCGCAACATACAGGACTTGAAGAATCTGCTGCTAACATCTTTGTGCCAGATACCACAGCACACCTTCAGGGATCTAGTGGAGTCCATGGCTCGACGGGTCAGGGCTGTTTTGGCAGCAAAAGGGGGACCAACACAATATTAGGTCATAATGTTATGCCTTATCGTGTATGTGTTTATACTGGTATGTGCCTGCTATGTGCTCACTTTCACAGTGTTGTTAAAGATAAATGATGCTTGCAATGTTCATATTTGCAAATCATCAGCTAATTTCAATTTATCACATGTGATATCAACAACCAGATGCATTTACACTTATCCAGTTTCGTCTCGAATGTGTCCCAGACCACCTCCTGAAGTGGTTTGAGTGATCGGATTTAAATCCATCTCGAAAGTCTTTTCACGATTGGAAATATCTGATCAGAGAAAATGCATGAAGTGACCAGATGTAAAAAGGCCCAAAGTGATATAAACCAAGGGGCTTAACCTCTCTATACTGAAGAATAATAGGAATATTAAATATCCAGATTATCATATTGTTTTCTCAATAATATAACACATTTTGTGTTTATTTTCACAAACATTGTGGTTTAATGTGGTCGTGAAAGGATCCTCTGATGCTGTCAAGACAGAAACCTTTTGAACCAGAGTGGCTTCAGCAGGAATCTCTGTGACCAGGGAGGTTGAAAGAGGAGCTCTGGGACTGGAGCAGCCTTAGACACCAGCTCTGGCTGAGGCTACAACAGGAAACAGTGGGACAGCCTTGCCTGGAACTTCTTAGGCGGGCTTGGCATGAATCTCTGGGGTGGCAGTGTGAGGAACTTGTAGGACAGACTCTTAAGGAGTTCTGGGAAGCTGCATGGGACTCCATTACTAAAATATGATTGGATGGAGCAGTGCTTGACTAACTTAAATAAACTTTTACAAAACACATCCCTAGGCAGGTTTTTCCACAAGACGCTAAAACTACCACCTCATGCCAAGGCGCCAGACGCAAGCGAGGCCTGCCAGCCCTGCAAGACGCTAAGGCTGGAGGGATGGAGTGGCCACCAATGGCAGCCCGCCAGACGCAAGGCTGAGCCTCTTCATGACCTACAGGGGGACCTGAAACATTAATAGAAACATATTTCATAAGGTAAATACAACTTGTCATCTGTGCAGTGGATGAGGATTGACTATGACAGTTGCAGCAGGAAATGAAAGGCAACGTAAGAAAGCTCAGCCCAACCAACAAAATATGAAAAAACAAAGAGGCAAACAAATAATCTTCAAACTCATTTAACTTCTCTTAGACTCACTACCTTGAACCAGTCCTGGAAGAGCATCTCCTCCAGATGAAGCCTCTGCTCTGGCTCGCTCTTCAGGCAACCCCCGAATAAAACGGCAGCATTCTGTGCAGAAAGATGGAGAAATGTCTGATTATTACCTTCAACTGTACACTTGTTCTCTAAGCTGTAAAACTGGGGAAGATTCCTGCATTATCCATAAGAACATATTCTATAAAGCCACTGTTTTCCCTGTTTACATGTTTAAGAGTTCCATTGTCCTTCTGTGTTGTAATGAAATTCTCACCATCTGAGAATCCCGGCTGGAACCAAGGTACAATTTTGACACCCTTTTTCTCTGTGAGTATGTCTCATCTGATTAAGACATGGTGTAACTGGACACTTGAGTTTAAGGCCCTAACTACATGTTTGAATGATAAGATAACATACCACTGTAGGTGATGTAGAATAAGGTTTTCAGGAGGTCAGCCGAAACCGATAAATTTGACTTCCAGGGTTTGTGTTGACCAGGAGGTTTGGCATCTTGATGTCGCGGTGGAAGACAAAAACTCCCAAAAACCGAGCATGTCCATGCAGGGCAACGGGCGCTCTAAGACCATGACGTACTCGTCGGGATGGTCCTGCCAGTCTAACAGCTCTATGATGTGGCGACAGCTGGGGCCTTGATTGGCCATGACTGTCAGGGCCACCTCAAGAGGAACTGGTCTGGGATGGTCAGGCTAGAAGACAGTTTTCATGATAATCAGATGAAAGTGGTTTCTCAAATGAGGATTTTGAGTCTGTTTATCTATTGAAACATTTACATTCATCTAAAATGTTATAAATTACAAACAGTGATTAAGAGGAGATGATATAGACAGCGCAGTCTACTTACAAGGTGGATGTATGGCGTGTTCTTTGTCTTTGCTGTGAATTTCACAGCAACCTGAAGGCCATCCTTACAACGGGTCCCTTCAAAGACAGAGCCAAATCCTCCTTCCCCCATCTTCTTGCCGATGGCGTATTTCCGGCAAATGTGGTCTATTACAAGAAAAAAAAACATTTTAGTTAATTTGCGTGCATGTGTGTGTGTGTGTGTGTGTGTGTGTGTGTGTGTGTGTGTGTGTGTGTGTGTGTGTGTGTGTGTGTGTGTGTGTGTGTGTGTGTGTGTGTGTGTGTGTGTGTGTGTGTGTGTGTGTGTGTGTGTGTGTTTGTGTGTGTGTTTTTTATTTTGGGTTATGACAGTAAACTCACCCTCGATCCTCATGATCTCATCACAGTCCAGCTGTCTCAGCAGATGTGGTGAAATCTCACCCACTGACAGACTGGCTGGACTGTCCTGATCTTGAGGCCGGACGTCCTCCACTTGCTGGTCCTCGGCAGTAGCAGGGGAGACTTCAGGACTACTGGAAAGAGGTTCCTGATGATCACTGTCCTCTACAGTACAGATAACGTCCTGTAGAGAAGTCTGATCGAAAGAGAGGAATATCAACCAAAAGCTTGTTTTAATCAAATAATATAAAAATGTTGCATACTCATATTAATTCGTCATTTAGTGGAAACTTGGTTACTGGAAATCTTGAAAGATTGGTAACACTTTATGATAACTACACGCTATGAAACAGTTAAGCATTTGTTTCCTTTTTCTGTTCAGAAGTTATAAATAAAGTATGAAAATACAATTATTAAACACATTATAGATATGCTTACAAATCAAGAAAAAATCATTGATAGCAGTATTTATAAACTGCCTATTAATTAATGCTTTATAAATGATGAATTAGCTATTTACTAATGCTTATAATGCTTCATAGCGTGTAGTTATTATAAAGTGTTACCGAAAGGGTAGACTTCAAACTGTTTCATCTATTTATCACGTCTTGGAAAATAAGTCACTGATCTGCATTTTATAATGATTATAATGTGGCATTTACAGAATACACTGAAGTATGTGCAAAATGGAATAGAACGAATGTGATATAGGCCTATGTGTTATAACTTGTATAGGCTATTTAGAGTTCTAACACTAGGCGGCTATGTGGTCAATCTTCAGGTTTGAATTCCCCTATTCCCTATACTCCACTACCCCCACTTTTTTGATACTTTGCTCACTGTCCAGTAGATGATTATTTTTCACCTGAAGTGGTTGTGCTTTCCTCACAGCCACATGAGGGCGGCAGACATCGCTTTCATCGTGAAAATTACCGTGCATCCCCCTACCAGTACCAGCCTATGTTTCTGTTTTTTACGGAATGTATTGTTAGTAGTATATGAATTCAAGGGCCCTACAAACCCTAGTGACGGCCCTGCTTATAATTTGGAGGTGTTAATTTTAAACAATTCTAATCTAAAAACGTGAGGTCGTTGTAAGGTCAGTGTATGATAGCAGCTCATGTTTATCCAACATATGATTCTAAACTATATCAACAAACAACGGGTTTATCCATAAACACACACGCCAGCATCACATTAACGCCGGGTTCCATTTAGGATTGTTTAGCATGTTGCCATCATGCCATTTACGGCAAGGTTTCTCGTTTTTTGATTGGTTGTTTGGGTTGTAGTCCCGCACCATGCGCTTCCGCTTCCGGTTAGCGATGGAGGTTGCAAGCAGTATTGCATTTCTGTCTTTCTCGCACATTTTACAATGACGAATCCAAAGGGTCAAACATGAATACTTTTGATAATAAATTCATATTCGATTAAGTCGCGTCGTAGAGGTGTCATTTAAGAGCGGAAGATGCGTAGAATCGGAAGTTAAATGGTTGTTGTTGCATTAGCATAACGCACTACATTTAGCTTCATGTCAACAACATTGCGAGTCATTTTTACACCCAGACGAGACTTATTTTGATTATTTTGCTTCACTTAGTTCATTGGCAAGTCGTTTCAAGTGGGTTTGAGGTGTCATTGCTTGAAATGACAATGTTCGAGATAGACAAAGAGGAGTCTGACAGGCTGATAGAAAAAGCCAAGCTGTGTTTGCGGTCAGGACGCAAAGAGAAAGCCTTGCAGCTGCTGTACGAGGCGCAGAAGATCTACCCCAGCACCCGGGCCAGAGGTTTGTATCATGCTGCTGTTGTTTGACTGACAAATCAGGTGTGTTTGGGCCGTGTGCTGAATAGAAATAGAAAGTGCAGCGTCTGGATGTTGTGTGTTATATAATCTGTCATCAGGTCAGCGGTGGGTTTTGGTCTCCTAGTGGTTGAAAACATCTAAGATTGGATGTTCTGAATGCTTTGATGTCTCTCAGTGGTGGCTAATCTTGTGACACTTTCGTAAGAAAAAACTTGTGTGATAAGCTGCATCATTTCTACCTTTTCGCAAAAATCTAAAAAACTTGTGGTTCCAAACCTGTATGCATTTATTGCTCCTATAGAACACACACACACACACACACACACACACACACACACACACACACACACACACACACACACACACACAAATATGTTTTGAAGGGGGGGGTAACCAAACAATTTAGGTTCCATTTTATGTCCAAAAAAAGTCAATGGGAAGCAAAAATATATATTTTTTACATTTAAAAATGGTTAGTTCGCCGCAAAATAAAAAATCTGTCATTTAAAGGGATAGTTCACCCAAAAATGAAACTTCTGTCATCATTTACTCACCCTCGAGTTGTTCCAAACCTGCATGAGTTTCTTTGTTCTGCTGAACACAAAAGAAGATATTTTGAACGTTTGTAGCAAAGCAGAGAGAGCAACCATTGACTACCATAGTATTTTTTTCCCTACTGTGATAGTTAATGGTTGCTCTTTCTGCTTGGTTACAAACATTCTTCCAAATATCTTCTTTTGTGTTCAGCAGAACAAAGAAACTCGTACAGGTTTGCAACAACTTGAGGGTGAGTAAATGATGACAGAAATTTCATTTTTGGGTGAACTGTCCCTTTAAGTAAAAGCCTTCATGTTCCAAACCTGTGAGACTTTCGTTCATCTTCAGAACACAATTGAAGATCTTTTTGATGAAATCTGAGAGCTTTCTGTCCATCCATTGGCAGCTGTGCAACTACAACTTTGATGCTTCAAAAAGTTCATAAAGAGATTGTAAAACCAATCCATATGAATTGTGTGGTTTAGTCTGAAATTTTCTGAAGGGACTCAATCGCTTTATATGATGATCAGATTCAATTTAGGCTTTTATTCACATATGAACATTCATCAACTAAAGCATGTTCGATTGATCAAATCTCTTCAGAAATGTGGACTAAGCCACTCAATTCATTTGGATTAGTTTTACGATCTCTATGAACTTTTTGAAGTGTCAAAGTAGTTGCGTAGGCTGTCAGTGGAGGGACAGAAAGCTCTCAGATTTCATCAGAATGATCTTCATTTGTGTTCTGAAGATGAACGAAAGTCTTACAGGTTTGGAACAACATGAGGGAGAGTAATTAATGACAGAATTGTTATCTTTTTGGGTGAACTAACCCTTTAAAGTCACAATGACGGCACAATTGACAATTCTTGTTTTTATGGAATATTGCAGTATTTATAAGAAATGATTTATCCGTGCACATCATTATTCTTTAAATGTGCCCTCATATTATTTAAGCAAAATAACTTCCCCTCCCTCCTTTCTCTGATGACGTGTTTCCTGGTGCAAGGGCGGGATAACCTGTCACTAACATCATGACATCACAGCAATAGCAAACCACAACATCCAATCAATTCGGGATTAACAAAATCAAGTCCCTCTGTAGATTTTTTATTGTTTGAGAAGTGTTTTTGACTTGGATGACAATAGGCAAGAAAAGACTTATCACACCTTCTGTTCCTTGCTGACTATAAAGGGTTAGTTAGTTCACCCAAAAATGAAAATTACCCCATGATTTACTCACCCTCAAGCCATCCTAGGTGTATATGACTTTCTTCTTTCAGACAAATCCAATTTGAGTTATATTAAATAATGTCCTGTCTCTTCCAAGCTTCATAATGGCAGTGAATAGAGGATTTGATTTTGAAGCCCAAAAAAGTCAATTTGTCCATCATAAAATATATCCACATGGCTCTGGGGGGTTAATAAATGCCTTCTGAAGCGATTCACAAATTAGAAGTCTAAAACAAGATTTTTTAAAAAGAAATATAAGAGAAAATGAGCTTGAGATTGTTGAGAATGTGAGAGACATCAAAGCTTACGCTACTCCTATATCCTTCGTCATACATCGCGTCAGAAGTTACTCTTTTGGCTTAATTGGACTTGCGTAGGCTGTCTGCTGGAAGCTAGTTATTTTAGTTTTAGTCTTAAATATGGATATATTTTTCATTGATTGTATTTGTCTGAAGACAAAAGTCATATACACCTAGGGTGGCTTGAGGGTGAGTAAATCATGGGGTAATTTTCTATCCCTTTAATGAAAATGTTAAAAGAGCAATAGGCCCAAACGTGTACCAGCAGATAAAGTCCTTATTGTGGAGTCCTAATACTAATACATAGGTTTTTTTTGTATACATAAGTAGTATGCAAGTAAAAGCTGGTTCTAAAAGTCACTACACTGAGTGCAATGGCGCCGAGGAATGGCGCCTGGAATGGCGCCGAGGATGGCTGCTACGTTGCGAGCTCCGCTGGAACATTGTAGTTTTTTGTTTGTTCTGTTTATAGTTCTTATGTTTTTCGTCTTGGATGTTGTCTGCCTTACTAAGTACGACAGACAGACATTTTTGGACATTGGTTCGGCAATCGCACACCGAAAACCGGACTTTAAATTCTTCAGTGACGACACGCTGCTTACAAACACAGCAGCGGAACCCTTTGTCTGGACGGCCCGACCACGCAAACGCCGGAGAAGAGGGAAGAGAGCCGGTGTACTTATCAGAGTTAGACGCCGCGCAAACCGACCCCCGCTTCCCAGTATTTTACTGGCTAATGTTCAGTCTCTGGACAATAAACTCTGCGAGCTGAGAGCGCGGATCTCTTTCCAGCGAGACACGAGGGACTGCTGCATTATCTGCCTTACAGAAACCTGGATGTCCGCTGAGATTCCAGATTCGGCCATCGAAACCACGGGGTTCTCCGTGCATCGAATGGACAGAGAAAAAGATCTCTCAGGGAAAAGCAAAGGCGGGGGTGTATGTTTTATGATCAACCGATCCTGGTGTGATCAGAGGAACGTACATTCTATCAAGTCTTTCTGTTCTCCTGATCTGGAATTTCTCATGGTTCTGTGCCGACCATTCTGGCTACCGAGGGAATTCACCGCGGTCATCATCACAGCTGTGTATATTCCCCCACAAGCCGACACAGACCGGGCACTAAAGGAACTGTATAGGACAGTGAGTGAGCAGGAAACCGCGCATCCTGAGGCTGCGTTTATTGTGACCGGAGACTTTAACAAAGCCAACTTCAAGCGCATCGCACCCAAATACCACCAACATGTTAGCTTCAACACGCGAGGGAACCGTGTTTTAGACCACTGTTACTCCCCCTTCAAGGATGGATACAAATCACTCCCACGCCCACCATTCGGCAAATCAGATCACGCGTCAATCCTCCTTTTGCCCGCTTATAGGCAAAGACTCAAACAGGAAGCACCCGCCCTCAGAACCATCCAGTGCTGGTCGGACCAATCAGATTCTATGCTACAGGACTGTTTTGATCACGCGGACTGGGAGATGTTCCGGTCGGCCTCTGATGACGACATCGAGGTCTACGCTGATAGCGTAACGTGTTTCATCAGGAAGTGCGTAGATGACGTTGTTCCGACCAAAACAATTCGGCTGTACCCTAACCAGAAGCCGTGGCTAAACGGGGATGTTCGCGCGGCACTCAATGCGCGAACCTTCACCTTTAACTCCGGTAATGCGGAGGAGCATAAACAAGCAAGTTATGCCCTCCGGAAAACCATCAGAGCAGCAAAACGGCAGTACAGGGACAAGATTGAAGGACAGTTCAACACCACCGACTCCAGAAGCATGTGGAGGGGAATTAACACCATCACGGACTATAAAGGGAACACAAACTCCACCGTGAACACCGCTGCCTCTCTCCCGGACGAGCTCAACACCTTCTATGCTCGCTTTGAGGGAACTAACACCGCCCTCGCGGAGAGAGAGCTCGCGGCTGAAGATACAGAGGTTGGTGCACTCTCCGTATCTTTAGCGGATGTAACCCGATCCTTCCGGCGGGTGAATGTCCGTAAAGCAGCGGGTCCAGACGGCATTCCCGGCCGTGTGATCAGAGCGTGCGCGCACCAACTGGCTGGAGTTTTCACGGACATTTTTAACCTGTCCCTCTCCCTATCTGTGGTCCCCACATGCTTCAAAACGTCCACCATTGTGCCTGTACCTAAGCAGTCAAAAACCACCTGCTTAAACGACTGGCGTCCTGTTGCTCTGACCCCCATCATCAGCAAATGCTTTGAAAGACTAGTCAGAAACCACATCTGCTCTGTTCTCCCCCCCTCACTGGACCCACTGCAGTTTGCATACCGCACAAACCGCTCCACTGACGATGCCATTTCATCTACAATACACACTGCTCTCTCCCACCTGGAAAAGAGGAACACGTATGTGAGAATGCTGTTTGTGGACTACAGCTCAGCATTCAACACCATTGTGCCCTCCATACTTGACATTAAACTCCGGGCTCTAGGCTTAAACAGCCTGTTATGCAGCTGGATCCTGGACTTCCTGTCAAACAGACGCCAGGTGGTCAGAATGGGCAGCAACATCTCCTCATCACTGACTCTCAACACTGGAGCCCCTCAGGGTTGTGTTCTCAGCCCACTCCTGTACTCCCTGTACACACATGACTGTGTGGCAACCCACAGCTCCAACACCATCATCAAGTTTGCTGACGATACGACGGTGGTAGGTCTTATCACCGACAATGATGAAACGGCCTACAGAGAGGAGGTGCACACTCTGACACGGTGGTGTCAGGAGCACAACCTCTCCCTCAACGTCAGCAAGACCAAGGAGCTGGTGGTCGACTTCAGGAGGAACGAGAGAGAACACCGCCCCATCACCATCGATGGAGCACCGGTGGAGAGAGTCAGCAGCTTCAAGTTCCTCGGTGTCCACATCACAGAGGAACTCTCATGGTCCGTCCACTCCGAGGCCGTTGTGAAGAAGGCTCATCAGCGCCTTTTCTTCCTGCGACGGCTGAGGAGGTTTGGAATGAACCGCCACATCCTCACACGCTTCTACAGCAGCACCATCGAGAGCCTGCTGACTGGCTGCATCACCACCTGGTACGGCAACAGTACCGCCCGCAGCCGCAAGGCCCTGCAAAGGGTAGTGCGCACGGCCAGCTGCATCATCGGAGGTGAGCTTCCCTCCCTCCAGGACATTTACGCCAGGCGGTGTGTGAAGAGAGCTCAGAGGATCATCAGAGACTCTAGCCACCCGAACCATGGGCTGCTCTCACTGCTGCCATCAGGCAGACGGTACCGCAGCATTAGAACACGCACCAGCCGACTTCAGAACAGCTTCTTCCCACAAGCTATCAGACTACTTAACTCCTGATCCATCAGGATCATAACACACACTGGACAGAATATCACTCCGCACAACCCACTGTAGATACACACACATTATATACACATTTATGTATCATTTATTATTTATCATTTATCATATAGCACCTATTGTACATAATTGGATCTCTACTGTGAATAATAATGTATACTGTACATTGTATATTATTATTATTATTATAGCTTAATGTATACTGTTTAATGTATGTTTAGTGTATATTGTTTAAAGTATATGTATATTGTAAGTATGTGTATATTGGCTAAAGCTGTGAGAACTACGCTCACATTGTGTAAATTATTTATTGTTTATTGTAGAGTTTACTGTGCTGTGAGTAATTGTGTGCGCATCAGATGTGTAATCTGTTGTTGCTTAAATGTTGTACATGTCATGTCGTGACTGCTATGTTGCTCGGAACTGCACCAAGAATTTCACCTGCTGTTGCACTTGTGTATATAGCTGTGTGACAATAAAAGTGAATTGAGTGAATTGAATTGAATTGAATTGAATTGCAACAATATATTAAATGATTCCTAATCTCTCTCATTAGTATTGATCGATGCCATTGTGAAGAATGGTGGCACTCCCCCTGAAGAGGAGCGCACCTTCACGCCTCCACCTGGCTGGAGAAGCTCTGATGAAGACGGCCCAGCTCCACATCAGCGGACCAGAGTGCAAGAGAGAGCAGAGGGGTCCAGCGATGACAAGAAGAGCTACACGGAGGAGCAGCGGCAAGGAGTGCTCAGGTACCGACGGAGGAATTATCACCCAAAAAATTACAATTCAGTCATTATTTATTGATCTACGTCCTAAACCTGTGCAGGATAAAGAGATGCAGAGACTTCTATGAAATTCTGGGGGTGCCAAAGGATGCTAGTGATGAGGACTTAAAGAAAGCCTATAGGAAGCTGGCGCTACGCTTCCACCCGGATAAGAACTGCGCCCCTGGAGCGACCGATGCTTTCAAAGGTAGCTTATATAGGTTATAGGGGTGTAACGGTACACAAAACTGACGGTTCGGTACGTACCTCGGTTTTGAAGTCACGGTTCGGTACAAGTTCGGTACAAGTTCGGTACAGCAGATTTACAAAATTGCTTTTTATTTATTTTTTATATTTAACAGTGGTTTATTGGGGGGAAAAAGTGTCTGTCCTTGAATGAATTAAATTATATCTAAAAGTTTATTTAAGATATTTCTGTAAATTATATATGGAGCCCTTACTTGTACATTAATATTAAAGATTAATCACAGAGCCCAAACTATTAGCCTAAATTCAGTTGCTATTTATTTTTAGGTATAATAATCAACACTTAAATAACACATTGTGTGCAAACATGTAAACTTCACATAAGGCAGTTTTTGCATTAACTCCTAAATCTAATTATAAAATAGTTTTTTTTCTCCAAATCGTTGTTGAAATATAATAATTTATATACAGTGTTTGTCATTTTCATGACAGGTTTATTTAACATGCATGAAATAATCAAGACATCACTAACAGGTTAAGTAGAATATAATGAATATAACGGCTAATATAGTGCATATATTTGGCGAAAGAGTTGATTTCTCTAGTGAATATAATTCTGTGGACACTGAATGACTGCCTGAGGTAAATGTGACGCTAACGTTACATGACATTGTTTAGTTTACAGCAGTTATATTGACGTCTTTCCGCTGTTGAAACCCTGATTGAGCTATTACACCACATATATACGTGACAGTAAGTTGTAATGTATCCTCAGCATACCTTCAGATCGTCATTCATGTTTATTCTTTAGTAAGAGATGATCGATCGCCTTCACAGATGATCGCGTGCGCGTCGCGCGGCCGCTTGAACTGTGATCAGTGACCAGTCACGCCATATAGAGCGTCAAAACGGCATTTATCGTTTGAATTTCGTGATAAAATTAACTGAATACTTAATATGTTCGTGTGGGAACTCGGATTGAAGTGTGTTCCGCTCTTACAGCAAGCCGACTGTTAACTGTTAAAGATTACATTCATAAACGTTCGATAACGTTACACGCGTGCACGTTCACAAATGATCGCGCGGCCACTTGAATTGTGTTCAGTGATCACTGATCAGTCACATCACATTAAAGAGCATCAAAACGTCATTTATCGTTTGAATTTCGTGATAAAATGAACTGAATACTTAATATGTTCGAGTGGGAACTCGGATTGAAGTGTGTTCCGCGCTTACAGCAAGCCGACTGTTAACTGTTAAAGATTACATTCATAACCGTTCGATAACGTTACACGCGTGCACGTTCACAAATGATCGCGCGGCCACTTGAATTGTGTTCAGTGATCACTGATCAGTCACATCACATTAAAGAGCATCAAAACGTCATTTATCGTTTGAATTTCGTGATAAAATGAACTGAATACTTAATATGTTCGAGTGGGAACTCGGATTGAAGTGTGTTCCGCGCTTACAACAAGCCGACTGTTAACTGTTAAAGATTACATTCATAACCGTTCGGTACACGCGTGGACCGTACCGGAAGCCCTGTACCGAAACGGTTCAATACGAATACGTGTACACCCCTAAGATTATATATTTTTTAGTGCTGGGAATCGATTAAAAAAAATTAACGAATGAATCACATTTTTCTGCAATTAATTGCGATTAATCAAAATTTTTTAATATTTTTATATTGCAATAATTTCAGTTACTCTCCAAATTAATGTAGAAACAATTTAAAGATTTTAAATGTGTTGTAATGGCATCTTTTTATGAATGAAGGCCTTTATCACTGATACTAATGTCTCTATGAAACATTAATACGTTACATTACAGTATAACTGAAAGCTCCCAATTTCAACATTTATTAGGCTTTAAAAAAAAAAACCTTTTAATTTAAGTGAACTTAAAACAATCTTTACATAACCCTATTATAATAAATGTTATTTTTACCTGTGCCTTCCCTGTTAAACATATACAGAAATGTAATAGTTATCAAACACCTTTCTTAACTGCATAAATAATAAATGAAATATAGATTAATTATCATTAAAGCTGCAATTTTCAATGTTCCCGTTGTTCTTTGATTAACATTAATGACAGGCATCATCAGTGCTCCCGTTACTTTAAGATCAGCCATTTAAGTTCATTTAAGACGTTATTTAACTAATTTAAGACTCCTAATATGAGAATACTCAAAATTCTCTGCGTTGTTGTTATTGTTTGTTCAAGAGCAAAAGAGAACTCGATTGAGCAGGAGACTGACGCGAGTCTATCTGTGCATTGTGTGTGTGTGTCAGAGTGTCCCTCGATTAGCTGACATGAGACGCAGCCACACAGACAGGACATTGACATACAGCGCATTCTCTTGCGTCTTGTCGCACTTGGAAGCATTTACATGAATAGGAGCGCGATCATGTAACGCTAGGCAAAAATGGATATAAAAACGGATGCTGTGTTATTTGCGTTAAATATTTTTAATGCGTTAAGCTGAAAAAATTAATTGTCCCAGCCCTAATATTTTTGTTTGTTTTTGAATAAAAAATACTTTTTTCCTTTAAGGATGCATTAAATTGATCAAAATTTACAGTAAAGACTTGCAACAAAACGTTTAAAATAAATGCTGTTTTTTTACTTTCTATTTATATAAACAAATAATATTAAGCAGCACAACTGTTTTCAACATTGATGATAATAAGAAATGTTTCTTTAGCACCAAATCAGTATATTAGAATATTTTCTGAAGGATCATGTGACACTGAAGACGAGTAATGATGCTGAAAATTCAGCTTTCCCATTACAGGAATAAATTAAATTCTATAATATATTATATATAAAATATATAAAAAGTTTTTTTAAGTTGTAATAATATTGTTTCTACTGTTTTTATCATCAAATAATTGCAACCTTGGTGAATTAAAAATTCATATATAGCTTTGATATTTGGATTTTTACTCTCCCATCCTCTATTCAGCTATAGGCAATGCATATGCAGTGCTCAGTAACCCTGAGAAAAGGCAGCAATATAATGAATGTGGGGACCAGGGCCCTGCTGAGGCATCCAGTCATACTTCAGCCCAAGCCCGTCATGCGTACGGGCACCATCGCTCCTTCAGCAGAGACTTCGAGGCTGACATCTCCCCAGAGGAGCTCTTCAACATCTTCTTCGGGGGCAGATTTCCTACAGGTCTGAACCTCTATGAAGCATTACACCTGACTAAATAGTTTTTATTTAATTAGTGGGTTTCATTTATAAAACTGGATTCAAACAAACCACTAAGTATTAAACCTTGGCACAAATTTTACCTTCTAAAAATTTACATTTTTGCTTTTATGCAATATTTATATATTGTTAAGTTGCTATTATTTTGCTATGTGTCCATCACATTTCTCTGCTCCGGTAATGAATACAAACTAAAGATTTCTCACACATTTAAAGAACAATCCTTATCCTCATGTAGGCAACATCCATGTGTATACCAACCGAGGAGCTTCTTACGCTCATTATTACCAGCCCCGCAGACGCCGTGCGTACGAGAGACGGGAGGAAGAGGTGGAGGAGAGCCCCAGTCAGGTGAGAGGATCCTACATCACTTAATCATGTGAGGACAGAGGTCAGGGACTAAAAGAAGACCAATCCTATGACAAATAAGTGTCCATGAAAAAAACATGTAAAGTCATTAGGAACAAATTTACTCTTTGTATCGATTGTTGGTTTCATATGACTTTGAAAAACTTTTAATAAATGATGACTCAAAAATTTTATATATCATCAAAAAAAGTAACATTTTCATTACATCTTAAACAAATGTCAGTGTACACATCTTAATCATTATTTTCCAAAATGTTATTTAAAAATATATTTTAATTAATGTATTTTACAGACTATAAGTCGCTTCGGAGTATAAGTTGCATCAGTCAAAAAATGCGTCATGAAGAGGAAAAAAAACATATGCAAGTCGCACTGGACTATAAGTCGCATAGAGAGGCGGTTGCGTTGCATGAAGCGGCAACACCAAGAAGGCCCGCCTGCAAAGTAATTTATATTAATCTCCTTAGCAACTACCAGGGTGTGGAGACGTAACTGTACCGTTGACAAGCCTCTCCCGGCAGAGCATTGTTCAAGCACCCATCTGTGGACTCGTTCCTCCAGCTCTGGCCATCTTGCTTTCAGTCCGCGATTAGCTTTCTTTGTTTTCTTCATTACAGTTAAAGTAACCTTTGCTTTTCGCCAGTCCCTCACAAGTTTCTCACTCACTCCAAACTTTCTTTCTGCTGCTCGATTACCGTTTTCATTTGTAATCTGCAGAATAGGATTTTCTTTTTGGGGGCATTTTGTTTGTGTTCAGTCTTTCTCAGTTGTCTTTAAGTCAATAATTCAGTTAACAGTTTTTCAGTTCATTTTTACAGGGGTTAGGCTTCAGGAGCAGCATAGAGCGCCTTCTCGTGGCTGTAGACGTAAATGTTTTCTCTTGTCAGTCAATATGAATTAATTTTGATTAATTTGCAGGACCAGCCAAACTATGAAAAAAAAGTGTGACTTATATATATAATGGGTGAAAATACGGGTAATTAGAAAATCTCATTAAGTTTTAGTAGTTTAACCATAGGACATGTCATGTGATGTTATGAGGTCTGCAGGGATTTTGCAATATCATTTTTTGTTAATTTAGTAGATACATGTATTAGACACATAGCAGTAAGGCTAGCCTAGAAATCTAGACGCACCCTAGCGACAGAAAATGTATTTAGCCGCGAGTGTAGTCCAGCAACTCTCAGTAGACCTGAGAGCTGGAAAAACCAAACTCTGGTCCGGCCAATCACAGCGTGTGTAGAGTCGGTGGGCGGGCTTAACATAATGACGGCACGTCACGGCAGAGTTGCGGAGGTTCTGCGTGCTACTCGTAAACAAAGAAGCTGGCGAACAGCGGTCTTTCGAATCGGCTTTGGCTGCGACTCTGCGACTCTGGAAGACTTGGAGTTAAGCTTTTCTTTGAGAAAAGAACAAAGAATAGCACTGAAGTCATTCTTAAGAAAAGAAGATATGTTCGAAGTATTTCCTACCGGATATGGCGCAAGTCTGTCAACTAACGTTAGCTCGGCTTCCCCTTCTTCTTTGCTCTGGTTAGTTGTGGTGCTCATGGCGCTATCCAATCGCGTGCAGAGGTAATTTGAAAGACAACCGTTTATCCCACCCCTCGGATTGAGCGCTGTCAATGGTGAGTTTCCAGACCCAACATCTTGACGTGGGTCTGGCTTGTCAGGCCACAGTAAGGCAGTTTTGCTAAAAAATATTTTCATAAGAAATAATAATCAGACTAACAGAAAGCTGCTCGGTTTGAAAGTGGCTAAGCTGCGCTTCATACATCACAACACTATTGACAACAGACGATGAACCCTTTTTGCCTGCAAAACTTTATTAATGTGACCGCACCTTAATTCAGTTTCTGATTTTCATATTTGAAACATGGCCCGTCTCTATACTTTTTCCTGTTTTTCTTTGTGTAGAACAACTTCACAGCTCTCCTGCAGCTGCTGCCGGTGCTGGTGCTCATTCTGATCTCTGTGTTCACTCAGCTCATGGCCACCAACCCTCCATACAGCCTTTTCTACAAACCGTGAGTCAAATAATACATACAAATACATCCTCATCGCCTAAAACGCATGCTCGGGTTACTTTACTTCCTGAACAAACGCGCACCGAGTCCATATTGCTTTCTCATTCTAGCTTAAGCCTTGTCTGTGAAACCGCGGGTATATGTCTAGGATTTTTAGTCAATAGTTTTAGACAATGAAAACCTGAATAGTCACATAGATCATAAAATTATTTTGCTCAAAATTACATTCGCACTGAATCGTTTGAGAAATGTATTTTTACATTTCATCATAATTATTGCACTTTCACCTATAAGCACAAATTAGGAGAATGTCAATCTCATCTAGTTTCCTGATTTATTATAGGCTATTTGTCATATAAATTAACACATTATGTAAACAGGTAAAACAAGAAACTTCTTAAGTGCAATTATACCGCAACCACGATATAATCGAGATCCATGTTTGCATTTATTACAGTTCATCACTGAGAATGTTTGATTGCAGATTTAGTCGTAGGTAACAGCACAAACAGCTTGTGACAGAACACAGACTGGCTGAATGACACTTTCATTTAAGCAGAATATCTCAAATGGAGATTGCTGAACTCCAGCTTACTTGTTTGTCGTTGTTTTCAGATAATCCACTCTTCTTCTGCAGTGTAGAGAGCTGTTTTTAAGTAAAGCACTGGGCAGAAAATGTATCCTTTTAACAGAAAAACTCTGGATTTAAAAGCTTGTTAAAAAACAAAAAAATCGTCATTGTCTCTTCTTAGTCATGGAAAAAAAGGTTGTTAACAAACATTTATCGCCATAGGCTACTCAAACGCACAGCGCATAATGCGTGATGTAAAACATACGCTTTAAGAAAAGAACTGACAAATGCTCTCCGTCTCACAGGTCCATGGGGTTAGCGGTTTCCAGGGAAACCCAGCACATGGGTGTGCCATATTATGTGGATAAGAGTTTTGAGAAGGAGTACCATGGTGCTGCCCTGGACGAGCTGGAGAAGACCATTGAGAGCGACTATATTGACCACCTACAGAGCAATTGCTGGAAAGAGAAGCAACAGAGTAAGATATCTTCTCATCCATTAGTTTTAGTAATAGCTGTAAATTGCACAGCTGTAATACAGGGCTGCCAACTTTTGAGTTCAGCTTGGAGTGAGAATTAGGGAGGGAGAGTGAGGGGGGAGTATTGACACCACTTTCGCTCTTTGATTCATAAAGCTTGTAATTAGATTTTGATCTTGATTCACTTGGATGGATATATGAAAAAAAGGAAAAAAATCAACTAATGTTGAGAGGTTAAATAACAACTGATTTTTACACAATTGCATTTTAGGCCATTTTTATAATAACTTTTAACTATGCACTATGTAAAACATTTTCAGGAAAATATCCAAAAACCACTAGGTCACTGTTATATATTTTGTTCAGTTGAGTACTTACAATATCCTAAATTAATCCAAATATTTGTAAATTGTGAGAAAATTGCTATTTTAACCAAGGAACCAGGACGTGTGAGGAAGTCACCTGTCGATGGTGTCATATCTGCGTTCCCCTCGGTTTCTGGTTTTATTTTGCAGAAACGCTTTACTCTTACTGCAGTGTGCAACAAGTGTCATAGCAGCCACCGAGCGAATGCACAGAGTAACATATAATTTTCAACACACTCAGATGTTTCTAATATGATAAACAGAGCTGCGTTACCTCATACTCATGACCGGAAAAGCGGAAGTGGAGGTAACCGACGACTGTGTCATAATAAAAGTCCCGCCGGCGACTATGCCATAAAAACTGTCCTGTTGCTCGCGAGGCATGTGTTTCGTTTATCTTATTAACAATCACTCCTGCGACCTTGCTCAGCTCCCACAACACTTGGTCCTGCTCCGCTTCATACTACAGTAATGTTAATAATCGCATACATGAATATGATTTCTGCACAAGTCCTATCCCGATTCTCGGTGAGGTGAAGACTATATGTCCCCAGATTCTGCGCTCAAATGTGGCGTCATCAAACTATGCCTTTGTTTTGAATAGGCGACCTCTAGTGTACAGAGTTACATAGTACACCTTTAAATGGTATTAGAGTAAAAATATAATGAATAGGCAATATAGTGCTTTTTTTGTTGCAAAATGCTATTCTGTAGAGTACATTTTTCTTGTTAACTATACAGTTTATGGTCATTGAATGGCTTTTTTTGACGTAAATGTAACATTATGTGAAGCTACAAAAGACGCGAGCGCAATGGTCATACATGTCCAACTAGTCCATGTTTTCATAGAAAAACAAGTGAAAAGTAGCGCATGGAATGGAAAAACACATTCTTTGTGTACGGCCCTTAAAAATGTACCTTTTTAAACTGTCATCCTTAACACAACAAACAGTGGTGCGTAATGTAGAGAAGCACAGCAGCATTAAGAATATCAAATATTAGGGAGGACAATTTGGACATTTCTAATTATTGGGGGGGGGACTTGTCCCCCACAGTGCCTATGGTGGTTTGACCTTGGCTACAGAGCATTGTCAGTGTCCTCTCACTGTGTGAGAATGTGGACATGTGGCGTGAGAGCATGAATGCGCACGATTTGGCAGCCCTGCTGTAATATAAACCCCTATTATTAAAAGTGAGCTGTTTTGTTTTAGAATCGGATCTAGCTAACCTGGGCCAGCTGTACCGAGACGATCGGCTGAAGCAGAAGGCTGAGACCATGAAACTGGATCACTGTGACAAGCTGCACCGCTTCATGGGCAGACAGAGAGGAGAGTGAGGCACCCTTGATTCGTCGTCCTCCAAGACAGCATGGTCAGCCTAATCAAAGAGCTTTTAGTATCAGTTACATATTTCAATTTACTTGGGTGGGTCACCTTTTTGGGAAGGAGAAAGGAAGCAGTAAGACGTGTTAAAGCAGTAGCCCAAGCTGATTTTCTCGTGAGCGTTTGTGCCTTTCATCCGTTAATGGGGTGAAGTCTGAAGGCCTTTGAAATGCTCAAGCATCTGATTCAGCTGCGATGCACAACCACGTGTGGAAGAGGGTAATTCGTGCGAGAGCCTGGAATTTTTTCCTTACGTTAAGGAGCACCGTCTCCAGGCTTGCCGGCAGGATTAAAGCTAGTGATTTTTGTTTATTAGTCGCATTTAAGCTTTGTTTAGCTTAGAGTTTAACTTATTTAAATTAACATATTTCATTTATTTCTCCTGAATTTGTGCTGTGAATTACATTTGACAAAACGGTATAACTTTTAATAGGACAAAACGCGGTTTTTTTTGTTTGTTTGTTTTTAGAAACAACAAACG
This sequence comes from Romanogobio albipinnatus, assembly GCA_023566225.1. Taxonomy (NCBI): domain Eukaryota; kingdom Metazoa; phylum Chordata; class Actinopteri; order Cypriniformes; family Gobionidae; genus Romanogobio; species Romanogobio albipinnatus. The sequence goes on along the minus strand of CM042255.1, from coordinate 21,567,524 downwards.
CTTCTCAAAAACAGGGATATAAACCACTACAGCTTTTTAAAGCTCTCTGGACGTAGCAACAACAAAACAGAAAAAAACTTGTGTACATTAAATTAGTGTTACGGTCAATTGTTATGGTGCTGTATGTTTTGGACATGAAAAGGTATTAGCCAACTGTTTTTAAGTATTTTTTTTTTTCTGAAGAAAGTAAAAATGGCCAGCGCACTGACAGAAATGCTAAACGCCATTACCTCGGATTTATTAATCTGCAGTATTTGATTTATATTTTGGCACTTTATTTGTCTTCGCTTCTTGTGTTTTGCATGCATTCATCCATGCAACTTGTTAGTGTTCGAAGCTGTTAACAGTACAGTTTAATATCAGTAATTATAAATAGGCAAATAACCATTACTGGGCATCTGTTTTGAACTACAATTAATGTTTTACCTCATGTCATTGAACACTATGTTCTATATATAATAACATACTGATCTTTAGCACAGATTTTAGCATGAGATGTTCAGAAACGCTACAGGAGGCATCCTTATTCGGGATGGAATAGAGGAAGCATATCGGATGTGGAGAGTTTGTGCCATTAATGGTATTGTGATCTTGTTTCCATGCAATACGCAAACTGTCGGAAAGTTTTGTTTGGATTGAGTGCGTTTTGTGCCGCTTAAATAAAACATTAATCAAACAGAGTTTCTCTGTGGTCTGTGATTTTCCAACGTTGTATGCCTGTATGTTGAATTCATTCAATATTGACCAAAATTGTCAGGAAGAGGCGACCATGCCAGTCTCATAATTTCTTCCTTTTTGTGCTATAAAAAGTGCTGTAAAACTAAAATGATCATTAATAAAAATTAAACGAAAATAATTTGCCTTTTAAAAAACTGTACGAATTTCTAATTTCTGTGTGGTACACAAAAGTTTTTTTCACACAATGAAAGTGAATGGTTAGCAAAGATTTTCAATAAATAATGACTTAAAGTCTGTATGAAATGTGACTTCTAATCTATTTTCTAAATTCATGTTCATTTTTGTGAATGATTGATTCATTCAATCCTGTTCCAATTTTTTTACCTCAGTTTAAAGGTGCCCTGCCACATGTATTTCATTACTTTTGTGGTTATGTCTGAAGTTCTACCATGGACTCTGTAACATTTTTTTGTGGAAAAAAATGTCTTGGTTACCTTGTTTCAAGACATTCTAGCGTGGTATAAAAAGCCTGCAGGAAGACTGCCCAATCAAGAGTCATAAATATCAAATGTTTGCATGAACATTAAAACCATGCAAAAATAAAAGATTTTTGTTGTTGTTGTTTGGAACAAGAATACAGCATTGTAGGAGGAAGTGAAAGGGAATACAATATCATTAACCTTGTTCACAAATAAAAAGGTCTTTAAATTTTAGTTTTCGTCCTTTCATCAGGTTTATTCAGGGTCATTCATCAATACCTGTAAAGGCACTATTCGTACACAAAACAAATTTAGTACAGCACAACACACATCTCACAACAATTACACACAGACAGACACATATATGCACAGATTTTGAGGCAGTCCCATCATTGTCCAATCCCAAACAACACACAAAACACCAGTGAAACCCTCATGAATATTCAAGTTATCTGTTTAAGCGTGTGGAAGGTGTATGTTAGAAAAATGGTTCAGACAGATTGTCCTATGCTGTCTTCATGAATCAGTCACTTAGTGTTTCAAAGGACTCCGCCCGTCCAGCCGCTCATTTCTTCATCTTCAGGTCTGCTTCTATAGCACAACGTCTCCCCCTGGTGCCCCCGTCCTGCAGAGACAGAACAAGGTGTTGCTGAGAAATTTTCACTATCCATCTAATTTTTAATGTAAAAGTGGACACTTTAATCTGTCTGGTTTCCAGTGTCATTTGCTTCTAGTTATGCCATTTTGTTATATTTTAATTTCATTATAATTATAAACACTTAACTTTGTTATTCTTCTATTTATTTACATTGAGTGGCTAATGAATCAGAAGTCTTGCATATTCACAGAAAATACACTATATTGCCAAAAGTTTTGGGACGCCTGCCTTTACATGCACATGAACTTTAATGCCATCTCATTCTTAATCCATAGGGTTTAATATGGAGTTGGCCCACCCTTTGCAGCTATAACAGCTTCAACTCTTCTGGGAAGGCTTTCCACAAGGTTTAGGAGTGTGTTTTTGGGAATTTCTGACCATTCTTCTAGAAGCGCATTTGTGAGGTCAGGCACTGATGTTGGACGAGAAGACCTGGCTCGCAGTCTCCGCTCTAATTCATCCCAAAGGTGTTCTATTGGGTTGAGGTCAGAACTCTGTGCAGGCCAGTCAAGTTCCTTCACACCAAACTCGCTCATCCATGTCTTTTATGGACCTTGCTTTGTGCACTGATGCGCAGTCATGTTGGAACAGGAAGAGGCCATCCTTCGGAGCATGAAATTGTCCAAAATGTCTTGGTATGCTGAATCATTAATAGTTCCTTTCACTGGAACTAAGGGGCCAAGCCCAACCCCTGAAAAACAACCCCACACCATAATCCTCCCTCCACCAAACTTTACACTTGGCACAATGCAGTCAGGCAAGTACCGTTCTCCTGGCAACCTGGCATGCGCTGACCCCGCTCTATGATTTACGTGGCCTATCACTTCGTGGCTGAGTTGCTGTTGTTCCCAATTGCTTCCACTTTATAATACCACTTGACCGTGGAATATTTAGTAGTGAAGAAATTTCACGAATGGACTTATTGCACAGGTGGTAACCTATCACGGTACCCAGTGTTGGGCACGTTACTTTAAAAAAGTAATTAGTTATAGTTACTTCTTACAAATAGTAACTGAGTTACATCATTATAAAAGTAACTAATTACCAGGGAAAGTAATTACTGTTACTTTTTTTTTTTTTTTCTCAAATGTTCAAATATGTTAAATAACTTGGATGCCCCAATATTAAATATGTTAAATGAAGAAATTGGACACTAAATAGAATAAATTGTTATTATAAAACATTGTACATTAATGTAGGCTGCACTATTGCTGTGGGACAATGTGAGAGACACCTATCAAATTCAATACATTATTGTAAATATCTGTAGACCTACTATAGTGTAAATATTGTGTAAATATTATCAGTACTATACTACTCCTTTGGTAACGGAGCTCACGTTATCACCTGGGTTTTTAGCCATTAATTTTGTGGCGGCATGTGATGTGAGAAGCTTCATTAGATCAGAATTACTTGCCACAGACGTGGAGAGACTCTTTCTTCCTGGGCATAAGTTGCACGTTACATAAACATTCTTACCTTTCACCTCAACGAGGGAAAAGTAGCGCTTATACTTCCAGTTTGCGAAAGCTACCTTTGAAGTCGTTGGACTTGCCAACGCTCTGACTCCTCCTGGTCGTGTGTGACTTTGCATATGTGCGTGTGTGTGACTGTGAACTCAACCTATCAACCTTAACCTTGTCTCCCACCCACCAATCATCATCAGTTATGTGTACCACCCCACCCACCCCCCAACACGCATGGCATGCACGCACGCCCGCCCACCCGTACACACACACACGTTGCAGGTCCGACTGACAGGGAGCCTGTTCGTATGAAAACCGCTTCAGTGAGCTCAATTATAGTAACGCCGCATTTTATTCTCTGTAACGCTAACGGCGTTGTAACGGGAGAAACCGTTACATTACTCTAACATTACTAATTCGTTTGATTACTCCTTACTGAAAAAAAATTATTCAGTTAGTAACGCCGTTATTCCCATCACTGACGGTACCACGCTTGAATTCACTGTGCTCCTGAGAGTGACCCATTCTTTCACAAATGTTTGGAGAAGCAATCTGCATGCCTAGTGCTTGATTTTAGAAGGAGCAGACGGGATACTTACAAAGAGAGAGAGAAGGAATGCAGGAGAGGCCATGGGAACACAGTCCTGTGAGAGGACAAAGGTCAGCATCAGGGAGAGAGATAAAGGTGCTTTGAATACATGCAACACTCAAATGCAAAAGCAGTTAAAAGGTAAATGTTGCATTGAAAAAGAAAAGAACAGAAAAAGAGGGGTTAATCTGGTTTCATTAATGTGTTTTACACTTAGCTGTATTATCAGCCCAATAATCTACAGAAGGTGCGACTCAAACAGACTGAACAAATTTAGACATCTAGGGCCAGGTTTATTAACAGCTTGCGTCACCGCAAACCCTTATTTGGCCTTTTAAAAATACTGTCAGGATTTACTAAAGACACGCAGTGAAAAATTAGCGTTGAAAAGGTGTGGACAGAGTTATTTTTGTGGCTGACCTTATTGCATATGCATTTGTTGGAGTTTCCCTTGCATACGCAAAATTTATGGGATGAGAGTATTTGAAGGAATCATGCAAGGTGATTGAATAAAGTTTGTGCTCGTCAATTTAGTGGTATTTGCGTCATTATTTACCGGCCAAAAAAAAAGCATGTCTTAAACCAGATGCTAATTTGCGCTGCTCTTGGTAGATTGCGTTGGTCATTACGGAACTGACCGACTGCATCTGTGTTCTGTCACGTCAGAAGATCATGTGCTGAACTTTCCACTCCCATCCCATTTTTTTTGAGGAATTGGGCTCTCACGCTATTTTGCCGTGTTTAGGAAATCTGGCCCCTTAATGTGAATTAGATGTCTTTCGTATCACTCTGTGGTCTCTTTCTTCCCACATAACAATCATTTAATCTCAAAACAATATTACATGTAATATTTTTGTAATATTATAAAGGATTTGTATTTCAAGACATGCATTATTTAGAACATTTCTATTTCTCAAGAAATCCTGAAAACGTATCAGGGTTTCCACAGAAATATTAAGCAGCACAACTGTTTTCAACATTAATAATAATAATAAATGTTTCTGAGCATCAAATCAGCATATTAGAATGATTTCTGATGGATCATGTGACACTGAAGACTGGAGTAATGATGCTGAAAATTCAGCTTTTCCATCACAGGAATAAATTCCATTAAAAAAAATGTAAATAGGAAATATCAAATTGTACTTGAAATTGTTACTGTATTTTTGAACAAATAAATGTAGCCTTTTATCAAGACACTTGAAAATGTACCATGCCTAATATTTTGATGGTGGTGTGTGTATATATATATATATATATATATATATATATATATATATATTTATGTGGACTAACATTTGTGATCCAGAATCTTGTTGTGTGCTGAAATGTGCCTGTCGCACCTTGTCATTGGGGTCCTGTTTGCGGTTGGCCTCTCTCCCGCGCAGGCTCTTGGCACTGATGCCCGATTCTGAGGTCTGCATGATCAACTGTGTGGCCAGAAATTGCTGGATCTGCTCCAGAACGTCCCTCTGCATCTCCACGGCCATGTGGAACACATCATGGTCTGAGCTGTTGTACATCACCGCATTCTGGAACATCAGCATGATGTCCCGCTGGAACTCGGCTGTGGTGCGGATCAGCCCGTTCTCAATGTTCTTCTTGATAGTGGACAGATCCATTGGCCTAAGAACCCGGAATTGTGGCAAAGCCATTTCAATTACTTATTTTCATTGTACGTTCAACTTTTCTCTCAAAACAATCAATTGGATTCCTCCTGATAAGTAGACGTTTCTCTAATTGCGAAACATTTACTTTCAACAATTCGCTCTCACCTGTGCACAATACTGTGGTAACCAGGGGCGATGTCATCCGTCACCGGTTGCAGGAAGACATTTGCATACCTGTTCAAAATGACCAATTATCACTCTGGCTGCATAGAGCTGATGGTTTCTGATGAGCCAGCTAAAAGGGGGCGGGGATTTGGAACAACGTAATGGAGACTCTCGCCTGTGATTGGCTGCTGCTCGCCACACCAGCATAATGGCTTTCTTCCAGATCTTCTGAGCCTGAATCGCTTCTTGGTCTTCACTGCAGATAGAGCTGAGGAGGATGAGGAAGCGTGCATTATGTAATGATAGCATAGTACATCAGAGAAAAATCAGTACAATCAGACTCAGTGTGAAAGCTTAATTATGTGTAGCGTATGCGGCACATACAACTGTGAGGAGGCAGGGCTGCTGGGAATGGAGTCTGCAGTTGTATGGAGCTGTATGGAAGAGGATGCCGTGTGCATGCTGTAGCTGTCCTCGCTCTCGCTGGCCGGAGGGTCCAGCTCTGTCTCCCCCTCTGGCTCAGAGAGATAAACCCCGTCTCCATCCTCCTCTCCCCCACAATCCTCAGCTCCATCCCCTTCTAATCCAGCTTTCATCTCCGACACACTGCCCTCCTCTGCATCACTCACGGCTTCCTCCTCTTTCACTTCCTGTTAACAAGGAGTGTTAAAAAAAATACAAAAAAGGGCAGAGTTAATGATTTCCGGGTTTATGTATACTCGTGGCTGGTACATTATGTGTTAGCGTATGCGGACAGTCACACCTTTGAGTGCTGTTTTATCACAGGGTCATCTTCTGAACGTGTATCTGGAAGAAAAAGGAACGTGTGAGTTCTTACCAAAACTGTGTTTACAGGGTGTGTGTGTGTGTGTGTGTGTGTGTGTAAACTAGGGTTAAAGTTAATGTGTTGTTACATGCATTCGGGGTCAATGACAAATAAAACTGTAAAAAAAAAAAAAGAGAAAATATTTTTACATTTTACTTAGTTTGATCAAATGTATGGGTTGAAAAAACATTTGTTTAATGACAAATGTAACCATCTTGTCGTTTTTTTTAGAGATATTATTATTTATTATTTATAAATATCATTGTTTTTTTTACCAGCTGAACTAACCTTGCCTTGTCATAAAAAGATCAAATTACTGACAGTCATAATGGTCTATGATAGATATATATATATATATATATATATATATATATATATATATATATATATATATTTTTTTTTTTTTTTTTTTTTTTTTTTTTTTTTTGCATACTGGTTGGACCTTGAGTTAGCAAATCTTAACAATTTTAACAAAGCTGCTAAATTGCTTTTTTCTAAGAAAAAGAAAAAATGATTAGGCTAAAATCCAAACTAAGGATTTCATTCCTTTAATACGCATTAATAATATTATTACATATTATATATTTTTTCATTATTCATTATGATATTTGGACAGTATGACTGCCCCAAAAAGGTATGAATTAGATTTTTTTTTTTCTTTTAGAAGTTAGAAGTCATAAGAGAGGATTAGAAGTCTCTTATGCTCACCAAAGCTACATTTATTTGATCAATAATACAGTAAAATAATATTGTGAAAAATGATTACAATTATTTTCTAATTTAATATATCTTAAAAAAAAAAATTCTGTGATGACAAAGCTCATTTTTCAGCATCCTTACTCCAGTCTTCAGTGTCACATGATCCTTCACAAATCATTCTAATATGCTGATTTGTTGCTCTAGAAACATTTATTATTACTACCAATATTTATTATTATTACCAATGTTGAAAACAGTTATGCTGCTTAATATTTTTGTGGAAATATTTTGAATATTATTTTTTTTCAGGATTCTTTGATGAATATAAAAAACTTATTTATTTTATATAAATCTTTTGTAACATAAATGTATTGTCATTTTGATAAAATTCAGAAAAAAAATCTTACAGAAGTGTATGAATGGCATTTTTAAAAATAGCATAATGATATAGATTCAAAACGTGGAGTACCTGATTGAGACCGTGTCCATTCGTTAGTCTCACTTTTGATCACAGTATGCAGTGATTCTGACTGCCCGTTCTGGGCATCACCTGTGTGCTCGTTTCTGTGGGCATCCGGCTGTGAATGGGCTCCTGCTGCTGGAGTGGGGTCTTGAGGAACAGAGAGGACAGTGGTGGAGGGTGTCGGGTACCCCTGTGCACAGCCACTGCTGGATCCACATGTGTCAGGACCATCTCTTTTACCCTCTAAGAGATGCAGGGAATGTGGGTCCAAGTCCTCTGAAGTACTGGAAGGCTCAGGGCCAATGGGCCTGAAGGGGTTTGGCTCCCAGGTACCTGACAGGGTGTGACCTGTGTCCTCACACAGAGACAGAGCTGCTTCCACTGCTGCAGCATCCAGCGCCTCAGCATTCTCATCCCCCTACGTGAACACAGGATGACAATGAGTTTCTGTTGGACTACGTAGGACAGACTGAAAGATTTGTGGTAAAACCATGGCTTACAGCCTAATTTCGTATTTTTGCTGTGTCAACTAGCCTAAACTCAAAACAGATGTTTTATTTTTATCTTTCGGCTCAATATAGTTTTCCTTGTTCCAATGGTATACTGAACCTCAATGAAGCTGGTTTAAGAAAACTGATTATTAATTACTCGTTTAGTTTTACAAATTCATAATTTTCAAACTTTGAAATACTACATAATCAAATTGTGTTTAATTAACATTTTTCCTTTAATGTTATTCTTGAAAGCATACATCCTCCTCCCTATTGAGCTACTATTTCTATTGCCTTTTCCTTAGAAAATAAATCACAGTTAGCTATAGATAAATATGATTATATGTCTAATAACACTTATATAACAGCATAAATATGCTGCTGTTAAAAATATAATGGGTCATAAAGATTTTTTTTTTAAGTTACACATAGGTCCATAGAGGACAAAAATGTCCATGTTAAAAAAACTGTCATAAAAAAATTTATATTGGGAGCACAAATGTATTGGTCTCATTTTAAAGAAGACCCGTGGCAGATTATTGTTGAAGTCAAAAAAGTTTTAAAGTGAAACCAGAAAAAAGTTATAGAGGTTGAAGTTTATGAAAATAATTTATGAATAATATTTTATATAAAATATATATTTTATGAAACATGTTGATCTGTAAAACTGCCAGAAAATCAAAGCCATAAATCTAAAAAAGTGTGTTCCAAATTTGAGGTTGATATCTCTAGAAATTAGCTTTCAGTAAGATTTTGTTTGGGCACAGTGACAACTTTTTCCCAGTAGATGCCAGCAAAGCTCCACTGGTACACACAGCGGTTGGATTTGTGATTTGCAATATTACAAGCACACACACACACCACACTCTGACATCCATACTAACACACCCACAGTTATAGCTGCGTAATTTATTAAATTGGCTTTATAATATGCATAAACAGAAAACAGGAATAAAGTATTTGCTTTATGGGCCAAACCTGAAAAAAAAATGGCACCATCTGGTAAAAAATAGTACACATTTAAATTGTGAAGCCTTGCCAACATAATAAAAGCCTATTAACAAAGATTGCAACATTTTATAGTTAAATGGCCCTGGGATTAAAAATTGCGGTTTTAATGGGTTTCAATGGGGACATTTTTGTCCAAACGATGCTAAGAGGAACTATTTTGTGTATTAAATTGATCAAAAGTGACACAAAACAAACATTTATAATCTCACAAAAGCTGTTCTTTATTTGAAATGTGAACTTTCTATTAAATCAAAGAATCAAAGTTATTTTATTAATGAAATCGGTGGGGCTGTGTTGATATCAAGTGTCTGTGCTTCTGAATGATTCTGTGTGTGCGCAGCACGATCTCCGATCTCTGTGTGCCAGTGATGGGTGTGTGTGCTTCAATGAAAGCAGTGCATTAGTAAAGAATAGTGGTTGAACTACCTGTGCATTAAAAGGTTTTAATGCACACCTTCCAGCCAATCAGAATTGAGTATTCAGACAGACCATGGTATACATTTATTTATATACATATATACAAATATATTTAATATATGTCTGATTTACCTTCTCCTCAATAATGGCTATGATGTCCCCAACCGTCTCTAAGTCCAGCTCTTCTGCCATATAGGACACAGTCACTAGGTCATCTTCCCCTAAAACTGCTTCCTTATTATCCACTGAAGCACTGGGGGCTCCATCACCTCCTGTTTAAAGTATCACACATATATCAAACCCACTAATCGGCTTTATACATCCAGTTCAGGGAGAGATTTGTGTTCCAACTAGAGACCTGCACTCCCATGGAACCCGGGACACAGGACTCGATGCAGCATAGTGCAGCATTGGACAAGATTTGATGAGCGAGTGAGGGTGCCGGCGGTAAGACACTCGTGTGTTGCGGGAGGGTAATAGCAGCTTTTATAGGGAAAAGCTGCCCATAACTGCTGGCCTAGGATCGGTTTTCTCTGCAAGAATAGCATATTGGCGAAACAGATTTGGCAAACGTTCCAGTGCGCATCTGTGTTTGCACTCTGGAGAACGTCAAAGACTTCCATTTACAACGTGTTTGCAGCAGCGTTGAGCAATGTAGCCAGTCACAAACATATCTGTTGATTTCTTGAACGCAATGGCCAATCAGATGTGTTTAAGTTAGAGTTAGTGTTTCGTTTTTGTTCAGTGCTGAGTTCTGCACGCTCGCGAATCCTCTCATTATAATGAACGAAGTGTAGACACAATGTAAATAAATGATTCATTGTGCAGTGTAGACAGCTTCATTGATTATAACGGAACTTTGTTAGATTGCGATTAACTAAAATGAGTGACAGTTGTTTTGTGATTATAAAGGGAGCACTCTTTACATGCTTTCTGCCATGCCATGCAGTTGATCAAATTAACAGTGGTTTGTGAATGTAGATGCTTTAATAACAAATCATTTATCGGGAGCGTTTATGCTGGGATGTGTAAGTTGTGCCTAGGAGAAACGTAACTTGGAACTATTTCATGGAAATGTTATGGACGTACTGAAAAAATATGTATACTTTTACCTGCGGGCATTTGTTGGTGGGAGCAGGACAAAACATTAATGTTGCGGGTGGGAGAGGGAGAAGGTAATACTTTTGCGGGAGTGGGTGGAAGCGGGACAGAATCCCACGAGAGCGGGACTGAAAAATCCTTCCCACGCAGGTCTCTAGTTCCAACACACCAAACAAACAAGAGACAGTTGAACAAAGGTCTAAAATAAAAAGTTAATACATCAGATATTAAATAAAAATGGGAGAAGTATAAAAAGGCATCTAGGAGAGACCTGTGCCGAGCTCGGCAGCTGTATCCACTGCAGGGGTGGCAGTGCTGGGGGCGGAGTCTGCAGTGGCCAATGAGCTCAGCTGAGAGGGGAATTGGGCAGGGCCAGCTTCCAGCAGGCGGGACAGTGTGGGAGCACCTGAGACACGTGCACAAATGGCACGACATACCCACACACACAAGGTGCACAGAGAGAGCGGGTTAGGCATTAAGCTGGAAGACATACCCATATCAAAACAAAAACTGAAACATAAAGATGCTGATGATACAGAATTTGTCACTTTGCTTCTACAACTCAGCTGCTAAAATGTGGCACTGCTAGATTCAGTGGCAGATTCACAGATACGTGTGTATGAATCCATACCTGTAGCTGCCTGAGAGGCTGGTAGTGAAGAAGTCATCATCTGATTATCGTGACTTCCTGTAAGTTGACTAGACGTTGATTCTCCCTCAACTGCCTGCAATAAGGATTTTCTGTAGATTGCCATCTTTTAAAAGCCTTTGACTCAAAAAAGAATCTAACATTCCTAAACAGGCATGATGTCACAAGTTTCCATTGACATGGCAAGAAATGTGTATATCTACATAATACTGCTCAGATTTACATGAAAGAGATAGCTGTATCACTTTTACAGGGTTCCCACACTTTTTGACCAATGGATTTCCATGATTTTCCCATGGCGTTTCCAGTCATTTGCCAGATAAGGATTATTAACATATATTTTTAAAGAGACTAATTTCTAGCCAGATGAGTTATATTAAGCATACAATATGTGAGCAATACTGACTAGAAATGTGCATGATTTCCATGATTTTCACGACTTTACATTTTTATTAATCCTGGAAATCTCACTACTGACATTCCCTGATATTTTCAGAATCGTGAGAACCCTGTTTGGAACCCCTTTTTATTTTTCTGTCACTTTATATTGTTTGGACACAAAGAAAAGTTTGGGGCCCGAATTATTTTATTTGTTTGAAAGAAATTACTTTTATTTGGCAAGGATGCATTAAAGGATTAGTTCACTTTTAAATAAACTTTTGCTGATAATTTACTCACCCCCATGTCATCCAAGATGTCAATGTCTTTCTTTCTGCAATCAAAAAGAAATTAAGGTTTTTGATGAAAATATTCCAGGATATTACTCCATATAATGGACTTCAATGGGCTCCAAACGGTTCAAGGTCCAAATGACAGTTTCAGTACAGCTTCAAAGGGCTTTAAACGACACCAGACGATGAATAAGGGTCTTATCTAGCCAAACGATCCATTTCTGCGAGAAACCGAGCAGTATTTATGCTATTATTTTACCTCTTATCAGACGAACGTGATCATCTCTGAGCTCCGCCATAACTTCCACTAAGTGAGGTCAAATACAAGCGTGGTCATAGATGTATACGTAGACGCCTCATTAGCGCCTGCACGGATCAGTAGAATGAGGCATCTACAATCGATATATCTATGACCACCATTGTATTTGACCTCACTTAGCGGAAGTTATGGCGGAGCTCAGAGATTATCACGTTCGACTGATAAGAGGTAACATAATAGCATAAATACTGCTCGGTTTCTCGCAGAAACGGATCGTTTGGCTAGATAAGACCCTTATTCATCGTCTGGTGTCGTTTAAAGCCCTTTGAGCTGTACTGAAACTGTCATTTGGACCTTGAACCGTTTGGAGCCCATTGAAGTCCATTATATGGAGAAATATTAAAAACCTTAATTTCTTTTTTAACTGAAGAAAGAAAGACATGGACATCTTGGATGACATGGGGGTGAGTAAATTATCAGCAAAAGTTTATTTAAAAGTGAACTAATCCTTTAAAGTGATCAAAAGTGAAAGTAAAGACATTTATAATGTTACAAAAATATATATAATTCAAATAAAAATGCTGTTATTTTTTTTTGTCAAAGAATCTTGAACAAACTGTATCAGGGTTTCCACAAAAATATTTATGTGTGTGTGTGTGTGTGTGTGTGTGTGTGTGTGTGTGTGTGTGTGTGTGTGTGTGTGTGTGTGAGCGAGAGAGAGAGAGAGAGAGAGAGAGAGGGAGGAATTCTGACCAGTCTGGGGCTGGTGGGCAGGAGACTGCCTTTTTTCAGCAGTTCTGACAGGAGAGGGGAGGGGGGCGGCGTGATTTTCTGACCCAAAAGCTTCTTCTGTGTTGATTCATCTAGCAGACACCCCAAACTCGCCTCTACCACTCCAGGACCTGGCAGCTCCGTCAGCGGCACAAACACTGATGATCCTGCCCCCTGTACCGGGGAGAGATGATTGTTAAAATAAATGACAGACTACAATTAAATGACAGTATTTAAAAGAATAATGAAAAAAAAACCTCACAGTTGTGCTATGATCTTCAGATGAATCTCCGATAGGAAATTCCAGGCCTGGAGAGCAGGCCCCAGAGGGGGAGCGCACTGTCACACTGGGCACACGTTTAGGAGTGTTCTTCACTGCCTGCCTGGCTGAAAAGAAAAGATATATAGCTCTTACTATGAAGCATTTATGAATGACTATTTATAATATAGAATCAAAGATCTGCGTAATTATTCATTAAATGCTATAATATGCATAAATTACTTTATTAAACCACATCTTTAAGACAATGGGACCCCAAAAAAAGACAAACAAATGTGAAGAAAAAAAACTATTCTAATGATTCTAATGTGGGCTTTCTTTAGTACCCTTGTACGCTGCATCTGCGGCCTTTCTTTTCACCTCAGCTTCTTCTTCCTCTTGTTTTCTGCTCCTAATGAAGATCCAGAATTTACTAAACCAACAAACATTCACTTAAAGGGATAGTTCATCAGAATGAAAAATTTCAACATCACATTATCATATACCTGTGGAATTTTTAAAGAATCTATTATCAAATTTTTAAGAATTGCTTTCAGTAACTGAAATAAAGCTAAAATAAAATAAAAATATTAGATGAAAAACTCAAACTTAAAAACATAAATGAAAATTAGAAATGCTGCAATGGCAACTAAGTGAAAACAAATAAATAAAATTACAAAATTTGACTTAACTAAATATAATTTTAATAGCACAAAATAGTAAATCTGTCATTCACTTGTCTGACTAAAACATTTGCTTGTCCGGTAAAAACACTTTTTTTTGTGTATGTTGTAAATAGAATTTATTCTGAAGCAATATTCTCACCAGTGTTCAATCAGCTTTGACATATTTAAATCTGCATATTTGGTGATATTTTTACTTTTTATGAAGGGCATTTTTCCATAATATTCTATCTATTAAATATAGGCTATGCTTCAGCTTTCATTTAATATTTTGAAATGTGATCTATAAATTAAATTAGAATAAGACACTATTGGGCTGTTGCCAATTAAATAAAATAATTTACACTGAAAAATGTTATGAGATTGTTTAAATATTTTTGAATATACAAATAAGAAATGTTGGAAAGAAAACATTAAACTAAACCACCAGTAGGTGGCAGCAGGTGACCGTCTTAATGAGTGAGTCATTGAGTCGATTCATTCAAACGATTCATTCAAAACGCTGAATCATTCAGTAACACACTGTTGCTGTGAGATGCGTTATGGTTCTGCTGTGATCTTTGTTTGGAACTCTTTTCGCTGCTGAAATAGAACAAAAACAGTCAATATTATTGCATCTAAAATGTAAGTGACTTAATGTTAATTGATTTCATATGACAGTTCCATAAATTGATTTCATATGACAGTTCCATAAACAATTAGTGTCGTTTTCAGTCGTGATGTTATTCAGGAAAACAGCACTCTTGGTTGTGTGACGTTGCTTAACTGTATTATATGCTATAAATATAAAAACTCCACAATTTGTCATTTTAATTTTAATTTTTAATTAACTGTAGTTTCTTTGTGTGAGAGGCGCTCATTTGTTGTGATTTGAGACTGCACGAGCGTCAACAGCGCAAAATTGTTACCGTCAGTTCATTATACATTATATATTATTATCCACTATCGGATAATCGCCACTTACACTAAATTAATGCAGAATCATTCTTGCATTTTGGTGATTCCCTAGTTATTTTTATCATCAACATTTTAATCAGGATACTAAGTAAAATTCTTTCACTTGCCCCTTCAAAAAATACAATTGTCCTGGACAAGCGTTAATGTCTAGCCCTGACAAACATCTATGTTAGGATTCTTAAAAAAAATAAAAAAAATAAAAAGCTAATACATAATATAAAAAATGACAATTTTGTGGGGAACTATTCCTTTAAATGTTGTATATTTATAGCAAATAGTGTTGACGATGGATAAAGCTGATACAATGATTCTTACCGTGTAATTTCCTCCCATAGCTCTTCAAGTTTGGAGTCCAGATGACCTGCCTGAATGAGTTCAGTTTCTCTCTTCAGTTTCCTAAAGGAACAGTAATTAGTTACAGTTACAGTCAGTTGACAGTAGGAAATGGTCCAGGTAAGCGTGTGGACATTTGGTACCTGTGCTTCTCTTGTGTGTCCTTGATCAATCGCTTCAACTCCTCTATCCTCTCCGCTGTCAACCTGCGAACGATCACATCCTCCACCGTCTCAACCACCTCCCCTTTCTCACCTCGCTTTCTTCTGTGAACATGCACATACATACGCTCACCATTAACTGCTGTCGGGAATGGAGTGAGTGTTAGAACGCAAATGAACAGGAAGTGGACTCACTTTGGCGCCTCAGTTGTCTCCAGGAGCTCAGAGTATTGTGATGCACAATGCTGTGAAACAGTGAGGAAAAGAAGAGAGAGAGAGAGAGAGAGAGTGTGTGTGTGTGTGTGTGTGTGTGTGTGTGTGTGTGTGTGTGTGTGTGTGTGTGTGTGTGTGTGTGTGTGTGTGTGTGTGTGTGTGTGTGTTATAAGTGTCTTATTAATTGATCTTTAAAGGAATAGTTTACCAAAAAATTACAGAGCATTGGAAGACTTGGAATACAATGCATGAGTCATATTGAATATTTTTGTGATGCTTTTTTGTCCTTTTCATTGTATGCGGGAGCAGCATTCTTCAAAACGTACTGTTCCATAATATGTCATACAGGTTTAGAACGAAACATCAGAAATTTAATTTTGGGTGAGCTTTTCCGTTAAGTTTTCCATGTCACTGGATTGTTTTACGGATTCTCCAATACCTTCTGAGAGAACCAATCAGGAGGGCGTCCAGGTTCTGCAAATGGCTTAATGGCTCGGCTCACAGACACCCTAGAACAGCCATTATACAAAAACACACGACTATGATGTTGCATGTTAAATTGTTTGTTATTCATTTATAATTAACTAACTAAAAAAAAAAAATAATTTGAAGTTTAAGTAATTAAACATATTTCTATAAAGAACAATCCATTATGCAATACTTATTTTATTAGGAAAATACCATATTCTCTTTACATTCTTATATTTTTTTAATTACTTTAAACTAAACAACACCTGCTTTTTTACTTTTCTAGGATTCCCTCATAATCATTTATAATGAATTTACATTCTTATAGTAATGCCAAGCTCTAAACAATTTTATTAAGTAGAAATTGTGTGTATTTTTGATCCTTAATCCTTATCCAGTAAATCACAGACAAATAGAAACGTAATGGGGCCTTTGAATAGTGTTGTGGTCAATGTGGGATCTTGCAGTCAAAAAGGTTGAGAACCTCTGAATTAAAAGCTATGATATAAATGTAAAAAAAAAAAAAAAAAATCACCAGTTTTGGTCTCCACTCTTCATGACAGAGGAGGCGAGGCACAGCTTTTCCCTAATTGACCATGGCTCTGTTGGGCCCAACAGCAATTTATGTTCTGTCCAAAGAATAGAAAAGGCAGATTATAAAGAGAACATGCGTTTTTCAGGTGTAAACAGCATTTAGGCACATCTGCTACGCTGCCAGATAAATGGGTGGGCAGTTTGACAACTAATAACGAGGCCATTTTAGATGGTCGAAGCATCATCGGCGTCTCACATTCCTCTAGCAGATGATAAATGTAATACACTCACGAAAGCTAGTCTGATGTCATAAATGTGTCGTTTTGGTAAAGTGTCCAGTGATTCGGACAACGAGCGTCATTGTAATCAATGACTTGAGTGCGCAAATACCGCAACTCCTGTGCAAGGCACGCGCACCGCTGCATCAATTATGCACGCGCTTGACATGCATCAATTATAATCTGTCCTGTGCCCCATGCAGGACACACGCCGTACATGCATGTGCATGAGGAAAATATAGACAGCAATACTCACTTCCAACTCCGCTCGCCATTTTGTCATGACAGGACTGTTTTCTATTGCTCCTTTGGCATGACAAGTGTCTGGCTATCAAATGTAATGTGCATATCCGGTGTGAATTTTCCAACAATTATTTTGCACTAAGGTCTGCATAACCCCAATGTAGTTCAGTCACATGTGCACTGCTGAAATTATAAAAGTCTATTATTTTGACTAGCATTTTGCGCTGGCAAGTCCATATTTTCTTAATACTTATAAGAACTTGAAGATATTTAAATGTCATTGAATGACGTGCAGTTTATAATAGCTAAATATATAATAATAATAATAATAATAATAATAATAATAACAATGTTTGGCAATTTCGTATTGTTATTATTTTTTCTGCTTACTAAATTAATTTGTGAATGAAAGTTTCTTCCTGGTGATTGTCTCGTGCAATGACTTTTTGATTTTGGAATGTAAAAAACAATCCATTATGCAAATATTTATTTTATATAGAAAATAATACCATATACATAAAAACAAGTGGACAGTTTCCAAACCACAGTTCTTACATTTTTTATAAATTATACATACACTTTTTGGAACAAACTAAAAACACTGCAATTATATGACTTTTTCTGGCAGTTCATGTTATTGTGACTATAATACCTTTTTTCGTGTGGTACTGAATAATACAATTAGTCCTGTTGTGAATTTATTTTAAAAAGTCAAAAAAGGAAATAATTATTTTGGAATCACCACCCAGCAAATGTTTACTTTGTATCACTATGTATTCACTATGGCGTGCAGCGACATTATATGCTATAAAGAACACAGAGAAAAAACGAATTTGTCGTCAACAACAACAAAAAACTAATTAATTTGAGAGGCGCCTTCGAAAAACAAACATTTTATTGTAGCTTTTATTTTGACTGGCTGGTCCTTACCGGAAGTGAAATGAATAAAATGTATTTATTCCATTCAGATACATTTATTTAGAACGCAACGTTACTCTTTGTTGTTGGGTTTGCCAAATAATGTATTTACTACTTATTAATCATGAATTGGGTTGTTTATAAAACGTACAAGACAATTACAATCTAAAATACTGACCATAGAATTTGAAACCAATATGAAATAGGTTCCTCGGCAGTTGGTTTGTTGTGGTTGTTTTTGGCAGAGCCAATCTTCGGTGTGAGAGGGGGATTAGCTCAGATGGTAGAGCGCTCGCTTAGCATGCGAGAGGTAGCGGGATCGATGCCCGCATCCTCCAATGTTTTCATATTTCTGAATGTTTGTGCTTTCACTATGACATATTATTAGTGGTATATAAGTACCCCACATATGATACAAGCGGCGGATTATACTATACAATTTAACATCATTTATATCTAACGTTTCTTTAAATATAAAAACAAGATCATTGTTTTTTATGTTTAATAATAATGTACAATATAAAAAATATACTAGTTGCACATAGTTTTGCGTAACATCTTGCTTTGCTTAAAACTGGTTAAAAATGTATTGTTTTAGGTGCCCTGAGGTACAAAGTAGCAAAGTGTGAAACTTTCGGCGCACATGTTTAATAACATATCGCCATAAACACCAACTACAGTAAACATTCAAAGTGGTATGCAACACTTACACACGCCACATAGGGATGGCTGACGCGAAACAGACGTTTCGGGGCTTTGCCGAGATCCCGAAGCGCAGATGTTCCGAAACACTGCTCCGAGCTGTGATTCGGAACACCCATGTCACGTGACTAATGAAGCTTCGAAGTGTTTCATCAGGTGGCGTCTGCCGAAACTGCGTTGATTAAAGGGGGCGGGAACAAACCACACAGTCACACACCTGTATGAACCTAATTCACCACAGTTTAAAAGTGAAGTTAATCCATCTTCACCTCGTCGGTTTTTGTGAGAGGAGAGTGATTTTGTGATAGCAGTGAGATTTATAGTGCGCTTTGGTTAGTGGTATAGACCGTGACATATAGTTAGGATAGATATAGTGACACATTCATATAGGCTAAGTTAGATAGTGACAGATAGATAGCACAGCATAAGTTAGATATATAGAATTATATAGATATAGATTCATAGGTGATTATATAGATAGATATATTAATAGAATAGATAAATGGGATCAGTGGTGTGGGAGCATTTCCATTTGGAAGCACCAAATAAAGTGAGATGTGTGTATTGTGATAGGCAGCTTCATATATGCTGTCAGTTTATGCTTTGTAACTAATTGTTGTTTTAATTTTCATTCAGAGCCACAAATGT
This sequence comes from Romanogobio albipinnatus, assembly GCA_023566225.1. Taxonomy (NCBI): domain Eukaryota; kingdom Metazoa; phylum Chordata; class Actinopteri; order Cypriniformes; family Gobionidae; genus Romanogobio; species Romanogobio albipinnatus. Next base: position 21,548,124 of record CM042255.1, on the reverse strand, counting down.
CAACATCAGGCCCATCATCATCATCATCAACAACAACAACAACACCAGCAGAAACCCAGGACAGTTTATGGGAACTGTTTGATAGTCGTATCCGTGAAACCCAGATGACACCCAGTACTACAGCTGAAGCAACCGTAGAAGTGAAGAAGTACCTGAAAGATGCGTTTTTGGCCAGAACGCATGATCCATTCATTTATTGGAAGGAGAGAGCAGTAATTTTCCCTCATTTGTGTGAACTTGCAAAAAAATATTTGTGCATGCCAGCAACAAGTGTCCCTTGTGAGAGGATTTTTTCAAAGGCTGGAGAAATTATATGTAAAAAAAAAAAAAAAAAGAAGTCGGCTGAGTCCTTCAATAGCAGAGCAATTTATATTTTTGAATAAAAAAATTTTGTAAAAATGTGACACATTGTGGCTTTATTTATTGTATTAATGTTCATTTTGTGTGTGTGTGTGTATATATGTTCTTTACAATGACAAGGCTACAGGTTACAAAACCAAGACCATGTAGTTGTCAGACGGATGTTAAAAACATTTTATTTTTTACATGGATCATTGTCAAGATATTTCAGAGCAACACATGCAAGTGACCACTAGATGGCGCCGTAGAGAGACGGGTGTCGGATTGATTCGAAGCTTCGACACAATATGGCACATTTGCTTCATTGCTTCACGAAGCCTCGGTCTGTCCATCACTAACGCCACATGGACATGCAAACGTCTTTACCAGAGGGCTCACAGGGCCTTGATGGATTCCTACTCTTGTTTTCTTATGTGTTTATTTGTGAGCAGTCAATGTCTGGATTCAAAAAGACTGAATGCCTATTTAGTGTGTAGCATCACGGGAGTTTCTAATTTTTAATTACAGTAATTACGACCAGTAATATTGACATATACACAGTAATAACCCGACAAATAAAATAAATAAATTCCAATTTTAAAGCAACACGTTGCTCCCGAAAGCGGAGGTGGGCGTGGACACCCACCGGAAGTTGTCATGAACCTGCGCTGAATGAGAATCAGAGAAACGTTTAAACGTGACCACGCCGCGCAGAGAAAATATCAAATATACCAAGGTATTATTTCCATTATTTCTTTTCAGAAAAAAAACTTGTTCACAGCGCATGGTTTAACAGCTGTTTTACAGGCTAAATTCGTGTTTGCGTGAAAGGAGTGTTTGATGTGACGCTGCTGGCCTTTGGAGGCCTGCGCGCGCTCTTTGTTTCGGTATAGCCGTTTATCTGTCCTAATGCGCATTCATGAAATAGTCGGTAGATGCTGGTTTGGTTCCTTAGTGAACACTAGTGGTCAGTTTAATGATGTAACATATTTAAAGCGGTTACCGAGCCAGCTTCCCACTAAAGCTTGAAGTGGTGTGGACACCACTGTTGTAAAGGCCATAAACAGTCCGTGTGTTCCTGTTGCATCTCTCACTCATTGACTTGAGTGTTTTCTGACTATTTTTTTCATCAGTAATGCTTGAGCAGTAAACGTTTTTCTTGCCATTGTTTACTAATCTGTGTTTTTCTTTAGCTTGAACGCAGAATCGTTGTGTTATCATGGCTGATGATGAAGGATATGTCGTCCGTGTTCGAGGTTTACCGTGGTCGTGCTCTGTGGAAGAAGTTTCCAGGTTTTTTTCAGGTAAGAATGTGAAGTCTACATACTGATCCTCATTATACTCTTATTATTACTTAAAAGTTAAAACTATTCAATTTTTTTTCAGGCTGCAAAATTGCCAACAATGGAACAGCCATTCATTTCACATACACACGTGAAGGCAGACCTAGTGGAGAAGCATTTGTGGAGCTGGAGTCAGAGGAAGACCTGAAAATGGCAGTCAAAAAAGACAGAGAGTCAATGGGGCATCGCTATGTAGAAGGTATGGAGAGTCTGTAGAGTTTTATGTAAGCTATTGTTCAAGAGTTTGGTTCTGTACTAGGAATGTTGCAATGTACAGCTCTGGGGGAAAATGTCTCAACATTTCTCAATGTTAAGTTGTCTCTTAATTTTTTCCAGAGCTGTATATCGGCCGATACCGATTGGAAATTTTCACTTTAAAAACAGCCAATGGTCAGAGCCAATTATATCCTGTCAATCAAGTAGGGCGGGAAACGCTGATACTGTGTGGGAAGAATGTCTCTTATGTTGAATTTATGCCCCAATATACTCATGGCAAGTTCTATTTCGGTCTTCTCTTAGGGGTAAAACAAAGTTAAAATACGTGATCAGCGATATACTGTTAGCGAACATAGCGTTCGGATGATTATGTAAATAAGTGCTGTACACTTTCCCCTCAACAACAAAATAAACACACAAACTAAATTGAGAAAACGGCAAGCATTTTTTAAAATAAAGCATAAGAAAAGCATCTGATCATGACAACGTGGATGAAAGTCACTTCACTTGCATAGCACTATACAATAGATCACTTAAAACAGTCGATGTGTTCATGTTTTCACTCACGGATGCCTCACCTGGATGAAATGAACCAGAAAAGATGTCCATGTGAAAGAAGGTGGGGCTTCAGTGCACGCCTACCCTTAATGCAAAATACAGCAACGTTAAAGCAGTCTCAATTTGACCCTATGAATCAGCCTAGTTCAAGCCTAGGTTTCCAGGTCTGTGGATTTTCTCTATACTAAACATTATTTGTAGCTCACCTAGCATCCAATAATCGCAAAGAGTTCGTGCTTTGTTACTTCTGATAAGAAACAAACTCTTAACTTTCAATTTCTGTTCTTTTTATCAAGGTAACTATAACAATAACTGGTGTTATGACACTCTTAAATGCGATGTGATAGATCACTGAAGTGCCTCCGTTCAAGTAGCAGCATCATTTTAATACAAGTAATAGCACGAAAAAACACATTGAAGGCATGTTGAAAGATACAGTACAAGTTCCCGAAATGTCATGCCTCATGTAATAGTTTCTTCAGTGTTTCAACCACGGAAAGGCATCAATAAAACAGCTTGTGAACAATTTCACTTAACGTTGCATTTACCTTAGGTAAGTTGTCCTGTTTTCAGTTTGTTAGTTCGCTATAAAAAAAAGCATATATCATTCTGAATTATTGGCATCGGCGGATAAATTTTGTACTGGTGCATCTCTAGTCTGTGGATTTTTTTTTTTTTTTTATGTTGATAATAAGAAATCTTTCTTGAACAACAAATCAATATATTAGAATGATCTCTGAAGGATCATGTGACACTAAAGATTGGAGTAATGATGATGATAAATTCAGCTTTGCCATCACAGAAATAAATATTTTAAAGTTAAAATAGAAGTTATTTTAAATTGTAATATTTCACAATATTACTGTTTTTACTATATTGTTGATCAAATAAAGGCAGCCACCTTGGTCAGACCTCTTAAAAGTACAGAAAAAAAAACAAGCCGACCCCAGTCTTTTGAAAGGTAGGTTTCAATTGTCCTCTTTCTTTGTTTTTTTTTTTCTTTTCTTCTCAGTCTTCAAGTCAAACAATGTGGAAATGGACTGGGTTATGAAGCACACTGGTCCGAACTGTCCAGAAACTGAGGGAGACGGACTGGTCAGATTGCGCGGCCTTCCTTTCGGATGTAGCAAGGAAGAGATTGTGCAGTTTTTCTCAGGTATATTCAAACTCTTTCCTGCAGCCTTTCACATAGTCATCGGGAGAAGTAATGGCCAAGCGTAGTCCTCATTGAGGTGAATGTGACCATTCCCATGGTTGCTAGAATAATTTGGCACATTGATTTGTTAGTTAATCCAGCATTTTTGTTCCAAATTATTCTGCTACATTGGGGATATTACCTTTTTAGCTACCAACTCTTGGGATGGCCACTTTATCAAGTCTAAGCCAAGTTAGTGGAACGCTTGCCCACTAGGCCACGTTCCCAAGTGGTGAAACTCTCCCAGTAGGATTCATTGCAATATGCCTTTTTTGTTTTGTTTTTATTTTCATTCAAGAAAAGAACAAAGCAAAACTTGTAAATGGGTATGTGGATTTATTTAATATGTCCCCGTTGGGGTTATCTGTCCTTGGGTTGAAGGGTTGGAAATCGTGCCAAATGGGATAACATTGCCGGTGGACTTCCAGGGGAGGAGTACGGGGGAGGCCTTCGTGCAGTTTGCTTCACAGGATATAGCTGAAAAGGCTCTAAAGAAACACAAGGAAAGAATAGGGCACAGGTGGGGATGGATGGTTGGATGGTTAAGCTGTTTTTCATGTGGTAAAACACCAACTACAGTAAACATTCAAAGTGGTATGCAACACGAACTTACACACGCCACATGGACATGCAAACGTCTTTACCAGAGGGCTCACAGGGCCTTGATGGATTCCTACTCTTGTTTTCTTATGTGTTTATTTGTGAGCAGTCAATGTCTGGATTCAAAAAGACTGAATGCCTATTTAGTGTGTAGCATCACGGGAGTTTCTAATTCTTAAGCATACAAACGTGTGCCTTGCAGCAGCCAGTTTGAGTACCATTTTAGACTGGATCCTGTAATGGGTATCTATTTACTGTCATACTGAAGAAAGCGTTAGAGTTTAATGCATGAACGGCAGGGCAAAATTTAACGTCGTTCAAAAGCTTTGAATTCTGCCATTTTTGGGATATAGAGAAGTATTGTTATGGGTGCTGGGTAGATTACTTACAAATTGTAGTCCATTACTGTACAAATTACATGATAATTGTAGTTGGTAATCTATTACACATTTTAGGTAATATAATTTACTCATTTTAGTTTACTTTTAGGTAACTTTTGACCAAAGTCATTTCTCTTTTGAAGGTTGCTTCCACCACAGAATATAAAAAAATTAAATTAAATTAATAAACTTTTTTTTTTCTCTCAGAATTGGGACTTATATCCCACAATTCTGAGTTTATATCTAGACTAAAATGTTTAATTTATTTATATTATTGTGAGATATAAACTTGGATAGGGCTGCACGATATTGGAAAAACTGACAGGGATGTATTGTTCTGCGGTTAACTGTTGTAATATGAAAAATATTTCACCAGATGACTTGAATGGCTCTATTTGGAAAGAATTCATAATTCTAGAATGATTGAGGTGATTTTGTAGGGGAGTGAATCTGCATAGAAAATAATAAGCAAATTACAAGCATAGATAAATACAATAGAACAAAGATACAAAACAAACAGTGCTTTGTTTTTCAGGTAAGTCTATTCAGGTACATAAATTGAATCATCAAATGTAAAATAACTCTGCATAGTCTTCATCTTCAAATATAATTAATCTTTGTCAAAGCTACAAAAGTGATTTTCTCGTTGTATTTTGTTGTTTGATTAACATTAATGACAGACAGCAGCTGTAATATTAGGGTGCTGTCACTTTAAGACTGAATGCACGGATCTGATATACTAACACGCAAGCCATAAGCGACGGTGTTTATGGGGATACTCACAAAGACAGGCATTTTGACAATTTTGCGTGTGTTTGTGTCCCTTCAAGCACTAATATATGTGAAGGGAAACTGAATTCTGTGTCCGCATGCTGTCTGTGCTGCTCTGTTTGTGCGCGCGTCTCCTTGCTCTCGTATAGTTTAAAATTGCTTAAATGTTTAAACTGACAGGACCTAAAACGCATGCATGTGATAATTTCACACTATGATGGTTAAACTTTGCAATTAATCAAAGAATCGTGTGCGTTACAAACCGTGGTGCCTGGTCCATACAGATCATAAGATCCCTAGACTTGACATCTCCCATCCTGCTATGTGACCATCGCAGATTCGCACGTCACAATATCATTGCTAAAACGATATCGTGCAGCCCTACGCTTGGAATTGTAAGGAGAAAATTCTCCATTAACTATTGGTTATTTGATACTTTGTCTTCCAAATTTATTACACGCATTTGAATAGGAGAATCTAGTACCATAGTGATATAAATTTACAAAGAAAACATGAAACGTATTAAACATTACGTCTTTTCCAAACTCGAGTTTGAGAAGGAACTGCAGAGGGTTTGTAAGTTGATAATAATTAAACCATAATGTAAATCAAACACAAAAAGGATAAAAAAAAATGCTGTGGCCTCTGACTCGTGCAAAACGTATACAATCAAACCAAAAATAAAAAAACGGATATCGTTTTTTACTAGTGGGTGCAGGACACTATAGTTGATTTATGCAAGTGAGGATGGCAAAATAAATTAAACTGACGACATATACCCCAAAAAAATTCAGAGTGGACTACCAGTAAAAATTAATAATGCAAGCTTTAACTAAATGAAGCATTGCTTGGTAATTGGTTGATCTAAATCGGTATTATCTAATTGTGTACTTAAATTTAACACCTGACAGCTGATTGGTTGATTGTAATCCATTACATACCTTCATCAAAGTTATCTGACATTATCAAGATGAATTTGTTCTGACACAGTTCTTGTCATATTTTATTACCATTTTCTAAACTATAGCGAATAAACTGATTAATGTGAGAATGTTGAAGGTGTCTGAATAAATTTAGGTTTGACTGTACAAGCAATATGCAGGTTTAGAAAGGAACATTTAAAAGAAAAAAGAATTGGTGAGAAACAATGAATTGTGACTTGGCTGCCGTTTTGTAAATATTAAGTAATCATGTAATCAATAATTTTTGTATTTTAATGTTTAAGCATGTCATTGAAATCTGATCATGTAATCAGTTACTAACCAGCACTGGGTATAATTTAAAAAAAAAAAAAATATATATATATATATGGCCCCAATGTTCTTTTATAAATCTAGAAGTGGAGGCAATTCTGTGAATTAGATCGTATCAAGAATACTTTGAGCTTTCAATTGCATGGATATTATACATGTAGAACAGGTGAAGGTCCTTTTTTCTTTTTTTTTCCAGTCCATTTTACTTCTGAACAAGAGTGTTAATGCTCATCTGTATGTTTGTAGGTATATTGAGATCTTTAAGAGCAGCCGAGCTGAAGTGCGGACACATTATGAGCCCCCTCGTAAAGGCATGGGCATGCAGAGACCTGGGCCTTACGACCGACCCAGCGGAGGAGGCCGGGGCTACAATGGCATGAGTCGTGGGGGATCCTTTGATCGCGTGCGGCGTGGGGGATACGGTGGAGGTGAGACCAGCTTCTTTAGCACATGTGCCACATTTTTGTGCTTGAGCCATTTTGCTCTGAATTTACTTGTGTGAATTTTTTTTTTAATATAGGAGTATCAGATGGACGTTATGGTGATGGTGGTAATTTTCAGAGTACCACGGGTCATTGTGTTCATATGAGGGGACTCCCTTACCGGGCAACAGAACCTGACATCTACAATGTAAGTTGCTACTGTTTGATTTCCTTGATCTTATATGAAAATTCATTTGGAATGTTAAATAATTGGGTGGTTAAAAAAAAATAACTTCCTCCGTGCAGTTTTTCTCTCCTCTGAACCCGGTGCGTGTGCACATTGAGATTGGTCCAGATGGGCGGGTAACCGGTGAGGCTGATGTAGAATTTGCGACACATGAAGATGCAGTAGCTGCAATGTCAAAGGACAAAGCAAACATGCGTAAGTTAGGTGTATCATGACTAGAATTTTATTGATATTAAATGTGATATTCAAATTGTAAATGTCTTTGTTTAAAAAATTTCTTTTCAGAGCACCGTTATGTTGAGTTATTCTTAAACTCAACAGCAGGAGGCAGTAATGGGGGCTATGGGGGCCAGATGATGAGCGGAATGGGTAAGCTTTTTATATAAAGTTGTGAAGGGCAAATTGCTGTGATTTATTAATATCATAACAGACCAGCTTGCAACAGTCATATCTTATTCTCTATATCTAATCTCTATTAGTGGTTGTACAGGCAACAGTGAATCAGCTGACCTGAGACTAAACTAGTCCTTATAAGATTTGTGTAACCTTTGTATTATAATATAACTGTATAATAATTGTTGTTTTTAGGAAACCAGTCATCTTATGGGCATGGAGGGCAGCAGATGGGTGGAGGCTACACTGGAGGGTACAGCAACCAGTCTAGCATGGGAGGCTACAATGACTACAGTGCGTTTTAACTTTGTACCATTGTTTGATGTATATATTCAAATTTTGCACACTTTTCTGGTTCTCACGTGTATTCCTGTATCTCAACAGATAGCCAGGGTGGAATGAACAACAGTTATTATGGCAGCAGCCGTGGCTCAGTCAGCATGAATGGCATGGGAGGAGGCTGGGGCATGTAGATGCACCTAAAGGAGTTTATTTTAGTGTTGGGTTGTCTCGATTCTGCTGAGGCGGTCTTTTTTCTTTTCTTTTTCGTTCTTTGTGATGACGACTATGGGAAGAATCAGTTTCACTTCTTGCCCACCTGCACTCTGAACCTCAATGTTGGAATCAGTATTATATTTCCTGCAATTCCTCAGTTGAAGGTTCAGCTGTTGAGCTCAAACTGTGGCGATAGTCCACAAGCCCCATTTGTAATGCTTGTAAATATCCTCCAGGTGTGTGGTTCACTTCAGAGACTGTAGAACACCGGCCTCGCATGGTATGAGGTGCTGCAACTCCACTTTTTATAATGCGGAAAGAACTTTGTTTGAAAATGATTTTTAAAAATAGACTGGAAAATGTTTTTCTTTTCTTGTCCAGCTACTTTACAATGCGCATATTTTACTTTTCGTTATTGGCGATGTCGCAATTCCCTCTTTTGGTCTGTCTTTGACTTCTCATATGTATGGTTAATAAACATTCACAAATGTATTGTCTCTGCTTCATGCACACTTATTTTGTCTTTAAAAAAAAGAGAAAACAAAGGTCCAACAATAAACTGTATTTTAACGATTAACCAAATTAGCAGATTTTGACAAGTATAGGCTTTTTTTGGGCAGATCTTGAATCATGATTTATATCTGCATTTTTGGGCACAAGGTGGTGCCAGTGATCCCACTGGATAATAAAAAAATAATTTAATTTAAACATTATTTTAAATAAATTCATGTATTTAGTAGTCAATTAAATTTAGACTCCTTAAAGAAAATTGTCATTTACTCACCCTCAAGTTGTTCCATCCAAACCTGTATGGATTTCTTTGTTTTGCTGTACACACAAGATATTTTGAAGAATGTCGGTAACCAGACAGTTGATGGTGTCCATTGACTTCAATAGTATGAAGGAAAAAAAATGCTCCGTGGGTGCTGTCAACTGTTTGGTTACCCATATTCAAAATATAATCTGTCTTCATAATAAGAAAGAAATGTATACAGGTTTGGATGGAGCAAGTTGAGGGTGAGTAAATGACAATTTTCTTTAAAGAGTCTCAAATTTTCATTTTTGGATTAGCTATCCCTTTAAAGTCAATTTCCCCTGAAAGAAAATAACTGGCGTACAAATATTAGACGGAAAACTATAATTATAACTTTTTAAAGCATCTTGGCCAAATCTTTTACAAATAATATATTGGTTCCCTGCTGGAAAAGTCCATTTTAAGCACGTATTGCAGGTCCAAATTTGTGGACAAAATGACCAAACCACGAGTTGGTCCTACCAGTTTAAGTTTAAATGTTTTTTGGAACATGGTAGTAGGTCAATCAGCTTCAACCTAGTAGTTACCATTTTAAAATGTATTCATTATTAACTAGACAATAAAACACCAGTGACTAGCCGTTCAAATTATTGACGAGTCAAATTATGAATCAGTCAATCTTAGACTAACTTTGTCTTAAAGGTGGGGCCAGTGATTCATAAAAGTGAAATGTGTGTCGTCGGTATATAACCACCGGCGCGCGCTCTAGTTCCCAGCTCTCAGCCCAAGGGACTTTTGACACAGTCCCCAGCACGCGCATTTGCGTGCAGATCGCGGACGGTGCTGGAGGTACAGAGAGACCAACTTCTGATCTTCCAATATCTTGGAGTGTACTATAAGAAATATGGATACGTTGCGGCTTGTGATTTTTCTTTCCAACTGTCTCGGTGAGTGTTTAAAACAATGACTTTTAGAACTTGCACGAGGACCTGCCCATATGTAGCGCTTGGTTACACTGGGTTCTTATGAGTTTTTTTTTGGTTTGTTTTTTGTTTTTTTACTTTTAAATTTACAACGTTATTCTAACCGCTTTTGACAACACTGTTTTTATTCCCTGTTTATTTCGTGATTTATTTAACCTTTTACATTAGCTTTATTGCCGTTGTGTTTGTCCTCTACATAGTTACTGTATCTAAGATACAACTAAGACAAATAAAATATGTGTTTTAGATATTTAAAGTGTCTTGTTCTGTTCCAGTGTTACTCAAGGTGTGCAGTGGCGCCTCTATGGACAGGTATGAGAGTGGCAACCCCAGAACAACAGTGGTCAACCTCTTTCCCACCCTAGAGAAAACAAACGCAACAGGCCACCCGCTGCACAATGGGACAAATGTGTATGTTGATGAAGATGATGATGATTATGAGGATGATTATCTCTCTGGAGATTATGACCTTAATGTGCCAAGAGGTAGAGTTGCTTCTTTTCACTGAATGCATTTTTTGAAGTGGTCAACGCTTATACCACTATCTTATTAATACAGTAAACACCATTTAGTACTCAACAAACAAAAATAAATAAATAATTGAAAGTAGATTTTGGAATGACAATCGGTTGGCCACTTCTGTTACATCAGATTCACAATTGATATAAAATATATTATATTGTATTATAAAAGTAAAACTAAGTGTTGTATACTTCCACAGGATGTACAATATTGTTGTACGATATTAGATCATCACACACTGACATCACTGTTCTTTCTTGCTCAACAGTGGCATTTTCCACCAAACCCAAACATCCGTCTGTGATGCCCACTACTGAGAGGAAGACAAAAAAAGGAAAAAGGAGGGGCAAAGGAAAAGGCAAGGGGAGAAAGAAGAATCCCTGCCTGGGGGAATACAAAGATTTCTGCATTCATGGAGTGTGTCAGCATCTGAGGGAGTTGCAGACTCATTCTTGTGTGTGAGTTTCATGCAGTGCATTTCCACCTTTTGTTCAACAAATGACATTTTTTGTTCCTCCGGATGGTTGTTTAGTGTAGCCTTGACGTTTGCATTTATCCACTTTTATCCAAAGTGCCTTACAAATGAGGAAAAATGAAAGGGCAAGCGGTTAATCACAAGCCAACAATATCAGCAATGATTCAGTTTCAAAAGTAGATCAGAATAGCACAAAATTAGAGAAGAATTATTGCCTTTACAGAATAGGAATTACATCTAAATGAATTGATCTCTCTCCTGATTCTCTTGTGTGAAGTTGTGCTGATTTTGAACTTCTTTATGATCTTTCTTACAGATGTGAAGCAGGTTACTCAGGGGAGAGATGTCATTTATTCACCCTACCAGTAGCTAAGGAGGAACAGCGTTACAGCCGGACCACAGCTCTAGCTGTCATAGCAGTGGTTCTGTCCCTCATGTGTCTCGCAGTCATTGCTATTCTGCTGACACTACGGTATGTTACCACGAATCACCATTAGATTATTCTTAATCGTTAAACTGTTAATGTTTTACAAGCTTTCTTAGATATTCTGAATGTTGTTCTTACAGGTACCACAAAAAAGATGACGCTGATGTAGAAAGTGAAGAAAAGGTCAAACTTGAGGCAATGTCAATACAGTAGTGTTAAGTAAAGAAAGGTAAATAGTTCTCAATGAATGCTCAAATATATATATATATATATATATATATATATATATATATATATATATATATATATATATATAGGTGCTATTAATCAATTTGACACACTAATATATTAGTCGTGATTCATTTACATTTAGTTTTTACATAATATGCGTGTGTTTACTGTGTACACATGCACATGCAGGTATATATTTAAGAAAAGTGTGTTATATTTATATATAAGATATATATGTGTGTGTGTATATATATATATATATATATATATATATATATATAGACAGTAAATGTATCGAAATATTTCTTAAATATATATACATATACACGTGTATTTATAAATACATAATAATTATACACAGTAAACTAATTTTAGATATTAAAATATTATTGCTGTCAAATTGATTACTAGCACCTAACATAAAAGTTTTGTGTTTATATATATATATATACTCACCTAAAGGATTATTAGGAACACCTGTTCAATTTCTCATTAATGCAATTATCTAAAGCCGTTGCTTCAATGAATTTAGGGGTGTGGTCCTGGTCAAGACAATCTCCTGAACTCCAAACTGAATGTCAGAATGGGAAAGAAAGGTGATTTAAGCAATTTTGAGCGTGGCATGGTTGTTGGTGCCAGACGGGCCGGTCTGAGTATTTCACAATCTGCTCAGTTACTGGGATTTTCACGCACAACCATTTCTAGGGTTTACAAAGAATGGTGTGAAAGGGGAAAAACATCCAGTATGCGGCAGTCCTGTGGGCGAAAATGCCTTGTTGATGCTAGAGGTCAGAGGAGAATGGGTCGAATGATTCAAGCTGATAGAAGAACAACTTTGACTGGAATAACCACTCGTTACAACCGAGGTATGCAGCAAAGCATTTGTGAAGCCACAACACGCACAACCTTGAGGCGGATGGGCTACAACAGCAGAAGACCCCACCAGGTAACACTCATCTCCACTACAAATAGGAAAAAGAGGCGACAATTTGCACGAGCTCACCAAAATTGGACAGTTGAAGACTGGAAAAATGTTGCCTGGTCTGATAAGTCTCGATTTCTGTTGAGACATTCAGATGGTAGAGTCAGAATTTGGCGTAAACAGAATGAGAACATGGATCCATCATGCCTTGTTACCACTGTGCAGGCTGGTGGTGGTGGTGTAATGGTGTGGGGGATGTTTTCTTGGCACACTTTAGGCCCCTTAGTGCCAGTTGGGCATCGTTTAAATGCCACGGCCTACCTGAGCATTGTTTCTGACCATGTCCATCCCTTTATGTCCACCATGTACCCATCCTCTGATGGCTACTTCCAGCAGGATAATGCACCATGTCACAAAGCTCGAATCATTTCAAATTGGTTTCTTGAACATGACAATGAGTTCACTGTACTAAAATGGCCCCCACAGTCACCAGATCTCAACCCAATAGAGCATCTTTGGGATGTGGTGGAACGGGAGCTTCGTGCCCTGGATGTGCATCCCACAAATCTCCATCAACTGCAAGATGCTATCCTATCAATATGGGCCAACATTTCTAAAGAATGCTTTCAGCACCTTGTTGAATCAATGCCACGTAGAATTAAGGCAGTTCTGAAGGCGAAAGGGGGTCAATCACAGTATTAGTATGGTGTTCCTAATAATCCTTTAGGTGTGTGTGTGTGTGTGTGTGTGTGTGTGTGTGTGTGTGTATATGTATATATATATATATATATATATATATATATATATATATATATACATACATACATACATACATACATACATACATACATACATACATACATACATACATATACATATATATATATATATATATATATATATATATATATATATATATATATATATATATATATACATATATATATACATATATACATATATATAATTATTTTTTATTATTTTTTTTACACACATTATATAAACACACAACTTTTATGTTAGGTGTGATTAATCAAACCAACTTTTTTTAATAGATATTTTTTTTAATTAATATTAATATTGTTTTACAGGATGAAGAAAGTCAAAACAACATGTGATCCATGGATAGATAGCATTATGGCTGAGGAGCAGAGCATCATTTCTATTTTATCCCCAGTGGTTATAATCAAAAAATCCTTGCTCTCCGTTCAAATGGATCCTACGCCCCGATGTCCTGCAATTATGGTGTCTGTCTACACTGACATGAAGGATGTTTTGAACACTGCTTCTGTACGTACAATGTCCTTCTCACCGAATTCTCCACCTGGAAATGGAGAACATACATAGAGGACTGACCCAGATGAATGTATTGCGACTTCTTGTTCTTTGCTTATTTATTTCAAAATAAGTGTTTCTGGTTAATCCATCAGTCTGAATCTATAGTACTGTCGGAAACACCACAAAGCACTTGTGATTATTTATTTATAATGTGTTGGTTATTTATTTTGAAATGTAACAATTTTGTGTACTGAATGCACTGTTTTTTTAAATGTGTTTTTATTGTATAGATATTTATTATTGATAGACACAATCAAATAATGTTCTAATAGGACTGAAGTGGCTTCACATACTTTACAAACACATAAGACCCTCCAATAAGGTTTCAAGAATATTAAAGCTAAACTGTGAAAAAAAAACATTTTTACTGTGCTCTAAAATTGCAATCAAATCAATGGCGTACTGTGGAGGATGGTCAGAGGCAGGGCTTTGTAAGTCCTTTATATGTATTACTGAGAAAGTGTAGCTTAAATTAAGTGAAATTAAATTGAATATGTTTATCAAAGCATTTTTGAAGTACTATGTGTAAAAAATAACAATACTAATTTCAAGCAATGATAACCAAACAATTTCAACCAATGATATTACTGTTGTTTGACTTTAATAAACAATTGTTGTCACATTGTGACTTTCAACTTCTGTGTCTGTGATCATGTTTTTAGTGTTTATATTGGAAACCGTCTGGGGAAAGATTCAGGTCTGGTAGCTTATTTGTCAACTTGTGTAATTGTCCACCTTTTTTCAGTTATGTATGCATCTGATAAACTCATCTTATTTTATTTTAATAAGTAAAGTATTAGTATGTATACGTTTACGTTTAGTATGCTCGAGTTGGTTTACTGTCATTTGTCTCCTGCACGGCGGAATAAACAAAGTGTCTTCAGGAGCCACAGTGCAGAACATACATGACTTTACAAGACAAAACAACATGTTGATAATAATTACACATATTTTCCCAAACAATGTTGCACTGAGGTGAAACATTCTAGATGTACTGTAAAATGGGCTGTAAAAATAGAAAAGGCAGCACAAATGAGAGTCACCTTTTGGCTTTAGAAACATATGTGACTTTGCCCTTTGTAACAGCTTTACACATTAACATTAAATAAAGAGATTTTACACATTTAATAACTCGTGCCCTGTCATTACTGGACTGCACTATTTTGAGATTGAGGTGGTGACTACAATTCTACCATGCTGCCTATCTAGATAGCATTTTTGCACATTAGCTGCTATTTCGAAACCGAGAATGCTCTCTTTGTAGGTTACTCACTAGGTTTTGAGACAATATCTCTTTGTGCTACGCATGCGCAGTGACCCATTCTTCTCCCAGCATCATGGCGGCTCCCGTAGACCTCGAGTTGAAGAAGGTAAACGGTGCTTTACAGATTTATTCACATTAACTAAACTGGTTTATGACTTCGTCATGATAAAAAAGCGAGTAAAATGTTTTTAGTTTATTTTTTTATACTAAGGTAGATCAGAGTTATGGAATGGGACTGTAAAAGCAATGTGAAATGTCAATATGTAACCTCGGTGCACTAGAAACCTTTTAATTTAATATTTATTTTTGGTGTAAAGTCAAAATAACATTTTACACCTTTTGTAACTACTGTAAACCCTTTATAAATTAATGTGTATACATACATACAATTGTTCAAGAAGCTTTCAAAAGGGGTCTGTCATTTTCTTAAATATTTGGGTATTTTTGACTGTTGACGGTTGTTTGTTACTACGTTATATGGTTAAGTCTATGGTTACCATTGTAAACCTTTAGCAAGAGTAGAGAGTCTAGTATAAATTTTAGGTTTCTGTTATTTATGCACTTTCATTCATAGTTACGTATGTTGTATATAGAATAAACCCTTTGTAATAACTGCCATCCAACAACCTTGTGTTTGAGGGCATGAAAAAAGTTATTATATTGCAGCAGATCTCATTCAACTCAAATTTCAATCCTCCTCACATCTGTACACCACAGGCCTTTGGAGAGTTGCAGGCTAAAATGATTGACACCCAGCAGAAGGCGAAGCTGGCAGACCTGCAGATCGAACAGCTGAGCCGCATGAAGAAGCACGCCAACCTCACGCATGCAGAGATCACGTCACTCCCTGACACCACTCGCATGTTTGAGGGAGCAGGACGCATGTATGAACATTTCTGTTGGTGTAAAATCTGGGCCTGACTGAGACTTTTTCCCTCCCTGTTCATTATTTTGACCACCTCCTCACTTTTTCCAGGTTCATTCTACAGTCAAAAAATGAGATCACCAATCAACTTTTGGAAAAGCAGAAGACGGCAGATGACAAGATCAAGGAGCTTGAGGTAAGTTAGAAGCACAAAACATATTAAGCATCTCTCAGACAGCTACACACTGTGAAGCACCTCAAAACTGTAACTTATACCTGGTATTAACATCCATCTCTCACAAGTGGCCAATGTTAAATTAATACAGGTGTAAATAAGGTTAATGCATTTTGGAATACAGTCACTGAACCCACATTTTAGAGGTGTGGCTTGTGACACAATTGCATTTGTAGTGTAAATGCTAATATGTAATTGCATACTCATCTGTCAATCAACCATTGATAAAACAACATTTGTTTTAAAATTGGTTGTTTATGTATCATTTTGAAACAATTGGCAGAATTCCATAGATATAGAGTTTGAATAGAACTTTTTCAGTATGCCAACAGTGACACTGGTAATTCTCTTTGGGTAAAAGTTAAGAAACTAAACGTAGATCATATCTGAAAATGTTATGAACTGTATTAGTATTCCGCTTTAATCATCATGTTTGTCTTAAAAACATAGTAATGATAACATTTCGATATAGTAAAAAATAAAATTCAGATCTCCACGTTTACATTTTTGGAGTCAGTAAAATTTTTACTTTTTGTTTTTAAAAGTAAATACTTTTATTTTGCAAGCATGTCTTAATGCTGCCTTCACGTGCTATCAAATGATCGTAAATACGAGTTTCTTAGTTAAAAATTGGACATGAATGCCCTCTCAAGTCATAAATACCACTAGGAAGCTCGGGGATAATTCTGACACCCAAATTCTCAAGTTGGGCGGGAACTTTAAACATGGCAGTGGGGAGAAAGATTAGTTCTGTGACTGGTATTCGGCATTCGTTTTTTCCACATCAGCTACGTCTTGCGGTTCAAGTAGTGCATATTTCCTGTAATGCATATTAAAATATTCATTTGAAGCATATTGAATGTTTTATACACGAAAATAGCCTAGCCTATATCTAGACAGCATGGTGGTTGTATATGGTTTTCAATAAATGGGATACTAAATATCATTTTGGCTTTATTAACATTTTCGCAATAAACAGGCAAGAATAAACCTGGTGCCTGATTCCTGTATTTCCAAGATTCAATTTATTTTCTTCAGAATTGAAAAGTAGGAAATGTCATGGTTTCCACAAAAATATTAAGCAGATCAACTGTTTTCACCATTGATAATAAGAAATGTTTCTTGAGCAGCAAATCAGCATATTAGAATGATTTCTGAAGGATCCCGTGAAAACTAGTAACGTTTAAACTTTAAGATTATTTCACAACATTTTATATATTTGATCATGGCCTAATGGTTAGAGAGTTGGACTTGTAATCCGAAGGTTGCGGGTTACCTTTCATGCAGGTTCGAGTCTCAGGTCCGGCAGGAATTGTCGGTGGGGGGAGTGAATAACCAGCGTTATTCACTCCTCCACCCTCAATACCACGACTGAGGTGAGACCCTTGAGCAAGGCACCGAACCCCCAACTGCTCCCTGGGCGCCGCAGCAATATGGCTGCCCACTGCTCTGGGTGTTCACGGTGTGTGTGTGTGTGTGTGTGTGGGTTACCATACTTGACCGTACGTCACTTCACTTTCACTTTCAAATAAATGCAGCCTTGGTGAGCATAAGAGGCTTTAAAAAAAAAAGGAAAAAAAAGAGACATCTTACCAAACCCAAACTTTCGCACAGTAATGTACATTGATACAGTGACAGTTAGTAATGTATGCTCTCATGAAATGAAAGACCCTCCCCTTGATAAAATCCGATCACAGGAGATGCTTTTGAAGTGCATGTGGTGTGAGTGGTAATGCAATTAGGTTGACCACTTGTGATCAAATACCCGAGATGGATGTTAATACCTGGTGTAAACAGAGCCTAGTATCTTGTATTTGTAGTGTGATTTAGGGTTGCCTGGTTTTCGCAAAAAAGTTGTTTCAAACGTGTATACATTTTTTTCTTCTGCTGAACACAAAATAAGTTTTTTTGAAAAATATAATTTGATGGGCCCCGTTGACTTCCATAGTATTTTCTTTTCATATTATGGAAGTTAATGGGATGCAACAACTGTTTGGTTACCCATATTCTTCAAAATACCTTCCTTTCTAGTGTTCAGCAGAAAAAAGGAACTCGTGCAGGTTTGGAACAACTTGAAGTTGAGTAAAAATCATCTTACCTTAAGATTGGGCTTTAGAACTATTTGAATGAACTATTTACAGATTTATTGTCTTTTCTGATGCCACTCTTTTTCTTCTTGCTCCTTGTCATACATGTTTGTATTGAACAAGGCCAGCATCTCTTTTTGGTTGGTTCAAACTGATGACCGCATATTCCTTGTCTTTTCATGAAGGCTTAAATGCGAAATATGTTCTCCTGAAGGGTGTCCTTCACTCTGCTGCGCAGTTTTGTCTTTATCAAATTCATCTCAGAGAATGCGCGTTTAAACACTGCATTGCTGAATGGCAATGTCGCGTCAATCCAGAACTTCTCCACTTGGCGGTCCTCTGTGTATACCCATGACGATGTGTTCAGGACTCTCCACTGCTGATTAAGCCTTGCAAGATCTCCAGTGTACAGACAAAGAAGTGATATAGAGGTTAACTGAGGTTTTTTTCTGGCTCAGTGCCACGAGACTGAAGCTGCTGCATATTTGTGGTCAAATGTGGTCAAACACAGGTATGCTTTGCAGCAGTGTTTAATGTTCTCTGCATTGGATATGGGAAGCTTTCCATTATCCAGCTCCATTTGGAACTGTAGGCCATAGTCAACTGCAGAGAGAGGCAGATGGTTGCTTTCTGTGGTCACGTCAAAATCAATAATCTCGGACCACCGAGTCATGTCCGCCAGGTTGATTTTTGCAACTCTTCTGAGTAGGTTCAGGTAGAACGTGATCAGTTCATGAAAGAGCTTGCATGGATTTGCATTTTCCAGATGAAACATTTTATTCACTCTGTTCACTTCTTGAACGATGGGCTCCAGGAAGACTAAATACAGATCAGAGTATATTTGATACAGGATCTCCGAGTTGTAGTTCCTGCCCTGTTTGTGCTTGTGTGGTTATTTTTTGCCCTTTACATGCTTCTCCTACAGTTTTGCAAGTACACTCAGAATTTCACACTCATTGTTTGGTATGTGCGGTTAAAACGATGTGCATACATCACAGCGTTCCCATCACTATTTGTAAAAACCACATGAGCTGTATGGCCCTCATGATATACTTATCTTCTCACAAACATTCACTTGCCGCATGTCACATTATTACAGCCGTCATCCTTCTGCCTCCTCCTTTATTTGTCTTTATTTGTGAGTAATGTCCTGCCAACCAACAAACCATGTTTGTTTTTGCAAAATACTTTATAAATTCATAGTCCACTGACAATTATTATAGTCAGTGAGAAAGTTGCACTGGGGAACTGTGTAGGCAGTCTGAAATAATTCTGATAAAGAGCTGATGTTCATTCTTATTTTGATTCACCAAAGCCTCATTATAAGCAGAGGCGGACAGTACTTAAGTTTTTTTACTTTCTACTCCAGTACATTTTCCAGTATATATTTTATCAGTGTTTTTCTTTGGAAAACTTTTAATTCATTACATTCTGAAGCATAATTTATAATGTCATACCTTTTACTGCACTACATTTCATAAATAAAAGTTGTTGTTTTTTTTTCATTGAATACTTAATTACATTAAAAATGTAGTACTTGCTTACTTGTACTCAAGTAAAATTTTAAGTACTTTTACTTGAGTAAAAGTATACAATACTACATTTTTAATGTAATTAAGTATTAAATGATATTCAAAATGAAACATGGTGCAGTAAAAAGTACAATATTAAACGTTTTCCAAAAAAGAACACTGATAAAGTACATATACTTGAAAAATAAAATTACTTGGAAAGTAAAAATACTTAAATACTGTCCGCCTCTGATTATAAGGAAATAGATGACAAATGTCATCGTCGTCATCTACGCGTGGGTTTTTATGAAAATGACCACAATTGATTGTCACATCATGTTTTCCTTATTTGGGGTGTTGAATCGTATTTTGTCATAGGTTTTCTGAGATCACTACCCTTCTATTTAATTCAGTAATTCAATCGTTTTAGTTTTTTTCTGAGTACTTTCTGATTATGTCCAGGTGGAGCATAGACATTATGATATAGACAGGATCTATAAACTATTTTAATCGAGTCGGATTTCTCTGATTTTCTATTGCATTTTTTTTAAAAGAAATTGTATTTTATTTTTTATATATTTTTTATTTACATTTTTATTTTATAATACTCTAAACTTTTAAAGTGGACTGTTCTTTGAAAGAGCTGTATTTTATTATTAGTATATTTCATAATATATTTTTCTTAGAAATGTTAGTTATAACTCTATCACCACTTTTTCTAAAATATAATTGCTTGTGTACACTACTGTTTAAAAGTTTGGGGTCTATAAGATTTTTATATTTAATTCACACTTTTATTCAGCAAAGATGTATTAACTTGATCGAAAGTGACTGTAGAGACATTTATAATTTATGTCACAGGGATAAATTACATTTTAAAATATATTTAAATAGAAAAAGGTTATATTTAATTGTAAAAATATTGCTGTTTTACTATATTTTTATCAAACAAATGCAGCCTTGGTGAGTATGAAAGATTGCTACTCACCCCAAACTTTTGAACAATGGTGTAAGTTTGACACTCAATAATCTTTGATCAAAATACATAATATATGCAAGGGATAATCCATGGCTAGCTGTGCATTAAGCATTGTTAAATGCAAAGAACCACCTGACGCAAAGCAGTTAAAATGGTGTTTTTTTTTGTCAATTATGGCTCGTTAGATCTAGCATATCTGCCCACTTTAAATCATCTTTGCTAAGAAATATAATGTATCGATTCAGTAGTGAAGCTATTTTATCAATAAAAGTCACAGGGCATGCTGATACGTTTCTGTACTCCTGAAAGAGTCTGTGTGTGTGCGCAGCGCAATCTCAGATTTCTCTCTGTGACCTTTGTGCTTCAGTGAAAGCAGCGCAATAATATAGAACTGTAATTAAAATGACTGGAACTAAGTCAAACAGACCATTATATAATTAAAATTATAGCAAAAAAAGTATGAAAAAATTAAAATGATATATGCATGACTGTAGCATTTTCACCACATAGAATATAACAGTAAAACATTAAGTAAGTAGCTGAAGAAAGCATCTTTTAGAAAGCATTCAGTAAGCACCTTACATGGCAGCTGTCTACACACAGCTTTTCTCTGTGACCTCTGTCTTATCATACCAAAATATTTTTTGCTACTGTAAGTGACAACTGCAATCCGTAATGAAATTACAGCCTATCTGAGTGGCTCACATTTGGTGATTGACAGGTGTTAACTTCAGACCTTTGGTGAAACAGTAGTTATGCTGGAGTTATACAGCTCATGAAACTTGTGAGTAGTGACCACATCAGTCACAATGTGAACAAATGTGTTCAGACAAGGTTCACATGCATTTCACTGATGTCATTGAAAAGGCAGCTGTTCAGGTGTTTACCTGAATTTCAGGTGCGAGTGTGACCACCTGTGGACTCATGGGAGGTCCTGCTTTCTGACACAGCAGCCTCCTTTTTCAAACAGACTGCATGACATGAGGGGAATGCAGCAGGCGTTTGCTGGCAACTTCCCCCTTTATCAGTTTGCATTTTTCCAAGATATTACCCCCGTTAGGTGAAAGGTTTTAATAAGCCAGCTCATCGAGGTGTCATACCATGAGACGTCCTTCTATGCATTTTGCATGAGGGAAACTGGGAAAGATATTTTAAAACTTTGCAAGTTTGGAAAAGCTCATGTCACCTACCATTGTGGTAAATCATCTCCCGTTCTTCGTGTTTTTTTGAAGCTTTGATTGTGTTTACAGTGTGCAATATAACGTGTTCATGTTTTGCGTGTAAAAAAACACAGTATTTTTCACACAATGTACTTATCTGTATACCGCTGTTTTCACTGTCCTAAAAACGGCTGATGAGTTCCTTTATTCTATGAAGTCCCTCCTTCAGAAATACGTAACGAGTTCTGATTGTGCCAGCGGTTCCCGTGTTGTGATTTGACAGCAGCTTAGCGCACATGGCACGGTTCCCGTGTTGTGATTCGACAGCAGCTTAGTGCACGTGGAAAGGTCACGGCTCATAACGGGAGATATATGCACTTAATGATCTCTACAGCGTCCCTGGGAAAGCCAAACAAAGGTGATTTGACTCCGGGATGAAAATAACAGCGTCTCGACGACATGGCGACAAACACACTCAAGCACCACTTCCTTTTCTCCACGCGACCGTCCTCTTCTCCACGTGGGACAGCAACAAGACCACGCCCCCTTTTTCGCGTATTCTTGTGGGCGGAGGTTAGTCTGTTCTACTGTTCTACTGACGTCATTTATGAAGGAAGTACCAGGATGTAGTCCAAGCCAGCCGTTCGCTGTAGGCTTTGAAAGGGAACTTCTGTTAAATAAAATATATCGCTTGGCATTGAACTTTGAGCTTTATAATTTTACAGGTATTATTTATGCTCTAACAGCAACATTACACACTAACTAAAGTTTGAACAGTGGGATCACGAAGAACGGGACCTTTAAGCAGAATGTGAGATATCAGTGCAGATGAATTGCACAGTGCCATAGTGCAGTGAAACACAGATGAGACATTTTGGCCCTGTTTACACCTGGTATTAAGATGCATTTTTGTTGATCAATTTACAAGTGGACGACGCTAAATACAGGTGTAAAACGTTTTGAGCTCTTCCACTTTATACCACTTCCAGGGGTAGTCGAAAACGCATTCAACCAAATTGCTTTTGTGGTGTAAACGCTCATCTGTTCGAATGTATTTGAATGCCTATTGACCTAATGCGTAAACATTATGGGAAAAGCAAACTAGCCAAATGAGAAACTTTGTAGATGAAAAACGTACCAAGCACAATGTTCTCTCACATTTCTAACACACACTCACCGCGTTCGGCGTGGTCTTGCGGCTGTCAGAGCAGAAATGGAAAGCTGATGCTCTCTGTATGTTTTCCGTTGGACCCCCTTTGCATTCATATGTAAATTGCCTGAGCTTATTTCATCCATTAGATCTAAAGATCTGAAAAAGCCCATACATTTACCATTTACATAGACCCTCCCCTCGAAGAAATCAGGACAGAAGTGGTTGAAAGTGGACAAATGAGATGGATTAAAACACCAGGTGTAAATGGGAATGTGTTTCTCTCGTCTACTTGTGATCTGATCGAACTAAATGCATCTTAATAACAGGTGTAAACAGGGCCTTTGTAGATCAGGTACTATAGTGTAGTTCACCTTTCATCTGTCTGGGTCTGATGCGTCATGCAGTCATTTCTTCATCTCTTTCCAGCTCAGACTCTGTGTTGACTATATAGATCCACAACACATTTTTGATGAAGTCATGACCATACCAAGTATTTACCCTTTTTACGTATAAGAAATATAAACAGCTAACTTGTCTTTCTTTCTTTCTTTCTTTCTTTCTTTCTTTCTTTCTTTCTGTCTTTCTTTCTTTTTGATCATTTGAACCACAGGTTCTGTGTAATAGACATGGGCATATTTCATTTTGTAGCTTTACATTTTGTAGTAAATATTGTTTTAAATTAAAGGGGCGGTGTGTGAATTTTAGCTGCATCTAGCGGCAAGTAGGCTTGCTGCGATAGTCTGGGTTACCGGTGTCAGACACAACACCGGTAACATCACTTGTCCACCGCGGCACCGCCCCCACCGTCGTTTTGATTTTAATAGTAATAAAATAATTTAGATTAGTTAGACAGACACTACAATTAAAACCTGAACATGTCTGCTCAATACAGTGTGAGCCGAACGTGAGTCGCAGCACAAACACAGCAGCAAACGCTCATTCATCACGGGAGCGAAGAGCTGACAGACAAGATGATCGCAGAAGATTTGGTGTCAAAGAGAAATGTAAAAGCGCCTATGTAAGGGAGTTTGTCATTGTACTGTATTGTTGTTTTTCATTTAGAATAATAGGCTAATGAACCCACAATTCACGCGCCCCCGAATTGACGCTAATTCTAAACCGAAAGTAAAATGAGCATGAGTGCACGGGCATTCATTCACGGCTGCACAGTCATTCACTGTGCGTGTCCAGTCTGGTGTGTTTTCAGTTCATGCTTATGGAAGCTTAACTTTCATAAGAATTCATTGAAAACACTCGCTTTGCTCCGTACTGCTCCGTTATAAATGCCCGAGCGGCCGTGCGCATCTTGTTGTTCTTATCGTCACATCTCTAGTGGTGATATTGTAAATTGCAATCACCCACCACTCACCCCTCCCTTTGAAAGCTCATAGAGAAGCTACGGGGAGCCGACACAGGACAAAAATGTTGTCGTTGGAGAGCGCAGAGAGTGACTAGCATTCTGTGGAGAAGTTTGTCCGTTTAAGGCTACTGTAGAAACATGACAGTGCAAAATGGTGATTTCACTGGTGTATGTAGATAGAAATGGCTCATTCGAAGGTAAAAAAAAAACATAACAGTACGTTATGTAAGCTCTTTATACACCACTGAAAACATAGTTAACATGTATATTATATTGGATTTCTCTCAAAAGGTCATCATAAATACTACACACTGCACCTTTAAAACTAAATTAAAATGTCAAGATTTAATAACAAGTAAAAAAAATTGCACTACCTAGATTTTACATTGAAAACCAAATAAAACGTAGACGGCTGCCATTGGGGTCATGCACTACCGTTAATAAGCTTGGGATCAGTCAGTCATTGATAATGTTTTCATTCAACAAGGATGCATTTAATTGATCAAAAGTGACTGTAAAGACATTTACATTGTAACAAGATTTTCAAATAAATGCCGTTCTTTTAAACTGTCTATTTATCCAAGAATCCTGAAAAAAGTATCACGTTTTCCAGACAAACAAATATTTAATCAGCACAGTGATAATAATGACAAATGTTTCTCGAGCAGCAAATCAGCATATTAGAAGGATTTCTGAAGGATCATGTGACACTGAGGACTGGAGTAATGACAGTCTTGGAGAGAATAAAATGCGACTTCAAACGTTTGAATGATAGTTTTTAAACTTTAGCTGCTTCTGAATTTATGTATTGTCAGAATAAGCACTGCATTTGATAAAGAAGTTCTCTACCGGGAAGTAGGCTTATTTGTCTCATATCTCAGGGTTTGTCATATATATATATATATATATATGTGTGTAATTTCATATGATATTAATCAAATAATAATTGGTGAAATTTAACCTATTTGCCTGTAAGAAAATGTATACTTTGCTTAGAGAGGCACTTGCGTATATTTGACGTCAAAGTGATGTGGGAAATGTATTTCCTTGTAAAGGCTGATCAATTTGCATAGTTTGAATAATGTATTTACACTCTAATCAATTATTCATCCACATCCCAACTTTGCATATGCATATCCATTACTTCACTTAATGCTATTTTGCAGGAACTCTGCATTGAAAAGGCAAATAAGATGAAAGGAAGTGAACCTGAAGTGTAAATGAGGGCTGTGTCATCATGGGCGTTCACTCAAATACAGTATTTCTGAGCTCTGTGTGTGTTCTGGCCCAGAGTGTGCGTTCTGCATCGTGTCTGGGCATGTCTGTCTTTGGCTTCGGCACACTGGGCAGTTTGGGTGTAATTCAAGGCTCGGTCATGACATCATTGTGAATCAATGCAGGGCTGGTGACATCTGGAACGAGGCCCAGGGCTTCCCTCAACAGACAGAGAGCGAGTGAGAGCGCAGCATGTGAGGCAGCTCAACTCCATTTCCAACTGTCAAAACCGACTACAGCTTATTTCATTCCAATGTGACCATCACGTATCTCATAGTGGCTAGATTTACAAAACATTCTTAAAAATAAAATGAGCTGCTTTTAATTTTATTTTCTAACTTAAGAATAAATGTAAGTATTTGTATTCCCAAAAACCTTTCTTAAGAATTATCTTCTTTTTTTTTTTTAAGACAAAGATTTAAGACAAGATTTTGTCTTAAGGCAAAATGTAAGAAGAATTCCTGAAAATAATTTTCTTTAAAAATTCACCTAGAAAATTCAAATTCTGTCATGTTGTTTCAGGGCTTTTATTTATATCTAAACTAGGGCTGTATGTCGATATATCGTTTTAGCATTGATATTGCGATCACAGGATGTGCCATGATCCTTATGTGCCAGTTGCTTCCCAGTTTAGAACACATGTGATTCGCGGATTAATTGCAAAGTTTAACCATCATAGAGTGAAAGTTTGTCGTTTGCATGTGTCAGTTTAAACATCAAGAAGACTGAAGACTGGAACTCGTGCACTGTTTTCTGTGCGCACACACAGTTCTCTTTCTCTTCTTTTTGTGCAGGAACGGACATGTGCAATCAAAATTAAGTCAAAATGCCTGTCTCTGCGAGTATCCTCAGAAACATTCGTTTATATGTTGTAAACAACTGAGAAAGTAAACTGATGCGTATCATTACATTGGATCCGCGCATTCGTCTTAAAGTGATAGCAACCTAATATACCCACAGCTGTTTGTGTCAACACTTATTTTAATTCAACGACAAAAGAGAAAGAGAAAATTAATCGTAAAGCACTGCTTTTTTCATGTGTATCTTTGTTCTATTGTATTTATTAGGGCCCGAGCACCAAATGGTGCGAAGACCCTCTTGGAATTGATTCACACACATTTGATTCACACATAAGCTTCTGTGTTTAGTTTACCATACGTGAAGCGCTGTATGTTTATAAGTGAATAAAAGCCTAAATTAA
The DNA here is from genome assembly GCA_023566225.1 of Romanogobio albipinnatus. Classification (NCBI taxonomy): domain Eukaryota; kingdom Metazoa; phylum Chordata; class Actinopteri; order Cypriniformes; family Gobionidae; genus Romanogobio; species Romanogobio albipinnatus. The sequence goes on along the minus strand of CM042255.1, from coordinate 21,521,170 downwards.
ATCGGTTCATCATATAAATCAAACTTCTTTCTTAAGAAGATTTTTGTGCACCACTTTAATGATGGTGATTGTGATATGATTGAAAGACAACCCCTTAGTCACGCAAATGTTTCAGAAGCCTCCTTGCTTTTTTAACGCCTGTGTACAGTTAAACCACATAGCTGTCATTTCCCGCCTAGAACATACTGGCACCGCATTTAGATCTCAGGGAGCAAATTAACTCATGACTCCTTTGGCCTCCGTATTCACACAGCGTGGATGCGAGGCAATACGTTACGAGGTAACATGATGTCGTCAGCATCAGAGAGGTGCCTTGGCCCACTCACCACCCTCGTGATTCCCATACATGACTGATGACTCCTGGGGTGACAATAACACCACTACTGGTTCCGTTATGAGGTCATAATTGGCCCACGGTGCAGATGGGCTTCGTGCCCCCAGCGTGTGAGGGAAACCTGTTGACAGGGCTGTTATTGATCTGTCAGCTCCCTTCCCTGAGTCTTAGTGGGGTATTGTTTGCTGTATTTGCAGTGAAAGATGGGAGAAGCATGTTATTAATACTCCAGTGGCAGCAGGAGGGAGATGCTGCAGAATTAGTTGCATGGCTTGGGTGTCAGTGCATGGGGACAAATGTCCTTACATGGCACTTTCATGACCACATCTTCTTTGAGACACTCTCCTCACACCCGCCGCGCTGCAGAGTACTTTGTACTCTTGATTTCAACAGTGGCATAGAATTATGCTTTCATTTAAAATTGACAGTATTAATATATGTAAAATATGAGATTAAATAGTGAGTTAAACAATTTCTAAGATAACACATCTTTTTACTTGCCCCACCAGAATTTGGATTGGCCTACCACAAAAGAGATTCATTTGTATTTTAATATAATTTTTTGTAATAATGTTAATGACTTTACTGTCACATTTGATAAATTTAATGTATCATTGCTGAATAAAGGTATTAACCCTTTAACCCCCCCCCCCCACACACACACACACACACACTTACTTTTAAATGGTGCTAAATATTACAAAGAACATCTGCAACATCTGGAAATTATACAAATGTAATGTTAATAAGCTGTCATTGTTTACTGATTGATTTGTAGTTATGAACAATTCTAATTAATGTTTGCTAGATTATCACAAGCGCAGTTTTGACACAACCTCATATATGTTTGCCAGCTAGATTAACTAACATTATATAAAATCGGATCAGCTGACCCGAAACTCTACATGGCGTTTATCAGGGGATATTGGTGATCGTGTGAGGTTATTAATGTTCCATAAGCCTGTAACCTGGAAACTGTGTAAACAGAGTCAAATGAACCATGAATTTATATTGGACTATAAAAACCCAAACGCAGAGAGGGGACTTTATCTTGTAATGTAAGATTTCCACCACACTGCCGCCACTGAAATTCATGGATTCCTCACCCCTTTAATGTTCTGTAGGTGTTACTGTAATAATTATATAGTAAATACAATCGAAATTACCATTTTTCTTTTGCAGGATTTAAGACAAGACACCTCAGGTGAATTGGGTAAAAATAACTAACATATACTGTAAACATCCCCAGATGATTTGATTACATTAAGAATTGCAATAAGTTTTTGTATTACAAGTTTTCTAAAATGTTTAAATATGCAAATTATTCATTGTATTAAATATGCAAGAATAGAAATGTGAACATTGGATAAAGCCAAAAGAAGGGAGTTTTGATATCTATTTTTGTCACTACATAAACCAGAAAATACTGTCAACAGCTAGAAAAAAATCAAAACATTTTAGGAATAAAATGTATAAAATCAGGCAAATTACATGAACAAACCCCTTTTTAAAAACATTCATAAATAAAACTTTAAGGTTTGGTGTGTGTGTTCTGAAGTGGGGATTTCTGGCCTAGTGCAGGAGACAAACTAATTTTGAGAAAAGCCTTTAAAGGTTCCATGGCATAATTTTCATTTTATGAGGTTTTTAACATTAATATGAGTTCCCCTAGCCTGTATATGATCCCCGTGTGGCTAGAAATTTTGATAGGTGTAAACTGAGTTCTGGGTATCCTGCTCTGCCTTTGAGAAAATGAGAGTTCAGACGAGCAGATCTGGAATCTTCCCTGTTACGTCGTCATACGGGGACGAGATCACTGCATTCACGCGATCAACAGACTGTCTGTGTACTCAATGCTCATCACTGCAGCTTTTCATGGGATGGGAAAAGATCTAAAAATAATGCTATATTCAACACTTTCACGATTCGTTCATCTCGACAGCTGTAATGGTTTAAAAAAACTTAGTAAAAGTATTCGAGAGGGGTTCCACATGTTACAAAGTTTGTAGAATAAGGAGGAAGAAGACAGGGTCGGCGTGACTGGGACTCGTGTTTATTCAGAACTCTCAGATACAAACAAAATAAACTTGCGCTCTCAACAACTCAGTACAATATAACTTTCTCAGCAATCTTTCTCCAGCTCTCCGTCTCTCTGGTCCACATTAGGGCTGTCAAAATGGCTGAATAGCTAAATTCGAAATTCTTTCTTAAATATAAAAATTCTAATTATATTCAAATTCTATAGGCAATAATTAATGTTAGATGGAAAAGTACCTTATTGTCTCCTATGCCCACAAGAGGGAGCAAGCTAGCGCAACAAGCAAATGTAAACCAAATCAAGCATTGTGTCTTTTATTGAAATTAAATGACACTCACTTTTTACAGTTCATTAAATTTTCAAACAATTGTTATTAAATAAAATAAAATTTAATTAATGAGCATGTGAGGAAAATTAGGTGAGATGGTGGTCCAGTGGGTTAAACCATGGAACTGATACACAGAGGGTTGCTGGTTCGATCCCAGCGGTCACCACCAGCAAGGCACTTTACTCCATGTTGCTCCAGGGGGATTGTCCCTGTACGAAGGGCACTGTAAGTCGCTTTGGATAAAAGCGTCTGCCAAATAGATGTAAAATGTAGGTAATAAAAGTGCATCGGTAACCTGAGAAAACACGCTTCAACAGACAACGTCATGTGAACAAAAAATAGCAAATGGACATTCAGAAACAATCCATTTCCACTCACTAAACATCTACATATTGTTTGTCAAAAACACCAAACAGTCAACTTGACCTGCAGCGAGTGCTGAGCGTTTTTTGGTGATGTATGATCAAGTATGTCTTTGCCAGCTGCGCAATATGTGGATACATAATGTTATACCGCAAGATTTTGCCACCAACGGAGAGGATTTTCATCAGCAGGTTGCGTTTCTTCTCTTTCATTTATATCCATCTCATGCTCCAAAGCCCTGATTGACTTTTTCTGCACTGCTCTGTCTGACTGTATACACCGTCGAACAGGTTGCCCATTTTCTCTCCGACTCCCGAGTCCTCACTGTTTTTTCCGCCTTTTTTCAAATTAACAACACAGCCGCAGCGTGCTGTACTGGATAAACAAACTGCGTCAGTTACGTCATCGTCATGTCTCGCGCGCCTCTACCAAAAATTACAATGCATGGTTTTTGCATTCGAATGTGCTTTTTTTTTTTTTTTGTAAATTCAACGAATATTCGAAATTCAAAATTTTATTTGACAGCCCTAGTCCACATGCAGTCCTTCTCTCTCTCTGGCAGTGCTTGACCTCGCTAAACCTCGCCCCCTCCGCCATATAATCTAATACTCATTTCAAATGCAAAGATGTCAGCCAATCACAACAGTGGGCGTTTAAACTGAAGTCTCACAGCAGACACGCCTCTTGAAACAGAGCATTCAAGCCAGAGGGCTAATATCAAGATAAAAAATACAAAAATGCCTTTTATTTCTAAATTATGAAATTTTGTGATGTAAAAATCATACTAACAATATAAGTACACCTCAGCAAACATTATAAAATAATTTTAAAAATCCACCACATGGGACTTTTAAAAGATATGTACTTGGGGTGTAATGATTCACTCGTTTTCTTGATGCATCATTACAAATCCCGATGATGCATATGCATCGTTCTTGGATTTTTGTACCATGAATCGTTTGTTTCAGTCAATAATCAATTTAATATGCTAAGAATCTAATGAATCGCGATTCGATAGCTTTTACAATATATAAGCATTAAATGATTACATACGCAAATTAATGGAGATGCTGCGGCATCATTCTCACCCTCACAGATCTCGCTGCACTCTTTACCGTCTTTCACTTGATTGCCCTCGCTCTCCATCCATAGCAGTTTTTGAGCAGCCAGTGTTTGATCTCTCCTCAGGACGACCACTGATAACAGATTAACAGATGAACTCTTTCACAATAGCGCTATAGTCTTGAGTCAAACCACTCAAACCATTGATAAAGTCATGGAAATAGATAAAATCCTGTAACATGAAGCTTTACTTGTAAGTATGAAGATACATTTCTATAGCTCAGACTGATTTAAAACCACGCTTATTCAAGGATGCACATTTATTGCATGGATGTAGCAAAAACAATGTTTAAAATGGGACGACAGGGATGGGATGACAACTGCCTGCAAAGACGCATAAAACTAACATGAGCTAACATCTAACAATGGACAAAAGGGTTTTTTGCACTCTTTGTCCCCATGAAGGCTGTGTAATTCGCACCAACTAATGGCGGTCCCAATGCTGTCCTCGAGCAGATTGGGAGGTTTAAGAGTGTGTTCACACGTGTAGTTCGGTTATCTTGGTTCTTTTGGTCCAGACCAAAAAAAGAAAATAATACATTCACTCCTGGTTCACTTCTGTAATTTTCAAAACCGAACCTAAAGATGCAACAAAAAAAAGCGTATTTTGAGATGGCGCTTACCGAACATCCAAAACAATGCTGTGTTCTGGGGCTAAGTTGTATGTGCGTACATATGATGGCATTTTGACCAGCTGAGAACTGGTGAAGAATGTGTAATGGAGTCAGCGTCAGGAATTCCTCTGTTGCACACAAACGAAGATCTTCTGCAAGGAGACAGTGTTTCTGACACCTGTACGTAAAAGGGAAACCTCTCCTAAGAGCAATTGCACCAGGGTTAGTTTTAATCAAACCAAACCTGACAAGTGTGAACACACCATTAGATTTGATCTGAAAACGCCTCGCATTACTCTGGACCAAATAAGCGACCAAGGTCCTGGACAAGATTTTATCTCAGGGAGGGCTTATTCAGTGATAAATCATCCTAAAAATCCTGTAGTCTGAGCCCGGCTTAAGACATTTTAGGGGGAAGCATTTAAATAATCCCGTGAATGCACTTAATTGAATCTCATGAATTTGCAAAAATGTTTCTTATATTGAATCGTGAATCGACTCGATTCACTGTCTAACCCAAATATTCACAGGCCTAAATGTACTGTAATTTGAAATCTACAGACACAAACAGATGAAGTGTAATAAAATAAACACTTAAAAGTGTATTTTGAATGTTTACTTTCCACTAGTCTGAAATAACACATTAGGAAAAGCCAAATAGCCCAAAATCTCAAAATTGAATGGTGCATTATTTGCCTGTAGTGTCTTGCCTCTAGACCAATACACCAGGTGAAGCTACAGTTCCTGTTTCAATGGTACTTTTAAGAATACATCTTTTGTTTCTGCAAGACAAACATCCCTGCAACTCGAAACTAGTTTGTTTTCACTTCAGAATGAAGCCTTTTACCCAGAGGCATCTTTCCACCTTCTTTTCTCTAGAATTATATATTGCTACAGCAACATTCCTTTAGCTGTTATTTATGTTTGATTCTGCTAAAGTGGAATGTTGGCATATGAAAATCTGTTCTTTGCCGCTCATCCGTTCTGTCAGCCTTCGCGGCAGGTCAGCGCTTTTCAGATGCGTCACCTCTGCCTTTTGTAGCGGAGCCGGCAACAACAAAGGGTTCTTTTACAGCAGTGTCTGTGCAGACTATCTGCCCTGTCATCTGTGTTCTGATAGAAGTCACTATGGGCGGCCCTCACTCCCATGAGAAGATCCATTCAGGCCACAACAATGAATGGCTTCTGCTGTCCGATTCAGACAGAACCGCAGAAAAGAGAGCCATAAGACCTCTCTTTGTGCCTTCTTCCGCATTGTTCTGGGAAGGTCAGTCTTCTGAGGTATCATTATCCGCATGGAGAGTAGTGTTTCCATAACACAGCGTGTTTGGGCAATGGGGAGTCCCCTATTAGCTGTTGGGTTCATACCTTTGATGATAACCGGTTTAGTGCAAAAATTGGTGCATTGAAGGACTTTTTAGTATTTTAATGTTTTATTATGGTCCTGATGTGACCTTTCATATTACATTGTCCATGTTGAGGTGATTTAGAGCTTTTTTGTCCCCCTGTATACCTGTGTGCTGTAAAATTGCACTATAAAAAAACACTGGTAGCTGTGGTTGGCAGAAATAATTACAATGTTACAAGTATTACATGGTGGCATATTTTTCAGCTTATTACTGTATATTTCATTAGGTGATATTATGATAATATACCTTTATATAATCTACTCAAACTACCCAAATCTGCATTGTACCATAGAATACTTTTAACCACCATAATAATACAGGTGGTAAAACAGAAAGCCACATGATGATTAATCCTACGTTCATTGTAAGTGGCCTGTCCAAGAAACATGATCAATACTTATGTGTGTAGACGGAGCACAGGGTCATACACTCAAAGACAAAATACCATCAGGGTAACACAACACCAAAATAATTCAATAGATGTTACTAATCTGTAAGCCAGGGCAAGGCAAGTTTATTTATATAGCACATTACATACACATTGGGAATTTAAAGTTCTTTACATAGAAAAGGCATTAAAATAATCATAAAATAATCACAACAGATCCATAAGAAATAAAAATAACCACAACAGCAGAGAATCCTCAATGACTAAATTTGGGGTGCTCCTGTCTGAATGGAAGAGTCAGTAGTAGCAACTCCCGGCTTCCTAGTGTAGATAAAACAATTGAAACAAAATATAATCATGTGATGTTTCACGCGGGGCCTTTTGGGAATGCTACAGTAAAACGTTTTTATACAAAAAATTATATAGTAATTGAATGTATACAGTAAAATTAATGTGACGTTAAATAGTTTTTCACCAGTTAACCAAATAAGAGATTTTTACAATAGTATTTTTAAGTATGTAAAAAATAAAATTTGAGTCTGGCTTTCTTTGATCGATTCATCGAAGAGATCAGCATTTAAATGGTGCTATTTCAGAGCTTTTTGGAGATGTCTGAAAGTGAGCAAGACACATACATGTACCAAACAGGACATTCATGCAGTCAAAAGATTGATTGTTTCGCACTCGGCTCAGCAGAGCTGTGTAGGAGGCAAACGCCACTGAGTTAGGATCATTTCTGTTCATGCGGACACGGATGTAGTAGTTAATACAACAGTATTACACAGAATTTCTCATGGATATCTGGAGCTTCTTGTCTTTTGCATGTGATTCACTGAGCAGGATTCCCCTTTCGTTTTTCAGCTTGTACTCCAGTGCTTATTTTAGGCATACCTGCCCCACCCAAAATGAGAGAAATCCATAAATAAACCACTGGAATACACTTTTATCTCCGGCTCTGAAAATGTAGCTCATTCAATGAAGGATGTTTCAGATTGATTCAAACCATTAACTGAGTTTGTGGGCCTTTTTGAATTATTTATTTAAAGAACCGTTTCATAAGAGTCATTTGCTTGGAAATCCGACTGCACGTGCCACAATTTTAGTGGTTTTGCATGCAGCCTATGTGGACAACTCCATATGAAAATGTGTTTTCATACCATTACTTTGCAGTACACAGACTGCAAGCTCACAACTCAAATAAAACATAAAAATTACTGTTCAAAATTTTGGGGTCCCTTTTTTTCTGATGGATCATGTGACCCTGAAGACTGGAGTAAAAAAAGAAAAAAAGCTTCTTATTGCTTTTAAAGTATCAAAAACACATAAACAGTTGGTTTTGTCTTAAAGGGATAGTTCACCAAAAATGAAAATTATCCCATAATTTACTCACCCTCAAGCTATCCTAGGTGAATGTGACATTCTTATTTCAGACGAATAAAATCGTCGAGTTATATATATATATCTATATATATATATATCCTGTCTTATCCAAGTATTATAATGGCAGTGAATGGCAACCCAAAATACGCTTTTTTTCTTAAGTTGAATACGGAAAGCAGTCCGTCGGAAACTAGATATTTTACTTTATAACGTGTTCAATATGGATATTTTTCTTACTCAACCCCATCAATTTGCTTCAGAATGCCTTTATTAACCCCCCGGAGCCTTGTGGATTACTTTTATAATGAATGGATGCGCTTTTTTGGGCTTCACTGCCATTATAAATCTTGGAAGAGCCAGGACATTTTTTAATATAACTTAATATTGTGTTCGTCTGAAAGAAGAATGTCATATACACCTAGGATGATAAATCATGGGGTAATTTAAAATTTTGGGTGAACTATCCCTTCAAGTGAATGTAAACCGGAAGAAATCATGTTTGTATGTATATCAGTATATTGTATCTGTGCATTACTGTAATTCTTAAACTGACAGCAGCCTAATATAAGAATCAGTAGAACCAGTACACATTTTATTCATACAGTGAAGAATGTGCAGATTTATTTTTTCATTTGATTATTCTTTTTCTTTCTTATATATCTACTGTTTTTAGGTTTACCTGTAAAATTTAAAGCAGTTTATTTAATTTCCATCTTTCTTTTATTACATTTGTCCTATTATGTTATTTTTTCTATAATGATGTTATCATTGCCTTCTGCAATGAAAAACATGATTCAAGGAAAACAATTCAAAATAAATGTTATATACAAAGGTGGATGTGTGATATAGTCCAAGCATGTGGATGTAGTATTGCAACAAAATTTATATTTTTGTGCAAAAGATCAACTTCAATTTAAGCTTATTCAGCAGACAATGTGAATGTGATTCAATTTTGAAGGCCTCAGCCATCAAACACTGAAATGGTCTAGATCCAAAAAGCAACACAAAGAGATCTGAGACGACATTCCTACTTAAGCGGACCAAAAAATGATCTGAGTCCTCTTTTAGGGACAGTGTGAATTTAAAGAGAACTGGTCCTTTTTCACTTGGTTCATCTCTTGATCCACTTAAAGGAGTCTGAGTTCGGACTCAAGTGTGAAAACACCCCAAGACACTTCTTTCACCCCAAACTTTGGAATAGTATTGTATAAATATTTTCCACTCTGTGTGATACTGTAAAATTTTTATTTGTTTGTACAAACTGAGAGATGATTCCAAAATATTGTCTATGGTTGTGGACAGATATTTTTGATAGAAACCCGGAATAATAATTTTTCTGTACATGCATTCGGGCTGTTCTGATGGTGGTGACATTTTTTGTTAATGGATGAAAAGGAAAAAATATTTAAAGGCTGCCAAACAAGTCATCAGTGTCTATTGTGCCACTCACAGTCTAACTCTATCAGATCAGCTGAGGGGGTAATGTAACATTCTGCACACCCCTGTTGGCCATTGTTTTCCCTCCCGTGTCATATTCTGCCCTCTGAAATATTTTCGTGACCTTTTCTCTGCGTATCCAAGCACTGCAATCTATAAATAAGTGGCTTTTCTGTAGATCTCTATAATGGGGAGGTATGGGTAAGCTGATATCAATTGTTATCATATCTCTTATCATGCTTGCTCAGGGAATATTTTCCTCCTCGCTATGGCATGCAGACGTATCACAAAACAGATACCATGGTGTGAAACCCATCACACCTCGCCCTCTCATGAAAAAACAAGAAAGCATGATGTTGGTAACCTGTATCATCGGTATCTATAAAGGCACGTACAAAAATACACAAGCAGTTTGTACGTAAACAAGCCGGACGAGATTCCAAAAATATACAGGTGCTGGTTATATAATTAGAATATCATCAAAAAGTGGATTTTATTTCACTAATTCCATTCAATAAGTGAAACTTGTATATTATATTCATTCATTACACACAGATTGATATATTTTATATGTTGATTTATTTTATTATTTTGATGATTATAACAGACAACTAAGGAAAATCCCAAATTCAGAATCTCATAAAATTAGAATATTACTTAAGACCAATACAAAGAAAGGATTTTTAGAAATCTTAGCCATCTGAAAAGTATGAGCATGTCCAGCACTCAATACTTAGTTGGGGCTCCTTTTGTCTGAATTACTGCAGCAATGCGGTGTGGCATGGAGGCGATCAGTCTGTGGAACTGCTCAGGTGTTATAAGAGCCCAGGTTGCTCTGATAGTGGCCTTCAGCTCTTCTGCATTGTTGGGTCTGGCATATCGTATCTTCCTCTTCACAATACCCCATAGATTTTCAGGTCAGGCGAGTTTGCTGGCCAATTAAGAACAGGGATACCATGGTCCTTAAACCAGGTACTGGTTGCTTTGGCACAGTGTGCAGGTGCCAAGACCTGTTGGAAAATGAAATCTGCATCTCCATAAAGTTGGTCAGCAGCAGGAAGCATGAAGTGCTCTAAAACTTCCTGGTATACGGCTGCGTTGACCTTGGAACTCAGAAAACACAGCGGACCAACACCAGCAGATGACATGGCACCCCAAACCATCACTGACTGTGGAAACTTTACACTGGACCTCAAGCAACGTGGATTGTGTGTCTCTCCTCTCTTCCTCCAGACTCTGGGACCCTGATTTCCAAAGGAAACGCAAAATTTACTTTCATCAGAGAACATAACTTTGGACCACTTTTTTTCCTTTTTGTCTTTAGCACAGGCGAGACGCTTCTGACGCTGACTGTTGTTCAAGAGTGGCTTGACACAAGGAATGCGACAGCTGAAACCCATGTCTTGCATACGTCTGTGTGTAGTGGTTCTTGAAGCACTGACTCCAGCTGCAGTCCAATCTTTGTGAATCTCCCCCACATTTTTGAATGGGTTTTGTTTCACAATCCTCTCCAGGGTGCGGTTATCCCTATTGCTTGTACACTTTTTTTCTACCACATCTTTTCTATTAATGTGCTCTGACACAGAGCTCTGTGAACAGCCAGCCTTTTTTGCAATGACCTTTTGTGTCTTGCCCTCCTTGTGCAAGGTGTCAATGGTAGTCTTTTGGACAACTGTCAAGTCAGCAGTCTTCCCCATGATTGTGTATCCTACAGAACTAGACTGAGAGACCATTTAAAGGCCTTTTCAGGTGTTTTGAGTTAATTAGCTGATTAAAGTATGGCACCAGGTGTCTTCAATATTGAACCTTTTCACAATATTCTAATTTTCTGAGATACTGAATTTGGGACTGAACTTTTCCTTAGTTGTCTGTTATAATCATCAAAATTAAAATAAATAAATGTTTGAAATATATCAGTCTGTGTGTAATGAATGAATATAATATACAAGTTTGACTTTTTGAATGGAATTAGTGAAATAAATAAACTTTTTGATGATATTCTAATAATATGACCAGCACCTGTACCTTCTCGTCAATGAACAATTGATTCTTGCGTCTTATAGGACACGGTTTGGATAGTTGTCTTATTCCATGTCCTCATTTTGCGTATTTGTGACACATTTGGCGTAGTTGGAATAGAAAATCTGTTTGCGGTAATAAAACCGTAACTGAACACCTGTTTTCATGCAATGGTCAAAGCATGAGCCTGTTACTTGGAAAACAAGACAATGCATTCAAAACCAAGTGAACAACACCAAATTCTTTAAAAGCAGAAATGGATAGTTTGCTCTTTGTTGTTGTTTTTTTTTTTTTTTTTTTTTGTACTAAGCCACCAAACGTTTAAAGGGATAGTTCACCAAAAAATGAAAAGTCATCAGTTACTCACCCTCATGTTGTTCCAAACCTATAAGAGTTTTGTTCATCTTTGAAACACAAATGAAGGTGTTTTTAGTGAAAATTGGGAGATTTCCGCCCCCTCCATTGAAAGAACATTCCTTACCAAAACCGCTATGATATGCAGATTGCATATGCAGATTTTGGATTGACTTCAGTTGGTAACCAGAATTTGCTGTGTTGACCAAAAGACTTTCAAACCTAGCAGCTTTTGTTTTGGTTGACTAAGTGATTCCACTTAACCAACAATCTGCATGGGGTAATATTTCGCCCTCACACACAATTCCAGATTGCGTGAATTCCTATTGAAATGACTGAATTTTTGACCGCACCTTAAAGCCTGCTTTTAAATCTTTTTGAACTTTTTTTTTAAAGCATTTTGGTGGAATGGACAGAGATCCCTCATGTTTCATTAAAAATGTAATTTATGTTTCAAAGATGAACTAACGTCTGAGTAAATGATGACAGAATTAAAATTTTTGAGTGAACTATCCCTTTAAGGTTACTGTCATATTATTTGGTTTTTGAGAGTCTAGCTGCATTAGGCTAGTCATATGTGACTGAGGGGGGATAGAGGAAGGGTGGGATTCCCAGACAGCAGTGAGCTAATGCGCAGTAATACTTAGTTACAGTTGTAAACACATGCCTGTACTTAAATCATTACAGCGATGTCAGGCCACAAGCCACGTTTCGACCTACAACCACATAACATTTAAATACAGCACACTTTTGGTTCTTTTTAAAGACTTGCATGAAATTGGGATACAAGGTAAAAACATGGATTGTTAATGTCATATGTCGCACAACATTTGTGTTGTGTTAAAAATTGCTTATTTCATATTTAATGTGTCTATGAGATGGTGCCACATCGCCTTGGGCAAAGGTTTTCTCTCTCTCTCTGTGTGTGTGTGTGTGTGTGTGTGTGTGTGTGTGTGTGTGTGTGTGTGTGTGTGTGTGTGTGAGAGAGTGTAAGTGTGAGCTGTGCATTTGACTCACTTCTTTTGCAACACATTGTCGGAAGACTTCAGGTAGAGGCCTGTTGCTCTACAGTGTAAGCCTGTGATTACACATCCTGGCACACATTGCGTAATACGTTGACACTTTCTCTAGCATGCAGCACCTTTGCTTTAACAGAATCTTACTACTAGTCTGTTCTGATTGAAAATGTTTTTTTGTGTATATTTAGAGACAATGAGAAACCTTTAGCCATATTTGACCAGAGCAATCAAAGTTTAGTTTGTGTTTCGACCGTCTTTGAACGCGATCCAAAAAAATATCTTCATCTTATCTTATCTTAAAGAATTTTAACAGCTCTGTCATGTAGTTTGGGGACTAAAGGGTGTGTTCAGAATGAAAAAAACCTTCTGATGTATTTGAAGCTACAGCAAGCTTAATTTAGTCTTTTCCCCCTCTGTTTTCTCCATAGCAAAAGAAGACATACCTGGAGCGCAGCGTTAAAGACGCTGAGGACAACATTAGAGAGATGCTGATGTCCAGAAGGGCCCAGTAAAACACGCTCACACCCATCCACACTCTGAAAAAACTTCTCCATCACCTTTGTACACCGTGCCCTTAGTTTGATATCTTGGGAGTATACTCATGACAGCCGACAGTCACTTGTCAGCTGAACACAGGAAGTTTATTTAGGTTAATAGTTAAAGAAGAATGTACTATTGACTGTATTGTATGTCTAATACTGACTCGTGGCTTCTGACACCTGAGTATTCTGTAAGTCTTTTTAAGTTATTGGTTGTTTTCTTTGACAGTTCTTTATGGGGTTTTTTTCTATGATTTTGTAACAGTGCAAAAAAATGTTTTATGTAAGCAGGTGTTAACAATAAAGGTGACTGTTTAAAGACAAAAAAATTCTGTGTGTGTGTCATAAAGGGCACAGACAGTAATTTAGATATGATCTGATTGATGTGGTGCTTTGATTGCTGTGTGTTTTGGGGATTGCTGTGTTTGTGTTTGCCTCTACGTCACTGGTTTCCTGTCAGTCCCTCTGGACATCCTCTTTTCCCTCTCGCCTCGTCTCTTTTCTTCTGTGTTCTTCTGATCTTGTTGTATAAGCCTGTGAAAACTTGTCTTTCAGGCAACAACCTTTAAGCTGGAAAAGAGAAATACACCAGACTTCTGTTTTAAGTCTTCTACAGACAGCCCTTCCTGCGTCTTTCCTGTGTGCCTGTCTGTGTCTCACTCATTCGTGATGCAGATGTGTCTGCTTGATATCCTCCTTCCTCAGTAGGGAGCTGAATTGCATAAATAACGCAATGGAGGATTTTTCTAAATATAAAGTTTTGTAATTGATTAGGTCATAGATTTACAACCCAATGAGGTTTTGGTTTTGCCTCAACTTTACATGGTGCTCTTGAATACTTTATTCTGACTGGTCAGTCCCTCTACTTGCTTCTGTCAAATATGCACATAGGCCTACATTTGTGTGTTTACATTCTCTTTAAAAGTACATTTTCAGTTGAAGCAATAATGTGTCATTATAGTATTATATGCTAGCATACTGTAATATAGTATTTTGTCATTTTTAGTAGTTTAAAAGGATTTCTATGTAGCGTTTTTTTAGTAATGTCAACTTAAACAAGTTTTCCTTTACTTTTTTAAGCTTATGGGTTTTCATCTAACATACATTTAATACTGAAAACGATTTTGAATCATTTTAGCAATAACAACACCGTTTAAAATCATAAATGTTTTAGTTCACCTCAAACCGGTCATCATTTTTTGTTGAATGTGGTGTGGTCACGTTGTGAAAGATGGCAATATGTATTTAATCATTAAAATATTCGATAGGCCTACACAAAACCCATTGTAGCTTGGTTATAACTGTCGTACTTACAATTATTATTAATAATACAGTGTTTCGTCAGCGGGACAATCCAAAAATACATGAAATAACAGGAAACGCGTCTATCCATCACAGCCTCGCTTTCCCTCCCGTTACAAATCAAAGATGGCGCTGCTGTGAATAATGTAAATGAGGTTTTGGTTTTGCCTTAAATACAGATTTCTTGTATGTGCTGTGGGGTACTCAATTATGATTAATGATCACGCGTTTTGTGGTCAAATGTGTTATAGTTGTTGCGCCAGGCACAGTTAGGCCTACCTACACAAGTTGTGCAATTGTCCTGTCTCTCAAATCACTCCATGATGTCTTTTCATATAATAATGGGACATCTCAAAACAATATTTCATGTCCATTTATTAGGTAAGTGTATTTGTAATATATGAGATAATGTAGCCTGCACACGTTCAGTCGTTATTGCAAAGATTGTTGTGGTCCTGCGTGGTCCTACGTGTTGTGGTCCTGATCACCTTATCGGGGTTTATTTGGCAAAATATTCTTGAGAGAGGGAGCCACGGTTCACACAGATGAGGAGTTGATCTGTAGCGCCCTCTACTGGTCTTATATTGCAGCTCCACATATGTCACCTCTAGGTGTGAAGTCACGTGTTTATTTCTGCAATATGGGGTGGTCCAAGAGTACATTGGAAATTTGCAACCAAGGTTTGTATTGCTTTATTGGCTATAGATCTACTGAGGAGGTCCATCTACCAGACACACATGGGACTGCACACGGTTTGCCTGATTTTGATGTGCTATATTATTGAATTGACACATTTGCCACTAGACCACACTTCTTTAGAAGGAAATAAAGACCTTGTTGCATTTAGATAACTGTTAAAAGTCTTTGCCCTGAAGAATAACCTCACGTGTTGTGTTTTTGAGGGTCCCCACGGTGCACATCCAAAAGGAGACTTCCCATTGCTTCATGAACACAGCTCCTGTTGTGTTCACACTGTCGGTCTTTTGATGAGCACAGGCAGGGGGAGTAAAGTCCAGGACTGAGGGCAGATTATTAACCTGTCTAATCTGGTCCCCTTCTGTCTCTCGCGCTCCCATAAAACCAGCGCTCTGCGGCCAGCCGGGTCTCAGGTCTCACGTGGCCTCTGGGAGACAGCAGCACATCCAAGGGCCAATGAATCAGTCAGAAGCTGCAGAGGAGTTTAAGGTAAAATATCCTTTAAGTATGGTGTCATTGTTGTGAATTAACACACTGCAGATGTTTATCTCAAGGAAAGTAAGAACAGGAAGCATTGGTTAAATATCACATTGGAAAGCTAAAGTTGTGTAATGACATCTCATAAAGACATCTCTCAGCCATTTTTTTTATTACTAAATTCTATTTTATTTTGAGGGAAATGTCTTGCTAGCTTGTGTTTGTGCCTCTACGTCACTGGTTTCCTGTCAGACCCTCTGGACATCCTCTTTCCCGTCTCGGCTCTGTCTCTGAATCCTGGTCATGCAGAGCAAATACATTTAAGAGAAGTCCTTGCTCATATGGATGTGCTCAGATGTGAGATTCATTGTGCTGGATTATTATTTAGAAAATTATTGAAGTGTAAGATACTCTAAAAAGAAGTTCTCAGGATGTGAGGAGCAGGTAATAGAAGAAAAAAAATGTTTTGCTTTTGGGCAATTTGAGTCAGTGAATGATCTGAATGAGTTAAGACTGAATAAAGAGTATTTACTTTTATGCAGTAGTTTTATGCTTTGTTAGTTAAATGCGTGATGAAATGTAGGTGATAGATTGAACAGTCTGTTCTGGTCCACTGATTTGATTGGATAAGTCACATTCCTAGAGATATGATGTTTCTTTGCACTGTTTCTATCATTTTTATATTATTTTCTCAAACCACCTCATAAGTTGACTATAAAACAGTTTTGCAAAAACGAATCATTCTTATAGTTTTAATTAAAAAAATTTTTTTTAATCTTCTATATCTAAAAGTATATAGTTTGAAAAAATTTAGTTTTTTTTTTAATGTTTTTTGAAAGTAGTCACTTAATCTTACCAAGGCTGCATTTATTTGCTCAAACATACAGTAAAAACAGTGATACTGTCAAATATTATTACAATTTAAATTAACTGGTTTCTGTTGTAATATATTTTAAAATGTAATTTATTCCTGTGATGGCAAAGATGAATTTTCAGCATCATTACTCCAGTCTTCAGTGTCACATGATCCTTCAGAAATCATTTTTTTCAAGATTTATTATTATTATTATTATTATTATTATAATTATTATTATCAATGTTGAAAACAGTTTTAGCTGCTTAATTCATTTTTTCATTCATTCATTTATTTATTGAAATCATGATCACTGCAATTCAAAAGTTTAGGGTAAGAGTTTTATTTTAAGAAAATTAATTAATCCTTTTATTTAGCAAAGGCGCATCCAATTAATCAAAAATAGAGTAAGGATGTTTATTAAATTAATAAATATAAAAAAAGGTTATATTTATAATAAATGCTGTTCTTTTGAACTTTCTATTCATCAAAGAAAAAAATCACAGTTTCCAAGAAAATATTAAGCAGCACAACTGTGTTTAATATTAATAATAAGAAGAAATGTTTCTCTTAACTGTCACGTCCAGCTGGCGGGACACCTGGCACTCTTTTTTTGATCGCCTTTTTTTCGTATCATATATTTTCGTAATTATCATAAATTAGGTATAATTCGAAAGCTTACGAACTCAAAATTCATCCTGTGTAAACCGTTGCGTTACCATGGAAATGGTACTTTAAATTCTTCTAGGGCTCCTCCCCTAGTGGGCGGTGTCATGTTTCATATTACAACATTTCTTTTAACTACTTTATAATCAAAATCTTTTCTAATCTTGACAAAACACATATCATCGTAAAGGTCTGAGTCTCAAGGTTCCATATTTGTGATGGAAGTGACATTTGGACAGAAATGTACAGGAAAATGCTTCAAAAAGCAATCAATGGAATTTCAATGACTCCCGGTGGCTATTTTTGGTATAGCGCCTAAACAAAATCTCATGGGAACTTCGATTTTTGTGATATCAACTTCAAATTTGGAACACAACTTGGTTAGACATATGGCTTTGATTTTATAGTAATTTTAGATTAAAACATTTTTGTAAAATATATATTTTATATAAAATAAAAAATATTTAGAACAGTATTTTTAATCTACAGTATTTTTAAACTTCATACTTTCATATTTTGAATTGCTTTCACTTCAGCAATAATCTGAAGTGTCTGCTTTAAAACAAGTGTCTGCCGAGTGAGAAGCCGAGTGTCTTCTTTAAAACAAGACCAAACTTAGGTCTATATTCCAAAGCATTCTTGAATAACAGTTTGGATTGTGCATTTTCATGTGCATTCTCAAAAAGGGTGACAGTTAAGGGGTTAACACCAAATCAGCATGATTTCTGAAAGATCATGTGACACTGAAGACTGGAGTAATGATGCTGAAAATTCAGTAATCCGATGTTTATGTATAGTGTGTGTGTGTGTGTGTGTGTGTGTGTGTGTGTGTGTGTGTGTGTGTGTGTGTGTGTGTGTGTGTGTGTGTGTGTGTGTGTGTGTGTGTGTGTGTGTGTGTGTGTGTGTGTGTGTGTGTGTGTGTGTGTGTGTGTGTGTGTGTGTGTGTGTGTGTGTGTGTGTGTGTGTGTGTGTGTACGTGTGTGTGTGCGTGTGTGTGTGTGTGTACGTGTGTGTGTGTGTGTGTGTGTGTGATCCACAGATAGCAAAGTTGGCTATGACAATTCCTTTGATAATCTTGTAATGTTTGTTTTCAGCTCTATTGTCAGTAAGCATTGGTACAATGTGTGCAATATTTGTTTGGAATAGTTTATAGTGACATAATCTTATACAGTCTGGTTGCTTAATGATGAATAGTGAATTTTTTTCCAAGTTATCTCTGGTTTAACGCTTCATTGAGCACTTAACTTGTCACGCGTATCAAAGAAATCCCTGCAAAAAACAGGGATAGTGCCAAACTAGAACAAGCAGTTTTACAACCTAACTTATCGCTTAAAAAGAAGAAAGGAATTACATTTGAAATATTGAAGTTTGTTGTTTTTGTTTGTTAGATTTGTTTGAATTATTTGGTTAATGAAGGCCACTCATATTCAGTATCATAGACTTTATGTGGGGTCAGTGTGTTTGCTGTCTTTTGCAGTTAGATATGGTATCTGTAGTTAAATATTAAATATTAAGTGAATTATAAATGGTAAATGAGAGAGTAACTTGCCAACTTTTGAACTTGGTTTCAAACAATTCAAACAATGCCACTTTTTCTTTATTATGTACGGTCATTAAAAATGATTTAAATTCAATATTATTAGGGAGACATCATTCATGGACACAGATAAATGATCCTATTTTATTGAAAACTGAGTGTGTGTGTGTGCGTGCATGCGTGCGTACTTTAGTATTATTTAAATACTATTATAGTATTTATTTATATTTTGAATTAGTTTTATATTTTCAGTTATAATTTTAATTTGAGTATTTCTATTTATATCTAATTTAATTTATTTTAGTACTTCAACTTATCTTTAACTAAGTTTTTCATCTAATATTTATTTTTTATTTTAACTTTATTTCTGTAGCACTTTACAATAAGTCTCACGAGTTAACACATAAACTAACCTGAACTAATAATGATATATTTTACAGCATTTATTACCCTTTGTTAATATTAGTTCACAGTGCAATAACTAATGTTAACAGACACAACTTTTGATTTTACAAATGCATTCGAAAATGTTCAGATTAACATTAACAAAGATGCATAACTATAGTTCACTGTTAGTTAATGTTAACTACTGTTGTTAACTAATGCTAACAAACGAAATGTGTTACATTTATTTCAGTTAACGAAAACTATGCAGTGCACACAAATAAAACTATAGTAAAAGCATGAATCATATGTGTTTTTGTTCTCCATTAGCTCCCGCCTTCAGATGGAGTTGTGCCAGCAGATGGTACGGAGGTACAGGAGATGCCTGCTGACCTGGCCAAGACGTCTGATGGGAGTCAGAATCAGTCGGCAGGATTTGATATGATCTACAGAATTGAGGACGTCCCGCCTTGGTATCTGTGCATACTGCTGGGACTGCAGGTACACTTACATTCTCATGCTCTCTTCTAGTCTGACTCACATCCCCATCCCTTCTAAACCTTCCTACGCCTGTATACGTTCTGCCTCTGGATCTCCAGCACTACCTGACCTGCTTCAGTGGAACTATTGCTGTACCATTCCTATTGGCTGAAGCCATGTGTGTGGGGGAGGACCAGTACACCGTCAGCCAGTTAGTGGGCACCATCTTCACCTGTGTGGGGATCACTACGCTCATACAGACTACATTTGGTGTCAGGTGAGTGATGTAATGTGTGCTTCAGTACAGAAATATGTGATTAGTTGTCACTGTTTAAATGTTTTTTGCTGTGCCATGTTCAGGTTGCCTTTGTTCCAGGCGAGTGCTTTTGCCTTTCTCATCCCTGCTCAGGCAATTCTGCGGCTGGAAAGATGGAAATGTCCTCCTGAAGGTACAGTGTTACACACTGTGTGAATTGTTACAATCAGTGGGGGAAGATTTCAGGCATATTCCATTTGCACAAACCAAATATTAAAGGGAGAGTATACCCAAAAATGACATTTTTGTCATTACTTACTCACCCTCAAGTTGTTCCAAAACTGTATGAGTTTCTTTCTTCTGTTCGTATCAAAGTAGATATTTTGAAGAATGTTGGTAACCAGACAGTTGACGACACCCATTGACTTCCATAGTATTTTTTTTCCTACTATGGAAAAAAATGGGTGCTGTCAACTGTTTGATTACCAACATTCTTCAAAATATCTACTTTGATATGAACAGAAGAAAGAAACTCATACAGTTTTGGATTATGAATTTTGGATTCAGCCATTGGCTGTACCCCATTTTAAAAGCTGCATCCTGCGAAGGACTTGGATTTCAAAGGCCATGCCTTCGAAGGCCACATAGGTCGGATTGAGCGTTGTTAAATGGGACGGTCTATACGGAGGATCGTTCTTGGTGACTAGCAACTGTGACAGTTGCTGTTAATCAGCGGCAGTAACATTTGTACTAGACTTTTTGAAAGTTTTCTAAATACAAAACAGAGTTCACAAACTAATTATGTCTAATTATGTTCACCACGGTCCATTTCTGTATATAAACTAATCACATCTTAGTAAGATATGTCAAAGATTGAACCACTTTAAAGTTTTTTTTCCACATTTCTGTCATTAGATATTTCAGTAAGTTGAAACCCAATACTTACGTTTAAAAGAGTAATTCGGCAATGTCTGGTTGTCATTGTCGCACAATGAATTCTGGGGTAGGCAAGGTTGTATCCAGCTGTTGTATCCTAGCCTGACAAGCCAGACCCACATCAAGATGTTGGGTCTGGAAACTCACCATTGACAGGGCTCAATCCGAGGGGCGGAATAAACGGTTGTCTTTCAAATTCCCTCTGCACGCAATTGGACCAACCAGAGCAAAGAAGAAGGGGAAGCCGAGCTAACGTTAGTTGACAGACTTTCGCCATATCCGGTAGGAAATACTTCGAACATATCTTCTTTTCTTAAGAATGACTTCAGTGCTATTCTTTGTTCTTTTCTCAAAGAAAAGCTTAACTCCAAGTCTTCCAGAGTCGCAGCCAAAGCCAATTTCGAAAGACCGCTGTTCGCCAGCTTCTTTGTTTACGAGTAGCACGCAGAACCTCCGCAACTCTGCCGTGATGTGCCGTCATTATGTTAAGCCCGCCCACCGACTCTACACACGCTGTGATTGGCCGGACCAGAGTTTGGTTTTTCCAGCTCTCAGGTCTACCGGGAGTTGCTGGACTACACTCGCGGCTAAATAGATTTTCTGTCGCTAGGGTGCCTCTAGATTTCTAGGCTAGTTGTATCCTTAATTTCACAGCAAATGAAGGACGCTTTCCAGGCGGCATTTCAAGGAGCCTTCGAATTGGGACAGCCTTTGTCACGCAACGGTGACGCAATCAGCCTTCGAATGCACCCTTGGAAGGATGCAGCCTCTGAATTGGGATGCAGCAGTTGTTTACAAATGTTTCAAGTGTTTATTTGGGGTGACAGACTCCCTAAACCACCAAAACAGCAAGACACAGTTCAAGTAATTGAACTGGAGGCATTTTGAGATTTTTTTTAACTATTCAAACTATTTTTATTGAAATACCATCTTAAAAAGATTTCTATTTCAAATAAATGCTGTTCTTTTGATCTATTCATCAAATAATCCTGAAATAAATGTGAATAAATATGATGGCTTCCATATAAATACTAAACAGCGCAACTGTTTTCAACATTTATCATAATAAGAAATGTTTCTTGAGCATCAAATCAGCATATTCAAATGATTTCTAAAGGATCATGTGACACTGAAGACTGGAGTAATTTGCCATCACAGGAATAAATTACATTTTAAAATATATTCAAATAGATATTTAATTGATTTTTTTCCTAATATTACTGTTTTTGGTCAATTAATGCAGCCTTTGTGAATATAAGAGACTTCTATCAAAAACATTAAAACATCTGACCAACCCCAAACTTTTGAATGTAGAGTAGACCAACAATTTAAAGTGTTTGCACTGCTTTTAACTTGGTGTCTTAAAGATTGCACTCTCCTTGAAAAGGCAACGAGAATCAAGTTTATTAAAAAAAGTATTTAAAAAAACCCAGCAAAGTTGTGCTTTTCTGTAAATCAGTCCTCTTTCTAGAAAGCATTGTCTATTGAGAATCTGTTTACATTCCACATTGTGCTGGTAAATGTGGAAGTTAATGCTTAACCTTGGTGTTGGGTTTCACAGAGGAGATTTACGGAGATTGGTCTATTCCTCTCAACACGTCTCATATTTGGCACCCACGAATACGAGAGGTGCGTGACTAACGTCTAAAGATTGAACCAGTTATCACTCCTCGTGCTGCGCTGTGTCCTGATCTGTGTGTATGTGTCAATTCTCTGTAGATTCAGGGCGCTATCATTGTGTCCAGCTTGATTGAGGTGGTCATAGGGTTTGCTGGAATCCCTGGCATCCTGCTTAACTCAATCGGGCCCCTGACTGTCACCCCCACAGTGTCCCTTATTGGCCTGTCTGTCTTCCAGACGGCAGGAGACCGCGCAGGCAGCCACTGGGGCCTGTCTCTGCTGTGAGTCCTTGAGCTTTTTAAATGCATGTCATGCTCATTTATCTCTGCACTAGCGGTTTTTGATTCAACACATCTGTGTGTTTTGTCGTTCCAGGTGCATCTTCCTTATTGTTTTGTTCGCTCAATATCTAAGGAACTGGGCTTGTCCTTTCCCAAGCTATTCCAGACAAAAAGGCTGTCACATCACACGCATGCAAATATTCAAGATGTTTCCAGTACGGACCCCTAGCTACATCAACTACATCATCATGCATTTTGCCTTTTTTGATAATGTCATAAACATAGGGCTAATCAATGAATACACACAGTATTTATCACAATTAATTAAACTTCCTGATTGGACTTTGAACAAAGTTCAAATTACCCCATGTGGCGCATTTTATCAATGTGCTTACAGATTGAAATGCTCACTTCTGAACAGTTTTTCCTTAGTAACTGATTATCCTGATTTCAGTAGATCATCATGGCAATCATGGTGGTGTGGCTGGTTTGCTATATTCTCACCCTGACTGATGTGCTGCCCAATGACCCAGAGCGGTACGGCTACAAGGCTCGCACTGACTCCCGGGGGGATATTATGACCCGGGCCCCGTGGTTTCGTTTCCCCTATCCATGTAAGGACCTCGCTTGCTTCCTTGTAACACACACCCATGATTTATAACAGCTTGTTTATCAGAAAATGTCACCTTGACTTATACCTAATCTAAGACTTAATTTTTTTTCTCCACAGTAAAACGATTAGAAGGGAATTCTATTGGTGGATTAATGGCTGAACTCTTTCCAAATCTGATCGTTTTCATGATTTTGTGTGTGTCGCAGGTCAGTGGGGTTTACCGACAGTGACGTTAGCAGGAGTGCTAGGCATGTTTAGTGCCACTCTAGCTGGTATTGTTGAGTCTATCGGGGATTATTACGCCTGCGCCCGCCTCTCTGGAGCTCCACCTCCTCCTGTGCACGCTATCAATAGGTAAGAACAACACGCAGTAGAAAACAGCACTACTTATTTCAAGGGGGTCATATCATGAGGAATCAGATTTTACTTTTTTAAATAACTAAATTTACATGCTGTTCATTTCAGAACTGTTTGTTAACCGTGAAAAGCCTGATATATAAAATAATAGTTTGAATTTGTTTTATTTGTTTTATTTTTTTTAATGAACCATGTGTTCTTTTTTTAGTATGCTTTTATGGCTCATATGGCTTAAATGGCTAGCTCCCCCAAAAATGAAAATTCTGTCATCATTTACTCACCCTCAAGTTCCAAACTTGTATGAGTTTCTGTCTTCTGCTGAACACAAAATAAGATATTTTAAAGAATGTCCAAACAGTTGATGTCCAGACATTGACTTCCATAGTATGACAAAAAAATCCAATGGAAGTCAATTGGGCCCATCAACTGTTTGAATACCGACATTCTTCAAAATATATTTTGTGTTCAGCAGAAGAAAGAAATTCATACAGGTTTGAAACAACTTGTGGGTGAGTAAATGATGACAGAATTTTCATTTTTGGGTGAACTGTCCCTTTAACACTCCAGGAAGGAAAAATCACCTTAATGGAAATATGCAAATTAGTGCAGTTGTTGATATTTATGCCGCGTTCCAGGCAACCTGTAACCCGTTTTTCCAACCTTCTACCCGTGAATGTGCACTGGAACGGCAGTCAAACCCGTGACTTCCCACCCGTGAACTCCTACTGTACTCCCAGTTACGAGCTCTGACGTTAAATAGCCCGTAAAACAACAATGACAGCCCCAAACGGATGCGGTGTTTATGAAACAAATATAGAAATTACGTTGAATAAAAGGTATAACAGCTTCTCTTGCCGTATACGCCGTTTTTAATAATCAAGTAAGCACCTTTGGCGATAGAAATTATTGTAAATGAGCATAAGCCCCGTATGGTCCGCCATGCTTTGTTTACATCTAGCTACCACTATTCCTTGCGCTCAGGCTGTTTGGTGTGACTTTGCCTGGAACTCTACAAAGTCGTGAGTCGTGGTTTGAAGTTGTAATTTACGGACTCAAAAACCTGCCTGGAACGCAGCATTATATGGCCAAAAAGTAAGATCAAGTGAGATCAAATTCTGTAGTATAACAGACTATTTACATAAAATGCATATAAATATCAGTTGTCACTCTATATCTCCCAATAATATGTCTTAGTGAGATGATAAATGCTTAGTTTTACGATGGAATGATGATTGAGACGTATCATATATTTGATACTCACATTTTAACATGATTTTTAACATGAAGTTGCTCCAGGCCGGTAAGTGTTCATCTTGAAATATCTGTAACAATATAAAACGTATTCGTACGTTTACTTTATAAAAATCTGTTAAGATTTCACAACAGAAAGTAACATTTACCAAGACCTGAAGAGGGACGTTTCTTAGAATTATACTAAAAGGGCTTTTACTTGCTAAGAAGTATCAGACGACAGAAGGCATGTAACATTGTTAAAGTCCATTAAACATCGCTCTATTCCTTGCTGTGTGTAGCACCTACAACTCTGCATATCCTTTTAAAGAATCCCATTAGGAAAGAGTGTCTGAAAATAATTTTTAACAATGTTTCTGATCATTTTGGTCTGGTTTATTTATTTATTATCATGTCACAACTACACAGGACCCGACAGCAAACTCGACAGTTTGTAGGAGCAAGAGATGTCTTTTTTTTTTCATTCTCAGGGTTAGAAAATGGAACATCATAATGGAAATCAAGGACAAAAATGTTATTATTTGGTGGTTTATAGTGTTCATGGTTTCTGTAAAGGAAGGTTTTAGCATACTATAATTTTTTCTTTTCTAGGGGGATCTTTACTGAAGGATTGTGCTGTATCATAGCGGGGCTCCTGGGCACAGGAAATGGATCAACCTCTTCCAGTCCTAACATAGGGGTGCTTGGCATTACAAAGGTGAGATAGTGGGAGCTCTTCGGCTCTGCATATTAGACAGAATTATGTACAGTGTCTATATTTGTGACATCTGATCACAGTCCTTCAGGGAGTGAAGCTGATATCAGGTGTATACACCATTCACAACTCTCATGTTGTCTCCTAACTTGCTCTGTTTTCTCTGTCCTCATTCATTTTGTAAAAATATTTTGCGTTGACCAACAAGCAGTGGTTTCTCAAGTGTCTTGATTTATCCTACAGGTGGGAAGTAGGAGGGTGATACAGTATGGAGCAGGCATAATGTTTTTATTGGGAACTATTGGGAAGTTCACCGCCCTGTTTGCCTCCTTACCTGACCCTGTCCTTGGAGGGATGTTCTGCACCCTGTTTGGTAATGAGCTTATTTGACCTATTTGCATTTGCAGATGTTTTGTCCCAACTTTGTCCACAGGGTGTCAGTAAAGGGCCCAGCATCTCCCTAGTAAAGCCCTGTCCCAAATGACACACTTCTTGTGCACTTGCGTTCTTGTGGGCAATGGCCGCCCGCCACATACACGTCCGTTAAATTCACAAGACCATATGGTGTCCCGTTTGTCATTTTAGGTTTCAGAAGGGTGCTCTCTTTGCAGCTGATATGCACCTCTCGATGTGCACTTTTGCAGAGTTTTTTTTAGCAGACTTCTACCTGACAGTCAAAGCAACATTACGTCACAAAAGTGTGGATGAAGAGAAAGGAGGGCTTAGGGTTCCATTTGGGACAGGGCCAAACAGTGCATATTTTCGCCCTTTAGAGTTCACATCCAAGTTGACAACATGCCACAAATGAATTTTGTATTTCAAACATTTTTAGGGAACTAGTCATCATTAATTACACACTACTATTGAAGATTGAAGTTTAAAATAATAATAATAATACTACACAAAAGTGATAGTAAAGACATTTATAATGTTACAACATATTTCCATTTTAAATAAATGCTGTTCTTTTGACCTTTCTATTTATTCAAAATAAATTTAAAGAGAAAACGGTTATTGTTGTAATAATAGTTTACAATATTATCATTTTTTTCGCTGTATTTTGATCTAATAAATGCAGCATTGGTGAGCATTTATTTATTTACATATTTGACCAAAACCGCACTTTGGAACCGTAGTATATGTATTGTGAGTAGTTTTAAACTTGTTTTCTGTTTTGATTTCTACACAGGTATGATCACAGCTGTTGGACTGTCAAACCTACAGAGTGTGGATCTGAACTCCTCCAGAAATCTTTTTGTTCTGGGGTTCTCCATGTTTTTTGGACTCATGTTGCCTAATTACCTGGACACTCATCCTGGCATCATTAAAACAGGTTCATATGTCTGATGGTGTTTTCTGATATATTTTCTTTTTGCAGCAAGAAAGCTGTAGATGTTGTCACCTATTACTGTGGATACACGTTCTTTTGATTGATTTCAACAGGTGTGGCAGAGCTGGACCAAATCATCACAGTGCTCCTGACAACAGAGATGTTTGTGGGGGGATTCCTTGCATTTGTACTTGATAACACAATCCCAGGTATGTATCCGACAGATTGAACCAGAATATACGAATTCACTGGATAAATAGACAACAAAGGCAGTGTAAATTTACAAGCAGGCAGTCGCGCAAACTGTTCTACATTCAACGTGTCTATATTTTGTGTGCAGGCACCAGAAAAGAGCGAGGTCTGGTAGAATGGGCTGAGAATTCTTCAGGAGCAGGAACAGTAAAAACGGACACATATGACTTTCCAATTGGGATGGGGCTGGTCCGGAAGACAGGCTGCTTGCGTTACCTGCCGGTCTGTCCCACTTTCCAGGGCTTTAGGCCATCATCCCGCAAATATGAGGAGGAGGACATAAAAATAAACAAAGGTGTGACTGATGCTCCAGTTGAAATGGTCTGCACCAAAATTTAGCCAGATTTTTTTTCCTTTTCACAACTGCGCACCGATTTTGTTGTCGCACGAAAATTGTATTTGTTTGTTTAGTTTTGCATCACAAACAAACAAGTTAAATGCTACATTGAGGAATGGGTGCATATATTTAAAGTAAAACTTTGATGAACAGTTTAAGGAATGAAAGGGTCTGCGTACGTCAAACATCAAACCAAGTGTGAAATTAGATTTGATTATAAAGCATTAGTTATTTTACTGAAATGACTTCCAAAAAAATTTAGGTCAGGTTTTTTTTTTCTTCTTTTATTATCTCTTGATTGTGTACAAAATATGCAAGTGATTAACACTAAACAAAATGTGCTCAGAAATGTTTAGCTTCAGAAAGTGGTGAAAAATTATGTTTATAATACACATAAATCATAATGTATATACATATTATTGTAACTAATAATGTTTATAAATACTGTGAGTGTATTATGTATTCTATGAGAGCCATAGAACAAACAATCTGTCCACATGTTCAAAGATGTGCTCGTTATAAATAATTAAATATTTTTTGTCTTTCTCATGTCATTTTTGATTTATTTGTAACATTTTACAATAAGGTTCAATAGGGTAGTTAAATATAGTCAATAATCCAGCCTAAATCTCAGATAACGGCCCTGTGGATTGAAGCAAAGGGCTCTCATAAACAGTAGGAGGACAATGAACCAAATTTCTCGGGCAGATTCAGTTTAAAAGCAGTTCACATCAAAATTTTAATGTAATTTGAGACACTAATATGCCATTTATGTATGTGTACAAATGTGAAAAACTAAAGTGTTGTCAGAAAGTGCTTAAGTTAAGCCATAGTTTACATGAAACAGAGCCATGGTTTAGCTCAAAATATAAAAATAGTGACCTTTGTCATACTTTCTAAACAAGCTCAGGACACTCAGGTCCCTTGGTGAGTCTCATTTGCCCATACCAGAGGTGATCTGAGCCCTTCTCCCCTTTAAGCCCCTGCTCTGTTTATGTAGCCTGAATGTGTGAATGCATATGCATCTTACAACATTTCAACAGATATAATCAGTCTCACCCAGTCTCAGTTGCCAAGTCCAGAGGTAGCCTTTACGAAGTAAGGAGTGTTGAGTGCAATGATAACAGAATACGCTTTCAGCTTTGATGCCTTGAGGCCTGGCCAGCAGATGGTCAGCATGCATTCAGTTGCTTATAAACAACAGCTCTTATCCAACACTTAATAGGCACTGGGTAATTGGATCCTTGGGCATGACTTATTATCTTCCACAGTCTATAGGTTCCGTCAGGTTTCATGGTCCTGGTGGCGGGAGCACCTGAGGATGTGACTGTAGATAAGGTAGGCACTGTGGGGTGTACATGGGTGGGATATGAAGTGAGGCAAAGGGTATGGCACAGGGTGTGGGCAAAACAGCACTGGGAAGGGTCTGCTGTTGCAGTAAGACCTCAACATACTGACAAGTTTCTGGATCAAACAGCATCTTGCGCTGTGGCAGCTGAGGCATGTCTACATAGAAATAGCGGCCAGTTTCCGGGTCAAGCAACAGTTGGCGAGGGTTTTGTCCGGCTGCTATACTTCCTCCTGCTTCTGGATACAGCACACCTGCACCGCCAAGCCTAGCCTCTCCACTCATTGGAGCAACAAAGATTGTGTTGTGTTGGCTTTCTGGAGAAGGTATTTTTAGCCCTGCTTCTTTGTTCTGAGCTTGACTGGTTGAGCCATCTGTTGGCTGGACAAGAGCTTTTCCATCCTCAGAGAGGGATCTCAGGAGGGGGGTATGACTGTTTGATGCAGGAGGCTGGTTATAAAGAGGTGTTTGAAACAAGACAGGCCCTTGAACGTAGCCATGAACGGCTCCAATATGAGGAGAGATTGTTTGGTAACCCAGCGGACTGGGTTTGTAATAATATGAGGGAACCATGGGTGTTGAAGCAACTGTTAGGATGCAAGCAGACAGAGGTCCCACTGAACTCTGTGACCTGGGAGGAAGGCATGGTGTCTGGAGGCCATCACTGATTATTCTGCCATGGTTCTGTTGCTCCCAACTTGCTGTGGCTGAACAATATTGCAGTGCTACTGGGAGAAGTTGATCTCTGTCAGACCTGATGGTCATCTCATGCTCTGCTGTAGGCTCTTCAGTAGAAGTCTCCTCTCTAGTTTGCAGTGCCAGGTCTGTCCTGTTTGTTGGTTTCAAGTTTGCATCACTGACTAGAACATCAGGTTTACTCATACCAACTTGGCTATCCTGTGTCTCTGAGGGTTTCGACAAGGCACAACTGTTTGCCTTGGTTACACTATTTTGGCTGACCTTTGTGAATCCAACATTATGACTTTTGTCATTTGATTCCACATGAGCCATTACCTTCGTTGAGCATCCTCTCGGTGCAGAGTGATCTCTCCTTCTGTCCAGTGGAAGAGGCGGGGTGACTTTCCGCACCAGGGGTTTTTCATCGTGTCTGTATCCCTTTCCCTTTCCTTCACTCTTGTTGTTGCTTAGATTGTGTATTGATGGCTGAAACAATGGAGCACTCCCATCTATTCCATTGGCTAATTCCCCAGGGCCTTTAAAGGACATATTGTATGTGTTTTTCACCAGGCTCCTCATGTCTCTTACTACATGCACCGGGGCCATGGCTTTCAATTTGCCTTGGCTTGCCAACTGTCCTGGTGACTTGATGTCCTCCTGCTTCTTCCCAACACCACCCTCATCCACTTGGGGGATTGTATTATCCACTGCATTTGCTTCCAAATCAGAGATTAGGCATGCAATATTAGTAGGACTGAGTGTACTTTCCTTGCTGCCAGCCTGTTGCTCCTGCTTTTCCAGCACATTGGTTAGGGTTATATTGTGTTGTTTGTGGATTCCTTGCCCTGTATGGCATTCCTCAGGTGTTGTTTTCACAGAGGCTTCTGTGCTAAGGGCTACATTTGATGCTGCACTCGAATTCCATGCTCTGCCCTTTGCTGAGTCACAGGATAGCTTCACTCCAGGGCTCAGGTTAGGCAGCCGCAACGCCTCCTCTCGTAGGTTCAGCTTCTCTGCTTTCTCATTCTCTGAAGGGTCAGTTATTTCAGTGCCACTACCTTGAACTCCAGACCTGCCAGTTCCACTTAAAAGAGAATTGAACCCATGTTTGCTTAACAGTTTGGGTTGTGTTTTAGAATTAACACTGCAATGCTTTTGAACAGAGCCGCACTCTGTCTGGGCCTCCCTCTTAAGTGTAGCACTTTGAGTTAGTTTGGTAGTTTCAGCATATACATCCTTGCCAGACAAAAACAGGTTTTCATCAGTTGTAGTAGTCCTGTTGCTCACTTTGGTAGACGCAAAAGCTTTATCAGAAACATCCAAGGTGCGAAGATTCTGTTCATGTAGCATCTTTTTTGATAGGACACTTGTTATGATGCAGGAAGCCATTTGGGTTTTGCTGGACGTTTCATCCAGGGAAAATGACTTCTGAAGCCTTTTCTTTCGTTCGGCCTGTACTGACCGTTGATCAGCCATGTGGGACTCCTGGTTAAACGCTGCTGGGGTGCTATGCTGACGCTGAAATATGTCTCGAGCACGCACAGTTGTGCTCGGAACCTGAAGGCTTTGATTGTTGTTCTCTCTGACGTGCGACTCTGCGGTGTCCCGTCTCTTCAGTTGGATCTGTCTTTTGGGAACAGTCTTTAAGCCTCGGTTTACTTCATCTGTGGTTTCCAATGCCACGTCCACACACTCAAAGCTGCTGGATTCTGAGCAAGCAGATGTGTTTTGAGTGTTTGAATGCATCTGCATCTGCATTTTGAAAGAGAGAACATCTTCCGTCCAAATGTTGTCGTTTCCATCAGAAAGGTGACTTGAGGGCCTACAGCTTGAACTGAAAACATGCATGTAGTCCGTTGCAGAACAGGAAGATCTTACCTGGGCCAGGTTAACAAGGCCCCCCACCTTACTACTGGCCTCAGCGAGCTTTGTTCCCATGCTGGTTGATCCTCTGGTACTGTCTATAGTGTGACAGGGTTGCCAAGAGCTGCTACACAGTGTGCGGGAGTGTGGTCTGGACTGCCAGACGCCTTGCCGGCTCTGCTTTTCCAACCTCTGAGTATCAGCGAGACTCTGTAGCTGGTGTTGGAGCCTGGTTGCAGGGATACGCTCTGAATAACAGTGTGGCGGGATTATTGACTCCTGCTTGTTGGCTGTGAGTGTTGAGATGCAGTTTGCAGACGCTTTTCTATTTCTAGACCTGACTGACAGCTCAGCCTGCTCCTTTCTGCAACTCACCCCTCTACCCTCCCCCTCCCCCCCTTTTCCCATATGACCCAGAATATGTCCCCCTCTCTCAAGCCTGCATTCAGCCCTAGGTGCACTCAGACCTTCTCTGGGTCTTCGCTTTTGTGTCGCGTGGTACTCTTTTGGCTCTGTGCCACCATACTCCTGTTCCCTGCCCTTGCTGTATTGATTGCTTTCAGGCGTTATCAAAATAGTGTTGGAGGTGAATATGGGTTCTGGGGAGCTGTGCTCCTCAGCGGTTCTAATGTTAGTGTGAAACACAGTCTCGGTGCTTCCTAAATAATCCCTCGGTTTAACTGATGAATCTTTTCCTGATAAATTAAGCTTGTTGGAATTATTCTGCTTTTGTATGGGGTTTCTAAAGGCTGCCTTTATAGACAGCAAATCTGTTATTGTTGTACCCAACAGCAGATGTTTTGACTCAAATTCTAACCCAAGGGAATTTCTCTCAAATGATGAAGATTTATCTTGTTCACCTTGGGACACCTCAGGCAGCACTTCTGTACCCTTCTCTTCTTGTGTTCTGTAGTCCTGTGATTGCATAGTGACTTTGATAAAGGATCCTGAAGTGATGCCTTCCATAGCAGTAGCACAATCCAAGAACTCAAATGAGCCACCTTCAGTAGGATGCTCTGTAGAGAGAGCTTGTGTTCTGTCCTCTGGAGCTTCACTGTACTCACTCAGAGAACAAAGAGCAGTGTAGTATGAACTTGCCGAGTCATCCATCATATCATCTGTCTGCTCTAGGTCACTTTCCCCTTCATCTCTTTGTTGGAGAGATGGACTATTTTTTTCTTTGATAGATGGAGACATAGACATTCCTTTTTTAAACGTCCCTTCAAAAACTTCCTTCTGTGGTGCCGGAAAATTCCTGATGCAATAATACGGGACACCTTAGTGTGGGGTGGGTGTGCAGGTCAGACCTATATTGCAAGAGCAGAAATGTTAATGGTTCAGAGCAAGAGATTCCATCAAGCCTAGTAACGACACATGAGATCAGAGTCTAACTGCTGCTTTGGAGTTCTTGTCAAAGAAAAATAAGATGTTGGAAAGAAATGTCTATATATCTATAGCTCTGAAAAAAATTAAGAGACCACTTAACATTGAGAAATCAATGTTAAGTGGTTTCTTAATTTTTTTCCAGAGCTATATATTGTAGTATGTTTTTCCACTAAACATATGTTATGTTATTATAAATTATATTATTATATATTAAACTAATATTTCTAAACATTTCATTGGTAGCAGCCTCCCCTTAAAAATACTGCTTAGAGTCTCATGCATTTCATATGTGATGAAACAGTTTCATTGTTCCCATTGTGTTTGACTTAACAGTGTTTGTCCAATGAAATACTGTGTATTCTAGAGAGACAGCTGCATATCTGGTGCTTGAAGCCATCTCCTCTCTAATGTACAAACTTATCTCACCTGTTCCAAGCAATCCAAAATCTTCTTTTTTGTTGAAATTCCACTGAGACGCTAAATCTGAATGAAAAGTCAGGGAAAAAGTGTCAACAGGCAAAATGTCTGTAATAAGAAATTAGTAATAAGAAATAAGTGCCCTCTTAAAAAGTATACAGGGACTGCAGAGGAGAAGAGGAGATGAATCAGACCTTATTTTTTGGCCGCTGAGGTCTAGATCAGGATATGTGGTCCAGACCCAGTAGTAGCTAAGGTAGTGGTGTGGCAGTCAGCTTTGACAGCAGGTGCTGGTCTGGCTGTGCTGGAGCGTTCCCTTTGGAATCTGACTAACATAGCCAGTGCAGTCACAGGGCCAGCTAAATATAGTTCCCCAGGCCCCATAACACTATCATCAGGGAGATAGAGCTGAAGCCTTGTGGGTACACTGTGGTA
Organism: Romanogobio albipinnatus; assembly: GCA_023566225.1. Lineage (NCBI taxonomy): Eukaryota > Metazoa > Chordata > Actinopteri > Cypriniformes > Gobionidae > Romanogobio > Romanogobio albipinnatus. Next base: position 21,487,377 of record CM042255.1, on the reverse strand, counting down.
AGTATTGGGCCCTTAATGGACACTGCAAATAGAATGGTCACGCTGGTTATGGGTATCATTTTATGATTTAAATTGTTCCTAAAGTAGGCATTAAAGGTATCACTATATGTAATTTAATTGTACATTGATCTGAACTTTGTTAATGTGAAGATACTTTTGAAATGTAGTTCTGTCAAATTATGTCTGGCAACTGAATGGGAGGATGCACTGTTGTTCGAGAGCAGATGTGCACTTCCTCTCAAGTGCTTGTTGTGTGTTGCCAGCCAACTCTGGGACTTTCACTGAATTGGGCATGACCATGCAGGCCATGACAGCTATGGCATTTGACCCACTTGGTCTTGGCTGTGCCTGATGTTTTAATGACATGATATAGTGAGCAGCAAGGATATAAGACTGCTTAATTTCACACAAGAGGTGCTCCAAAACTTTATCATCCACATACATCAAACCTGAGGGGACCACCAACACTGTGGTGTTAAGTTGTGAGAAATGTATAGCATTACAGAGAGTGAGCCTATAACATAACTTCCATATTAGCATTTCACACTGTAACTACAGACTGTTCATACATGGAAATGAGAGACATAATAATACATAATAAGAGCAAAGATTTCCCACATCTCTCATTTGCATTTATTAGCATTTAGCAGCAGACACTCAGAGCAACTTACAAGAGAAGAGCACAAGTGGCGGAATCTTCAGAATCTTTGTGCCATTATTATTTTGGATGACACTTTCAAAATGGCACTTATAGGCCTAGTTTCACAGACAGGGTTTATATTAAGCCAGGATAAGGCCTTAGTTGAAGGGATAGTTCACCCTGAAATGAAAATAAAGTCATTAAGTGTTCAGGAGGCATACTATAAGGTTTTGCAAGAAAGAAACCATATTATTCAGTCAAAATACTGAGCTGGGCCGTTATAACTCGCACTGTTGTCATGGCACCCAGGATAAACACACACATGCACCATTTTGAGAAATCGGGTTCAATAGAAACAAACGCGACCCTCGTCTCGTCTAAAGGGTAGGCCTAAATAATGAGAAATAATACAATAATACTAATAATAAGGTAAACCTCCTGAAGTGAATGTTATGTACACTGTTGCCAATTACTAATTTTCAGGTGAAGTTGCTAAAGGCAGATTGATTTGTTTCTAAAAGTTGCTAAATGACGTGACGTAATCACAACGCAAAACTACGCAATTATGTAATGTGTAGATATTATTTTAAATGCTCATTCAGATTTGTTTGTAAAAGACATAAATCGCTGTGAAAACCGGAAGTCAAAACATAATGAGCGCAGGGGCGGGGCTACATAAGGTCTGCGGCAGCAGCAAAAATTGTTGTCTGAGTGCAACAGCACTAGCACACATTTCACATTAATATATATATATATATATATAGGTTTACCGGTATTCCACATTTCCACAGCAATCTTAAGGAATTATAGACTGGGTAAACCCAGCCCGATCTGCCGGCGATATGATTTCGCCCTGCAGCTCAGGCTGGAAGCCTGTACATTTTTCTATCCTGCTTTCGTTACAAATCTGCTGGGACCAATCACAAACTGTCTTATCCACCTGGCACGCTATTGGTGGAAAAGCGATGGATCATTGGTCTGATTGGTTGAAGGACTATCCAATTGCATACAGAGTCATCTGAACTATGCCAGTTGATCACACCTCTTGTGCAGTAGAAAATACAGAGCAGACTCACTTAGACTAATGTGCAATCTTAAAAGATTGAGATTGGTCTGGTGATAGCCAGACAAAAGGAATTTTGAATGAACCGTTTTTTCAGCTTGTACGTGAGTTGTTTGGATTAGAGTCACTTTTCAAAAGTTGCCAAATAAATTAAAAAAACTAAAGTTTTTTTTATTCCATCAACACCAATTATTAGCCTATGCTAAATGCATAATTATTTGAAAAAGGAATTATTGATAAATACGTAATATGGATTTAATCATATCTAGCAATTTGATTTATTTACATTAAATTATAAAAAAAATTTTTTTAAATGCTGTTCTTCGCTGTCCTCTACATCACTTAATCTCAGTAAATCTCAGGAAAATACATTTCACCTGTAGATTTAGATGCTATAATAATAACACGCGCGTGCGCGCACACACACACACACACACCCACACACATAGGCTATATATGTAAACAAACACATTTAATTTCAGTCTCACGTCTATCAAAGTTTTAATTCAATTGACGAGTCGCAATTTTTTGAAGCAACGCTGGTGTTAATGTCCGCGCCGCGGACTCCTCCCCGTTTGGAGCGAGCATGCAGCTCCGCGCAGCAACATCATTCAGATCTGCTCCTCTCAGGCCGCTGGGGGAGCACAGCACGCTACACGGGACGGCGAAAAAAAGTCAAAGGGGTTAACTTGGATACGCATGCGGCGGTGTTTTGATCAAAAAAACCCACCCAAGTGTACATTGAAGCGACTTTGTTATTCACGGGAAGAATTTTCCTTGATATGGGATTTGTTTCGAAAAGTACACACGAGCGTAGTTGAAGGATATAACTCCAGTATGCGGCAGTTTTGAAACAAAGGGGACTGGAGCGCCGTTGTCTCAGTGGTAAGACGCGCTGTTGTATTAATAAAGAGCGCTGTACTCTATCCTATAATGTTTCATTTTCAGCTGCTGCTTTAGTTTAGACAGCCGCGGTCGATTAACGCGTTTAACCCGAAACGCATTGCTTTATTCGTTCACAACTCTCGTGTATACTTGATATCGCTGTAATAGGGGTCTCGTGGCGTGCCGCAGGGGTGGATGTGCGGCGCCGGTCACTTTAATTTCGGACCGATTGGTTCTTTTTTGTTGGAATTAAAGTGACATTACAACGCCGAAGAATTGTCGCTATACAAATATATAGGGTTATGTTATGAAGTCTCCCACAAATAAATGAAACAAACTCGTGATTTTTAGGATAGCTGTTGTAGTTCAGTGTGAGATGAACTGCTTGAACTTTGCTGGACGACTTCAAGCTCACAGTAAATTTAGAAAAGAGTTTCCCACAAGCACAACTGTGACATTTTTTCCCCCCTCAAACAGACCTGAAATAGAAAGTAGGCTAGTGTGGTAGAAGTGCCTAAACTGAACAAGTATTTCTTCTTTTCCTTTCCTTTCACACTCATGTTTGTGTTTAAGGATTGGGGCCCTTTCTGGATGGGAAAGATGGAAACGGAGGGGCAGTGGTGGAAAAGCCAGCTCGCAGCGGACATCCATCAGGCTCTGCGAATTAAGGTGAGTTGTTGCCTAATAAACAGCTTTGCATTCATCATAGGTTGTGTTAGGGCAGTTTTGATCCAGATGTCATTATCCAGGCCTCCGGTGCTTGGCATGATTGCCACACATTGAACCAGGATTGGTTTGACTTGGCCAAGCCTTGATGGGGAAGTGTGAAATGTCACACCGCCCTCAGAAAACGTCCCCTGATTGTGGTTTTATGAAGGTTCCTGACCATCACATTTAGTATCGTCTACATTTGTATTCAAAACACACTTCCCTGATCATGTTCATATTGAATGTCATTTACAGTTAGGAACACTGTCCCAGGGCTATGTGACGAAACCACCAAGCTCCTCTACTTTTAGACTTTTAGTTTAAATTTGATATTTTTTATTATTTACTTATTTATTTTACTTTAGTATTCTTTTTTTTTTTTTTTTTTACAAAATGTTTACATATATATATATATATATATATATATATATATATATATATATATATATATATATATATATATATATATATATATATATATATATATATATATATATATATATATATAAAATGCTGTCAAACGATTAATCGCATCCAAAATAAAAGTTTGTTTACATAATATATGTATACTGTGTATAATTATGTGAATATATATATACATACACACACACGCTTGTATATATTTAAGATTTATAGATAGATAGATAGATAGATAGATAGATAGATAGATAGATAGATAGATAGATAGATAGATAGAGATATATATAATATATATGGTATAAATATATACATGCAAATAGTTCTTAAATATATACACGTATGTGTGCGTATTCAAATATACATAATAATTATACACAGTACCCATATATATTATGTGAACACAAATTTTTTTTGGATGTGATTACCGGTAATCATTTGACAGCATTAATATATACATATATCAAATTCTTGAGATAAGGGACAACATGTCCTACACACAAAAGCCCTCTTTATGTTAAAAATAAAGACATTAATAAAAAAAAACAGTTACATCTAAAGGAAATCTGGATACTCACAACATTCATTGCTTTTATTTTGAAATAATATTATTAATATTATTTTGAATACATGCTGGAAAATACATGTAATTTAACTTCAGCATGAGGTCTTAATGTAAAACTGCCAAACAAACTGTTTAAAAATGTAACAAATTCATAGTTTTATGTCGTTATTGGTAATCTGGATACACTTTTGAAGTGGAACACTAGGAAGTGTGTTGCTAAACCATGTGAACTTTTGTTTCCTCACTGCTGAGTGAATTGCACCCATCAGACAGACAGTGAGGTTTAAGTGCATTTATTTAGAGCAGGCTGTTGTGCTTTTATTGTCCGTCCTGTTTATTGTGGGGTGTGCTCACATCCGGTTTGGAATGTGAAGTGCTCCGTCTGTCTGTGTGTGTGTGTGTGTGTGTGTTTGTTTGTACTTGAGTTTGTCTGTTAGCTTGAGATTACTAGACTAAATCCTGCTGGGTTTATTCAGCATGTGTCAAGGAGTGGCAAAATGATATTATGTGACAGCGCATGGACCTTTCTTAGGCACATTATTCTCTTCACCACCTGGTTAGTCAGAGTTGCACTGTGAAATCTAATGATGTGTAGGACTAATGCGCTGGAGATGCAAAGTGGTTCAGCTGTTTGGTGAAATATCTGAGGTTTGGTGTTGGTGGATTTTATTTAGACAGAACAATCTCTCTTTGTTCACCAGCGTGCACCAGTTAATGTTGTGCAGAAATGTTTACGGGGCAAATCTTTGCACAGATAGGCTATAGTTTAATTTATGTTTTGTGTGGGAGGTTGGTCACCTCCTACTACGTCAATACCGAAAGCTAAGGGGCTTTGCGATGAATTGAAATCTTCTAAGGAGGTTAATTTAGCTGCCATGCTCTTAATGTAGCTTTTTTGTTGCATAAAATGAAATTGAGATATTTTTTTCTGTAATGTGTTTTCCATCGCTTGTGTTAAAGCTATCATTTGGTCTGTCTTCAGCAATTAAAACGGCAATATTCAAACAAGTCTATTTCCTCTTTTAGTGTGTGTGTGTGTGTGTGTGTGTGTGTGTGTGTGTGTGTGTGTGTGACGTTCAAGTGCCAATTCCCATTTTATCGGTGCGCAATCCATAAAAAAATATAAGACCACAAAGGTGCCAAGCTAGTTTTATTTCCTCTAGCTTTACCTTGTTATAGTATTTCTAGATGCTTTGAAAATTGTCATGTATAAAGCTTGTTCTCTTGAAAATGATTTGCATCGAGATGTGCAGTTGATAAACCGATTCAAATACAGCAGCAGCTGTAGGGCTGTCTAAATTGCGGGCAGACCCTACAAAAGGGCTTCTTGAGAGGGTCAAATCCCAGCCCCTCACCCCACGGGGGACAGATGGCTGTGAGACATGATGGCTAGGCCTGTAAAGGAACCAGCTCTCTCCGGAACAGCCACTATAAAGCGGCACACTCTGCCTGTGGGACTCATGTCTGGAAAGAGTTTGACAATTTAGCCGCTTATTAAGTGTGACTGCAGCCTTTTCGGGTATGTTTGAATTGTAATTTTTATGCAGTTGGTATCAGATTAATTTTTGAGACCTGCTCTGGTTTTCTTGATTACAAAGAATTCTGATAAAACTGGAACACTATGTAAACATTTGTGTGTTTTACATAAAATGTATTCTCTTGTTTGTTTGTTTGTTTTAATTTGACATATGACCCTTTTACAAATGTATTTATTTTACTTTAAAAGTACAATTACCATATTACATGATGTCATTTTACAAAAAAATGTCACATGATCCTTCAGAAATTATACTAATATGCTGTTTGGTGCTTAAGAAACATTTCTTATTATTATCAATGTTGAAAGCAGTTGTTGCTTAATGTTTTTGTGGAAACTCTGATACATGTCAGGAATCTTTGATGAATAGAATTTAGAAAAATAAATCTTTTGTAACATTATAAATATGTTTTGATCAATTGAATGCATCTTTGCTGAATGAAAGTATACATTTTTCACACAAAATTGTTACATTTGGAATCAGCAAAAAAAAAAATAGTGAAATAAATGAATACTTTCATTCAGCAATATATATATATAAATATATTACAGCTGTCATAATTATTCAATTAAGCTAAAGTGCTTGATTTAAATAAATCCTTGATTGCAATTCACTTGTCGATTAGGCTAAGTGGCGCATTCCATGGAAGAGAATTCATGAACCGCATTATTACACCGTTTTCGAAGGCTGCACGATATATTAAAACCAATTAAAAATCATAATACAGCTTAGTGCTAATGTGAAATCATAAATACTGCGATTCAATAAGAAATGAAGACTTCAAATGCTAAAATCTCTTAAGTCCGTCTGACATTTTTCTTTTAAATGAGCTTTTTCTTTTATCAGGCTCCTATGTTTAGGTTCTGTAATTTCACTTTAATGGCAATTTGTAAAAACCTCAAAGCCCACCTCTTTGGAAAGACATAGTAAATAGTTGCAAAATCACTACTGCCAAGTCTGTATCGTATTCAGGTCCAAGTGCTCACAAGGGACCCAGGTTCGAATGTGACCCGCTGTCGTTTCCCAATCCTACCCGATCTGTCCTGTCACTCTTCACTATCCTTTCTGAATAAAGGTAAAAGGCGAAAAGAAAGTCAAAAAAAAAATTCACACAGTATAACCATAATGACACAAAATGACAAATAGCAAATAGAAGACTTAATACAATAACAACACCATATACATTACGCTCAAAATAAAAATATTAAGAACCTATATACAATATTAAATGTATATAAAAAAATTATGGTGTATCAAAAATTTGTAAATAAATGACTGTAAAAAGTGCACTGCTCAGTAGGGCTGAATGATTTTGGAAAATCTAATTAGGATTTATATATATATATATATATATATATATATATATATATATATATATATATATATATATATATATATATATATATATATATATATATATATATATATATATATATATATATATATATATATATATATATATATATATATATATATATATATATACACATATACATATACATATACATATACATATACATATACATATATATATATATATATATATATATATATATATATACATATACACATATATACATATATACATATACACATATACACACACATACACATATATACATATACACATATATACACACATACACATACACATATATACACACATACACATACACATATATACACATATACACATACACATATATACATATACACATATATACATATACACATATGTACATATACACATATGTACATATACACACACATACACATATATACATATACACATATATACACACATATACACATACACATATATACACATATACACATACACATATATACACATATACACACATATACACATATATATATATACACATATATATATACACATATATATATATATATATATATATATATATATATATATATATATATATATATATATATATATATACACATATACACATACACATATATACACATATATACATATACACATATACACATATATATATATACACATATATATATATATATATATATATATATATATATATATATATATATATATATATATATATATATATATATATATATATATATATATATATATATACACACATATACACACATACACACATATACACACATATACACATATACACACATATACACATATACACACATATACACATATACACATATATATACATATATACATATACACATATACACATACACATATACATATACACATATAATAATATACATACATACATACAATCCTTTTTTAAGCTCTTTATCTTCTGTATTATTCAACAATAAATCATTGTATAGTCTGGGAATCTTTAGGCACCTCACGATCCGATTCCAAATCAATTCTTGAACTTTTTCTTATAAATTAATCTTATTAATAAAACTTATTGCATATATAATAATAAAAAAAAAATGTAAGTACTTTTTAAAATAATAAAAAAAAATCAAAAAATGAAATGAAAACTATTACATGTTAATAATTTTAAATATATAAACTAAAACAGCTGCAAAACATAAAAGCTAGTAAATAATAAAGAGGAACAAAAAACATATTACAAGCAATGAACAAAGAGTGCTTTCTGTATTTAAGAGTATCTGAACTGTGAGGGATTTTTCTCTTTCTCAGCTTTACTGTTGCTTGATTATTAATGATGACATCAGAGACTCACACACTAATGCACAGATCTCAGAGCTATAAGATGCGGTTTGTCCTTTCTGTTTAATTCCATAAGACATTACTGACTGTGTTTACATTCATTTTGCGTATAAAAGCGTTTTGAGATGCGCGAGCACTCTTCACAAAGCGTGGCGCGAGCATTTTAAACTGAAAGCCTTCTGTCAGTGAGTTTCTTTTTTTAATATATAAGCACACTGCATTCTAAACAACATAAATGAAGCCTTCGTAGAGCATTTGTAAGGAAAATACCGGCAGACGAGAACATACTCTAAACGTAACATCAAGCAAAGCGCACGTTTCTCAGAGCATATATATCCTGTGCAATTAAGCACAATAATATCATTGTAATTCATTTCAACCTTTCCAAACTTTATGAAATATTATTTTCTAGTTTGAGTGGTGTGTGTGTGAGAGAAAAGGGAAGCAAGCACAATGCGGGTGTTTCTAAAACACACATGGCACCATCGCGCACCTGCAGTTAAAATCTAAGCTCAGAATCGATCCGGAATCATTGGAGAGAATCTTTTCTCGCTCCACTATTGTATAGTATGACCCACACAATATTAGCTTGATTAAACACAACCGTTCTTTCCTTTAGGTTAGGCCTGTAGGCATAACGTGTCTAGTTGATGCTTCTTCTGCAGACTGCTTTACTTTCATGTGTCATGTGACCAGGGGCCAGTTGCATAAACTAAGCCATTATGTTAAGACAGTGTCTTAAGATCTAGTATGAGCCACTAGCAGTTAGGCAAGTGGCATTCAGTCTTACTTTTCGTATCAAATTAGGCCAGTCTATGTTTTTATGTAACTGATTAAAAAAAATTATGAACAGTCTTAAAGAAAAAAATGTATGTCTACTGTTGTGCATTGAATGAATGGGCAGAGGCTTGAATTTAGCAGGTTCAAAGCGCAAATATTTGAACGTACACTATGCATTTGCTCATTTTTGGTGGAGGTGGCGTTTTAGCAGCTTTTGCATCTGAAGTCTTCAAATGTGCTGTGGGTTTCAGAATGAAGCGTGACACAGTGATTATTTACATTCGCGCAGGTAACTCGTTTCTTTCAGCATCTGAGAGCAGCTCCGTTCACAGTAAATGCAACAATCACCAGGCTGTTTATGTATATACTGTTTTTTTTTTTTTGTAATGCACCATATTACAATATTTATATATAATGTACTATGTAACAAACCTTTTCTCCTTAGGAGCTGAAGTTGCCTACGTACCAGGCCCACTCTCCACAGATCGGGATGCGGCGGTACTTTGCCGACCTGCTCGCTGTTCTCAGTAACCGATACCAGCTGTGCCCTACAGCACGTCATCTGGCCGTCTACCTGCTCGACCTTTTTATGGATCACTATGACGTAGCGGTGCGGCAGCTGTACGTCATCGCCCTCTCCTGCCTCCTCCTAGCCAGTAAGTCAAAGATAAATATGATCGTGCTGTAGTTGATTCTTTTATTTACCTGTGCTGCTGGTGTTTGATTATTATTGCAGGAACCTGAAGTGAAATTGAACGTAAGAAATTTCATTTTGTGACGGCTCGTATTGGACTGACTCTAGCTGGCTGCTGTATTGTGCTGTGTGCATAAGAGGCCATGGCCTCCGCTGGCCTCAAGACCTCTTAGTCAGTCTCCAAGGCAACCTTTCCAACGCACAAACCAGAAGGATACAGCTGCCTTGGCATGTTGCAAGCCCATCACAGTCTAACCGACAGTTTCTGGTAGATTACGAAAGCAAAAGGAGTCTTGCAGTGATGCAGAAGTGTCGCCTGATGTCTCCAGTAGATTTATAGTGCAGGAAAAAAAGGAAGTCTGACTCTATATATACATATATACATGTGCTGTGTAATATAGCATGGCATGTTATCAGTGGTGGCACGTCTGCTTACACACGAAACAAAAGGGGACAGATAAGATCGAGGGTGTGACTTGTGTCGCCATGTGTTGGTGTTTTTCCACAGATTAAAATCTGGAGCCTAGATCAAGGCAGACAAAAACAGATTTTGTAATGACAATTAATTCAGATTGCTTTCTGCATATGCATCTGTCCTGAATAATCGAAAGGTTGTCTTTAAATACCAACTCTCTCTCATACTTCTGACCCTCATTATGGCGGCCTCTTGTTGGGGGAGGGTTGTTTTGCGCCGGCTGGCAATTGGCAGTGTTCAGGCATTAATTAATTGCTTTCGACTGAATGAATAATGACTTTGCTCATGTTCCTTGTTAAAATATCCCTCCCTTTCCCTAAGTCATTGATTCAGGCGGCTGCGGCCATTGTTGGGTTTCTCTAAGAGTCGCCTGCAGTCAGTGTGTGGGACAGGGCTGGACGCCGCGCTTAAAGCTGAGAGCAATGCAAAGTTTCCAATCCATTCAGACGAAGATTTATTGTGACAAATTGTAGGGAGCTGCTCTATTTGCACACAACAAACAGGCTTGGATTGTATATTATAGAAAATCCCATTTTAAGATTAATTTTAGTATTGTTAGTGTGCATGTTCAGAGGTAATGTTTAGTGTTAGTGTAATGTTCAGAGGTTAATCATAAACTATTTTTGTTCATTTGAAATAATGCTAAAATTATAACTATTGGATGGAAAACTTTACACGAAAATTATAAATGCTTCTTTGGCAACTAATGAAAATGAATGCAAGTAATAACATGACTAAAATGAATGATGTTTTGTTAATGTTAGTTTGTTTTAGTTAATGTATTAAACGTGCGGTTAATTTGTTGCCGTATTTATTAATCTTTAATTAATTAAAATGTTAATGTTAATTAAAAAACAACTCTTCCTTGTTTGTTCATGTCAGCTAAACTTTTATGAAATATTATTTTATTATTGTAAAGTGTTACCAAATAAATTAAAGCTAAATGGAAATATAAAACTAATAAAAATGACAAAAGCACATAACAATTACTAAAACTTAAACTGAAATTAAAGATATTGAAAATATTAGGAAATATTGTAATACTAAATTAACACTGCTGCCTGTCTAAAGCTCACTTGCTTCAGTTTGATTTTTTTTTTTTTTAAGCTTGTATCATTCGAAGCCAGACCGTAACCTTGTGTTAAGTCAGTATTAACACAGGACGATCACCCTGAAGGCTGAGTCGGCAGAAATTGCACCATTGCGAGCACTTCAGTTGAGGTCAACATTAAAAACTAGCTGAGTGAAAACATTACTTTATTAAAACAGAGGAAATCGAGACTTTCAAATCTCAGTTTTAGGTGATAATGTTCAGGGATGAATGATGGCTAAATGCAGCTTGAGGATATGCATGGACGAACACTTGAGCTTGATGTTATCAGCACAATTAGCCCCCCACACCCACCCGCTCTCATTCTTTTTGCTGAAAACTTTGGAGGAGGAGAAGACGGCGAGATATCAGGCTCATTTCCTCTCCTGAGCTGGGGTGATGGGGGTTTGTTATGGGAACCGGTTTACATGAAACTTGCTTTTCTTAATCAAGTCTGAAAGCATGTAAACATAAAAAGGTAATCTTTTTGGATATTAAAGGTGTATTCTTTGCATGTTGAAGGAATAACGAAAACAAGACTATAATTATGGTACTTTTCCATCTTCACAATGAAGCCCTGTTGAAATGGCATCTGTCCTGTAACTAATGGGGCTGCAGCTCACTTTTTTAAGAAAACGGTGTAGAGTAGCATGTCAAATGCAGGCTGGCCCTTTCGTCAGAAGGACGAGGGAGGGGTGCAGAGCTGAGGGCCCTAGAGGGGCATGTTTGAACTGAAACACTCAGCAGGGTTCCTGATATTCAGATTAGTGTGACAGATTGCCCCTTGAGGTTTGATGCTAATGAAAAGAATTTGTACACCCCAGATAATTAAGAAAAAACACTTTTGCAGTTTTTTTTTTTGAGTCAGCTGGGACTTTTTGACCATGAAGGTCCACCAATGTTTCCTGTTATGTTGCTGAATATACAGTGACATGAAAATAGAAAAGAAATTGTATTTGCCCCAGGTTTTGAGTTTAAGCTTAATGCTTGAATTGAGTGTGATGACATATAATTTATATAATTATTTATTTATATAATTATTTATTTATTTGTTTATATATATATATATATATATATAATACACACACACACACATACTTACATACACACATACACACACGTGTATATATATATATATATATATATATATATATATATATATATATATATATATATATATATATATATATATATATATATATATATATATATATAATATAAAATGTATATGTAACTTCATATTTGGTTGTCTCTTCAGTTTTGGCCACTTATATTTCAGGAGTAAATTCCAAATATGAAGGTTAGGTTATATTGAAACTTGAAAACCACGACAGCATTGGTTTTGCTGCTTTTCCCCTTATGTATGTGTTTTTATTATTTTATCTTTGTCCAAAAAATGAAATTTTATTGCATTTTGAAATAAATTTGGTAAAATACACATTTTAAATTAAAAGTGAAATAATTGTTGACCAAATAATCATTGAAGATAGTTGTCAAATTACGCAAAAAGAAAATTTGACAACTATACACTTTTGAAAAAGTGAGCGTGAAAAGTGTTTGAAGTTTATTTTCTAAAATTCTCAGGGGTTACTTAGAGTAAATATTTTAGGTTGTAGTGGTTCAACTGGGTGAACACCTGGTGTAACAAGCAGTTACAAAATCTGTGAAAACATTTATTAACATCTGACTCCTCTAATAACTGGGTGTTTATTTGACAGCTTGTAGTAGTTACAGATGCAGTTTTTTGTTATAATAAATGGGAAGTGCTTTAAGATGCGTTTCATTTAATAAGACAAAGACGTGTTGTTGTCTATAGCATGCGTTTATTGAAAGTGTCAAGGAATGAAGGCGTGACCTTGGTTTCTCTTTGCTGTTTGGACTGTGTCTCCTCCACACCAGCCAGTGATCTGTGGGGGTCTGTGTGCACTCAACCATGAGCCGCAGAAGTCAGAGGTCGTGGGGCCCTTATTGTTGGAGCATTAGACTGCAGGGGAAGCAATACTAGGGAGCCTTGGACTTTGGGGAAAAGATATTAACACCTAGCACCTAGAGTCAGGAAGGGGGAACCAAGAGAACAAAGGAATTCTGCAGAGAAAGGCTAATTCACCATGAGGCAGCTGTGCTCTCTTATTACAGGAATTCACAAAATGCCTCACCTTAATGATGTCAGTGCATATCCCTTTAAAGAAACCCAAGTATGTGAATGAAGAAAAGAGATGGATTGTTCTTAGATCAAGAATGTTTTAGATCTTAGTGATTTGATAACAAGGGAAAAAAGAAATGACTATAAAATGTCCTTGCTTTCATCCATCTCTGATGTGATGTCTGGAATAACCAGCGGGATAATCCACAGGGGATGCATTCATGTTTTAACATCGTAATTTAACCAGGCATGCAACATTGAACAGATTAAATGCATGAGCTCAGATATTTGCTCGTCTTTGCACAGGTAAGTTTGAGGAGAAGGAGGACCGTGTGCCCAAACTGGAGCAGCTGAACACCCTGGGCTTCATGTGCAGTCTGAACCTCACCCTCAACAAGCGTGACCTCATCAAGATGGAGCTGCTGCTGCTGGAGACGTTCGGTTGGAACCTGTGCATGCCCACCCCTGCCCACTTCATTGACTACTACCTCCATGCTGCTGTCCAGGAGGGTGACCTACACAATGGCTGGCCCCTGTCCTCCCTGTCCAAGACCAAAGCGTTCATGGACAAGTACACACACTACTTCCTGGAAGTCTCGTTGCAAGGTAAGAATTCTTAAATTCTTTTTGAATTTTATTAAAAAAAATTTTTTAATGAAATGAGTAATAGTGATGATGGAACATGTAGCAATTTAATGGGTTAAGTGTAACCTCATTCTATAACAAACTTATTGATTAATTTTTAAGTTGTTTTATGCAAGTTCTATGCCTAACAATCTCTTAACCATGATCAAATCACTGCTATAGCGTGTTTGTGTGTGTTTTTGTTGTAGATCATGCCTTCTTGAGCTTCAGGCCCTCTCAGGTGGCAGCTGCTTGCATAGCTGCGTCCAGAATCTGCCTGCAGATCTCCCCCAGCTGGACCACTGTCCTCCACCTGCTCACAGGCTACTCCTGGGATCATCTGACTCAGTGCATCCAGCTCATGTTACTGTAAGAGCAAACCGCAGTATATACTCTCGTTCATGCAGCATAATGCGCCCTGAAGTAAACCACACATGCTTCACTTCACTTTGCCCTTACGGTGCCTTTTGTTTCATTTTTCAGAGCTCATGACAATGACGTAAAAGAGGCCAACAAATCCAAATCTTCCCCTTCCGCCGTTCCGAGTCTCCAGCCGCAAGCTCTCATCCCCCCCAGCCCTGCCACCCCCTCTCTGCAGAGGCAGCCCACCTCCAGCTCCCAGCAGCTGCTCCTCCAGGCCAGCAGCTACCCGCAGCTCTCCCAGCACTCGCCGGCTCTATCCCAGCTGCACATGCTGGCCGACTGCCAGGCCCTGGGACCAGTGGGCTCTCGGGAATATCTGCAGCCCCACCAGGCTAGTCTGCTTTCAGCCTCGATGCCGGCCAGCTCGTTCGCTTCTTTCCCCAGCTTGGCATCGGGGCTGCGAGGCTTGCCCCTCCAGGGTCCCATCTCCATGCAGGTGAGCATGGCGCCCGAGCGCCACTGCCTCGGTCTGACTTACGGGAGCGGCTACTTAAGCTCCCACCACACCTTCACAGCCGGATGCTTTGACAGGTGACGCCAGGAGAGGGAGGACAAACTCAACCTTGGGCTGCCACCGTCCTCCTCCGCCCCTGAAGTTCTTCGTCTTGGACGCAGACGAAGACTTCCCAAACAAAAGACCAACAGTCGAATGGACCCCACAGAGGTTATAGTATTAACTTAAAATTGGCCTTTAAGCTCTCATTTTTTTTAGCTTTGGATGCTTCCTTTTGGGATTTTTATGAACTGAGGATGTCTATTTTTTAAGATTATTTAGCCAAGTGAGGACCTTCTTCCAGTGCTGTGCCACTGTTGACCTCAACAAAAGAGCAAGGATGCTCTTTTGACTTGAGAATTTTTTTTTTTAAGCATACAGCCTTAAGGAGAGAAATCGCGGAGATCCGCATTCCATCCCACCAGCATTTTCAAACGAGTCCTTGAACTTTCACACTGGATTTTGCTGTATGGTCCTTTGATGCTGCTGCCTTTTTGTATGAACTGATGGCTTTACGACCAAGAATCCTGTCTCCCTTCTGGTCTGGTCTTGTTTACAGTGACATGCCACATATCAGGGATGTACAGATCTCTTTAATACATACACACAACATACCATTGAACCAGCTGATGTTTGTATGAAGTAGCTCGTTTTGTTTTTGTCTGTGTTTTCGGTTTTAAACCGTTGCGGTCATTAGAGAAGGTTGACGTTACACTGAGGCTCCAGTTCCTTCAGGCAGATGGAAGGAGACGCCCCAGGGGACGGAGGCATCTGTGCTGGAGGAAACCATGCTTTACTAGTTCCTCCTCTCCACAGGGAAAAATAGCCATGATCGCCCTGCAGTTCTGTCGTGTGCTATGAAGATGACTTCATTGTGTCGGACCTCTTCCTATCAAACACTGTGGCTCGTAAAGATTACCTCACTGTCACACTTTTGTTCACATTTACCTCCAAGGTCATGCTAATAACTAGTTTAACCTCACAGCGCGGGTTAGAAAAGATGATTCTGCTGTTTCAGTGTGCTTCAGTTGTAGCGTCATACCTTTTTAGAAGTCCAGAAGTCTAGTTTCTGTTAATCGAACAGGATATTTTAAAGCAGACTGTAATATTTGGTCCAAAATATTTTATTATTGTTGTAAACTAAAGATAAAGTTTAACCAAACGTTCTTCATTTCTTTCCTTTTCTTTTTTGGGTTCTTAGACTACACAATGAATTCCTCTATGTTGACTGGCCTTAAGACCAAAGTGTCTGCTTTACGTCCTGCTGAATGAGAAGCTTTTTCAACCACTTTACTGGACTTTGGATCAAAATCTTTCTCCTATAGTCCTGAACTTTGAACTACCTCAATATATTGCCATTTACTTGCTGATTCTGCAGGGCTTGTCTTTTCGTTTTATGTCTTTTCTTAATTGGTCAGAACATTCACGTGCTTCCTTGTATTTTTTACCCAGAACTTAGGTTTCTTTGTGTTGGAGTCCCGTGTTTTGTATAGGTAGAGAACGGTGTTTACTGTAACAGACACGCACTGTTTGATATTTCAAGTCATTCTCTTGTTGAAGCCTCTGTGTGTGCAATATGTAATCATTAGTTTGTTACTTTTTAGACTGTATATTTTTTTCATTTTGTACCACTACTTTTTTACTATGTAGAATTAGTTTTTTGTTGGTTTGGTTTGTTTTAACACTCTATTACTGCTTACAGGCAGTGATTTATTTTTCCACCAAGAAAATGTTGCACATTGCAACCGATGTCTCCTGAATCTCTAGGCATTTAGTAGACTAGAGAACTGATTCTGCTCATTCAGTGATCTAATGGGTTTATTTAAAAGCCTGTATTTCGGTAGGGGAGGAAATAACAGGTGTAAATTGGATGAAAACCCCAGAAATAAAATGGAGGAAAAAAAGCACAAAAGCTTGGTAAATGTTTCGTTCATGTGTGAATCATACATTTTGAATAGACGCCGGATTTGCATGGCTCAAGGCGAGTTGTTTCATATGAATGTCAGGACTCATTGCACATGAAAAGGTCTTTGGTGGTGGTGAAGGGGGCGGGGGGATGAGGGGGGTCACGTTCGTTTGGCTCCACCCCAAATACCACTGCCCTCCCCCTTCTTCCTCCCCCGCGTGTAATGCGCTGGACTGAAGACAATGGGGGAGATTCCTGCCCCACATGGTGGTTCTTCCTGTCACTAAACACCACTAAACAAATAAAGCGCATCCAACTGAGTACCACTGATCGTTTCAGAGATAAAAGCTCTTGGGCTCAAAGAACAGCCGACAATAGCTACAGTGTAGCGTAATGAACAAGTTATTTTTCTGTTCATGGGTATTTTAAGGAAACATCTGTGTGGTGCAAAACACAGAGAAGATAACATTTAATATTGAAAGGTACAGATGTCCTTTGACTATAGTGGTTATAGGCTTTTACCAATACAAAGTGAACTGGTTTTTGATTAACTTGAGTTGGTAAAGGGATAGTTCAACCAAAAAAAACATTCCAGATCTGGATGGCTTTCTTTCTTTCGTGGTTCCCATTGACTTCCATTGAATTTGTTGTCCATACAATGGAAGTCGATGTGAACCGAAAACGATTTGGTTATCAACATTCTTCAAAATATTATTTTGAGGTCCACAGAAGAAAGAAACTCATACAGGTTTGGAACAGCATGAGACGGAACATTTTGGGTGAACTATCCCTTTAGTGACCTCATAAAACTTTTCTTGACTTGAGGAGCCTGATTACACAACCTAATATAACTTTATTCTTTTAAGAGACCGTATCACTTTATAGGCTATAAAATTGGTCTAGGAGATTGACGGATGGTTTATATTTACATTTATGCATTTGGCAGACGCTTTTATCCAAAGCGACTTACATTGCATTTAAGGTACACATTTTACATTTTGTCAGTTCTTGCTTTCCCTGGGAATCGAACCCATGACCCTCGCTTTGCTAGCGCCATGCTCTACTGTTTGAGCTACAGGAAAGCCATTGTGTTACAGTTGAAATAAAGTTTAAAATACTAGTATCTTTCTCACACACACATATATCGTTTTGCTTCAGAACACATGGCGTCATAATTGGATCACTGTTGTAATCTTTGTGTTTATCTGAAGAAAAAGTAATCTGGGGTGGCATGAGGGTGAGTAAATGATGAGAGAATTTTCATTTTTGGATGAAGTATCCCTTTAAAATGTTAACAATTAATTCCTGATAAGGTGTAGCTTGCGTATTAGGGGTTTTGCAGAGATTCGCCTCTTATCTGTTTAATTAAAGAGATTGGGTGAATAGCAGACAGAGAGAGGGACCCTCCCTTTGTGCTGAAGCCTGGTGGGGGGTACATGGGCAGATCCTGGGAGGTGGGCCACATGTCTGAGTTGGTGTGATGATGAAGAGACACAAAATCAGATGAGGGGGGTTGAGAGCTGGCAAAGGGGCAGTTGGGTAATGGATCATTTTCACAACCTTTGTTTGCAAAGCAAGGAAGGGGAGGAGCTGGCACCTTTTTTCTTAATTATCAGGAGGGGGTACCTCTAAACTGAAGCGCACCCTCGACTGCTTTTGTTTTATTTCTTTATTCATTCGTGATGAATTAGAATGAACTCTGTTTTGACAAGTTAAAGATTAAACATGCTCCACCTTTTAAAATATATTTTTTATTTTTTGTCCTTATTTATTAGTATTGCCCTCAGTATTATTTTATTTTATTTTAATATCTTAATCTTGAAAATGCCTTAAAATCAAGCCCCACCTCCTTTACTTTAGTATTGCTATATAATTATGGGGGCCAAACAGGAAATAATTAAATGTAAATCCGAGTTAAAACTCTGAATATATAAATGTAACTCTGAATATATAAATGTAATTCACAAATATATATTTATAACTGACTAAATGTAACTCTGAATATATAGTTATAACTCCTAATATATAGTTGTAAATCCTGAATATATAAATGTAACCCTGAATTTATAGTCATAACTCTGAATATATAAATGTAAATCCCGATTATATAGTTATAACTCTGATTAACTCTGAATATATAAATGTAAATCCCGAATATTATAACTATGATCATATAAATGTAACTGAATATAGTCATAACTCTTAATATATAAATGTAAATCCTGAATATATAAATGTAACTGAATATATAGTTGTAAATCCTGAATATATAAATGTAACCCTGAATATATAGTCATAACTCTGAATATATACATGTAAATCCTGAATATAGTAATAACTCTGATCATATAAATGTAACTCTGAATATATATATATATATATATATATATATATATATATATATAAAATGTAAATCCTGAATATATGTTATAACTCTGATTATATAAATGTAACTGAATATATAGTTATAACTCCGAATATATAGTTGTAAATCCTGATTATATAAATGTTACTGAATATATAGTTGTAAATCCTGAATATATAAATGTATCCTGAATATATAGTCATAACTCTGATCATATAGATGTAACTCTGAACATATATAGTCATAACTCTATATATTTAGGATTTACATTCATATATATTTAGTTATAACTCTGATTATATAAATATAACTCTGAATATATATATATATATATATATATATATATATATATATATATATATATATATATATATATATATATATATATATATATATATATATATATATATATATATAGTCATAACTCTTAAAAATGTAAATCCTGGATATATAAATGTAACCCTGAATATATAGTCATAACTCTGAATATATACATGTAAATCCTGAATATAGTAATAACTCTGATCATATAAATGTAACTGAATATATATATATATATAGTCATAACTCTTAATATATAAATGTAAATCCTGAATATGTTATAACTCTGATTATATAAATGTAACTGAATATATAGTTATAACTCCGAATATATAGTTGTAAATCTTGAATATATAAATGTAACCTGAATATATAGTCATAACTCTGAATACATAAATGTAAATCCCGAAAATATAGTTATAACTCTGATCATATAGATGTAACTCTGAATATATAGTTGTAAATCCTGAAAATAGCTATAGCTCTGAATATATAAATGTAACTCAGAATATAAAGTTATAGGTCTGAATATAGTTATAACTGTTGATCATGTGGATGTGTTTGCACCAGCTCTGTAATTCAGCACTATCCAGCCGAGTAACATCACGTTTATATAGCCAACGACTTTATAAAATATAGACTATTGCTTTAAGGCCACAAACATCATAACTATCTATAGGCCTACTGTGATTGAGACATGTATTCAAGAAATTTATTAAAACAGAAAGACATATTGTTTCTGCCTCAAAGGCTGAGGAAACATGGTAGTGGGTTTGTTATGCACTTCTTGGTATTAAATCCAGGCAATGGGTTGATGAAATATTGATTAAAATTAAGATATTACAGTTTATTCGAAATTCACTTTGAAGAAAGGATTTCTATAGAACAATATTTAATGAAGAGGTCAAAATCATGTCTGACCCACTCCATATCTCCCGGCATATTGAGCATCTTATGAAGTGTCTTACAAGTTGCATTTGTTAAATAACTTTTCAAAGTGTTTAAATTCATTGTTTGACTGTTTTTATGTCAGGTGGTAATAGTTGTATGTACTGTAGTTGTACCACCTGACATGGAAAGTGTACTATACCCATACTTGAAATAAGCCGTTTTTACCGGTATTTGAGAGAGATCTACAAACCTTTTCTCTTTGCCTCAAGGATCAGTTGGCCCTCTGGCTGATGCATTATCATATTTACTGTTATCACCTTGTCAATTCATAATAAAAGAGCCATGTTTGCAGTTGTGCCACCCTGACATTTGAGAATATAAATTGCTGGACAAAAGTTTTTTTTCAATTATCTCAGCTTTAAAGCTACCAGTATTTATAAAATATGTTAAAATTAAAGGTTTTAACCTAAAATGATGCCATAGTGTTTAGTTTTTCTTTTTTTTTATTACCGTATTAAGACACCATTTTAAATAGTTTTCTTGGTGTTCATTTGTTAGGACAGTTGCACCACCTGACATTTTGGGGGTTTATGTATTATTTAAATGTACATATGTAATATGTAAATTTAAATTCAAACTAAATGGGTCTTTTAGAATAAAATGATATGTCATGAATTTATCAAATTATTTTAAAAGGAAATTGGACACAAAAGTATGCACTTCAGGTCATTGAACCGTGTGTGTTTGTGTGTGTGTGTGTGTGTGTGTGTGTGTGTGTATACATTTGTTTGATTAAGAATGTCTAAATCTTATAGAGTCCCCACCTGCTTGCTTTGTTATCATTTGTGTTGCTGCATTAAAATGAATGCTTATGTCTTTGTTAGAGAACTGCCTGTGGGGTTCATGCAGGATTTAAGCGTGGACTGCCCTCCAGTGGTGGTCATGCTGCCGGCCATCATTCTAATTTGATTAGACGGTCCACCTCTTTATAATGAGACATTATTAGATGCTCAATTCATCCTTTCATCACTAGATGGATGAAGTGGAAAGATCAGGAGACATTTGTCAGTTTATCTCGTACACTTTATTAAAGTTAATCGAAGGTCAGAGCAGAACATGGTCATTTATCCCAATAATGGAGTTAGATCTTCTTGCTTGTACGTACAAAAACAACCGGACCCGTGGCACTAGTTGCTGTGGAGGTCTGTAAAGCAAAGCAAGGGCACTTTAGCTACTTTACAAGAATGATATATAATTTCACAATTTCACAATATATCACCTCCACCAGCTTTCCACCGCTGATCTCAGATGTATGGTGGTACTTGGGGAAACTGATGGCCAGCTTGCCCCCTTCCATGGAGACAATGCCCTGGTGAGGACACAATGAATGAGATGAAGCATTTAAGAATCTCACTGAAGTTGGAGATACACAATCATATTCAGAAGCTTCACTCCCATCTCTCATATGTGCATGTATGCCATACCTTAAATTTTTTCCCTCCAACAGTCTCCATGTCGCTCTCTTTGCCAACAATGAATTTGTTGGTCACAACGTGGTTATTTGGGTAGTACTGGATCCATGAGTACTCATCTCCGTTCTGGACGATCTCTGTCACAAGCTTGAAGTCACGGCCCTTCGTGATAACATCATCGGGGATACCTGAGGTGTATAAGAGCGATCATCATTTAGAGTAGCTCAGTTTTTACTATCTAACTTTTTATTGAGTTCACTAACTTGTAACAATAAACACTTAAGAAGACCACCCGTATCAGGGGACAGAGTTATAATAAAATAAAATTAAACTAATAAAGGATTTTTAAGAGTAAGATATAATAAATGTAAATATGCACACACATATATTTAAATTTAAATCTATACTCTTGAAAATAAAGGTTCCAAAAAGGGATTTTCACATGCCATGAACAATTTTGGGTTCCCCAAAGAATCTTTCACTTTGTAAAAGAAACATTTTTCTTAGTGCGAAGAACATTTTAATATCCTTTTTCCAATATAAAAAACCTTTTATGCTATGGAAAATTTCCATGGAAGGTAAAAGTTCTTCGTAAAGCCATAGATTACCATAAAGAACCTTTATATTTTAGGTGACATTGGCCTAGCAACCTTAAGACATGCTTACAAATGATATGCAAACACACCAGGATATGTAGGACAACATTTTCTAGTCCAAACCAATTCATGGTACAAGGACAGTCTAAACTAGAGCAACCTGTGATTAAGTGGATGAAAGTGCGGCCAGAAGTTTTTTTTTGCCGAAGCAATTTTTGGAGTAGTAACTCTTCTACTGGCGTTACCACCAACAGAGCAAAAAATATTTGTTTGAAAAGAATCAGCTTACCAATCAGTTTGCAAAACTCTTCATATCCACTCTGAGATTCGGTTTCCCACTTTCCGTTGAAAGCCATGGTTTGGGTGTTGATTGCTGAGTGGAGAGGAAGATCGAGCTGAGAGCTGAGGTACTGATGGGTCGAGTTTCCTGCACTTATATACCCTACCGCTCTTCAACTCTGCCTCTTTTTCATGAAATTATGGGCACACCATCATCATAAGCAAGCCATAAACTTTACAATGGCCTCACAAAAGAGCAAGTCATCAAGTGCATGACCGCACGGCTGGTTACCTGGGTAGCAATGATGTACCATACATGGGCAATGAAGGAAAATCGGTGACTTCATGCTTAAAATCTTTGCCAGTACAGCATATAAGTCTGTAGTTTGACATAACATTGGATATAATGGAAATAGCATTTGTCTTCTATATGGTCAATATAAATGACAAATAGATGATTAATTGGAGTCTCATAGCAATATCTCCCATTTTTGCAGACTACTGTAGTATCTCAACCAGCTACGAAATAGGTTTTAGTTTGCAGCTGTCAAGTCTGAAGCTTGAAGGCCATCTGCTTTGACCTTGCTTTTGAAAGGAAAGAAAGCTTTTATGTCTGACTGAACTATATGTTCCAGTAGATAGTGATTCATAGTCAAACCTTTCATACATTTAGAAAACTGAGAGAAAAACATCAGGGTACGCTGTTCCCTACAGTGAATATCCAATCCTCTTTTCCATTTGTGGATGGCCACACAAAGATGAAAATTCAACTTCACGTCGTTCCAAAACGGCATGACTTTCTTCCTTCTGTGGAACATCAAAGAAGACATTTTGAATAGAAGTCAATGGCCTCCAGTGTTTGGTTTCCAATGTTCTTAAAAAAAAAAATTTATGTTTCCATAGAAGACAGAAAGTCGTACAGTTCTGGAACTAGAATTTTTATTTTTAGGTGGACTATCCACTACTTCCAAGCAACTGAAATTCATCAATCAAAATGCTGGGATATCAAATCAATTGTCATAAAACAGTCTGTCTGGAAGTTTAAAAGGAGGGAAAGACAGGTCAATGCCCTTCAGCACATAAACCACTGCTAGTTTCTCATAGAATACAACTTTCATTGCATCATCTCCCTTGCCCTTGGCCTTAAAGTTTTTTTTTTTTTTTCTCAAGCCGTTTGTTGAGATTTACAGATAAATTTCAGCTTCAAAGATCTCCACCACACACAGATCTAGCAGAATGATGAGCCGAAGAGAGATAAAAGCAGGATCAGAACGGGATGAGCTCTCTTTTTCACTTCCAGTGCTAGCTGCAAGCTCTCACCTCTGAAAGCACACATTGATTCTTGTGAAACACGGCATGGTGCGACATTTGTCTGGATTTAGAGATTTCTTTGAAGCATCAAAGGTCATTTGATGATGAGATATTATCAGTGAAGTTGAGGACTATCATGGGATAGTTCTGCAAATCAGGTTTTTTTTCCCTTATAAAAATATATAGGCCAATATACAATTATTTAGGATGAACTGCAATTTAGCAGTAAAAGTAGTTTGAATAGATTAGGAAAGCTGCTATAACCGACTGGTTAAATGACAGGATTGTGTTGTCATAAAGAGCATTTCACTTAGCCTACGTTATATGGTTTGATTGCAAAACACTCGTTAAACTTCGCCTTACACAATATATTCAACAAGTGAACAGTTTAATAAATAAAAACCATAGTGAAACATAAACTTTTATAATACCTCCTCTCTTCTTGAAATGTCTCTCTAGGTTCGACAATAAATGTGTCGTGTTGAAACAATGGTGACAAATCACTTCAGCAAAGAAATCTGATTGCCTCTTTGTGAAATCAGAACACTTATCAAATAATTAGTATAATATTTGGTAACACTTTAGTATGGGGAACACAAATTCACTATTAACTACGACTTTTGCCTCAATATGCTCCTAATTTACTGCTTATTAATAATTAGTACAGTAGTTTTTGTAGCGTTTAAGTTTAGGTATTGGGTAGGATTAAGGGGTGTAGAATATGGTCATGCAGAATAAAGCATTACTATGTGCTTTATATAAGTACTAATAAACAGATAACTAAGCTAACGCTACAGTGAATTGATTTTTTTTTTCAAAGTGCATATATATATATATATATATATATATATGTGTGTGTGTGTGTGTGTGTGTGTGTGTGTGTGTGTGTGTGTTTAGCATAATGAAAGGTGAAAGGTCAGTGCACTGATGATCAGTAGGTCATTGACTATACAATGACATGTAGCCGCTGGTTTAGATGAACTTATCAAATATGCAAAAGTTAGCTTCTGAGATAGCACCGGTGCACACCTGTCACCTAAAAATGTTTTTGAATGAAAGTTTATTGTGAAACAGAACTACCCTTTAGCTCACTAAATACACTTTACAAGTGAAGTCATATAAATTTCATGAACCATTTTTCAGAAAATGTTATATAAATGGGAAGAAATCTGTTTTCTGAGGGTGTTTCCCTCATATTGCATTGTTATTATGAGTAATGATGATACATTAAATGTATTGAAACTCAGAGGGAATCTTATAGATTTGTACAACATTTTGGCAACAGTGTTATTCTAGTATTATTTAAAGCCTTTAGCCGACTATTTATTAATAGCCTACTACTTTTAATATTTTATCTATATTATCTATATCTATATATATATATATATATATATATATATATATATATATATATATATATATATATATATATATATATATATATATAATTTTGCTTTCGTCATTTTTATATATTTAGTCATTCAATTTAGTACTTCAACTTATTTATTTATTTATTTTTCAGATGGTTGTCATGGCCATATTTCCACTTTTCTAGTTTTTCGTCTGATGTTTAGCCTATATTTTATTTAATTCAATTACCGAAAACGATTTTTAGTAGTTTTACTTTTAGTTTTATTTAACAATAACAACACTGGCTTACAATAAAAGCAACGTTTGGAATAATATAACAAATGGACCACACCAACAAACCCTGACGTAAATATACAACTCGACATTGCCCCTGGTGGTACCAAAGTTGTATCCCCATAATAAAGTATATTGACATAATAGAAGCCAATCACAATAGTGTTTCCAGGGATTTCCTTTGAGAGACAAGAACCTGAGCCAATTAATAACAACCGCACGTTGAAGCAGCTAATGGGAAGTGTCAGTAGTTGTAAGTGGGCGGGCTCTAACCTATCAGGAGGAGAGGGCCAAGTAGTAGTTGCAAAGCGGAAAGAAAATGGCGGCCGTGGCTGCGGAGCCAGGAGCTGCTGCGGCATCAACAACAGCGGGGGACGGAGTGGAATACGAACCCGAGCCAGGAGAGCATGTGGTCGACCTAGAGGCACACTCCGTCCCGGAAATTAAGCTTTGTCACCAACCAGAGGATGTGGATGCAGTTCAGGAATGCAGCCAGGTCCAAATGGAAATCAGAAGGCCGGACCTTCAAGCCGCGGGAAAAGCCCTCGCTGCCCATGCGGACGGTGAGCGCACCGAAACGGGGGGTTCTTGGGGTCGCTTGGACACAGCCGAGCAACCCGTGCGTATGGACTACAGGTGTACAGACGTTTCTGAATACGGGGGATCCTTCTCGCCGAAGGTGGCGGCTGCAAACGAGGTCAGTCCTCTCGAATCCAGCCCCTGCCTTTTGCTCCCCAGCTCCATCTCCGACTCCCAGCCCTCTGTGGTCTTCTTGCATTCCCTTCCCTCTCAGGTTCCGTCGGAGCCTGAAACTGGACCGTCTCTGGCTGTCGAATACGACTCCAATCCCGTGTTAAGCCATCCTACCGATCTGGAGTGTGAACTCATAGGCTTCACGCAACCTGACCCGGAGCCCGAGCCCGCAAGCGATGCTCTCGGGTCGGAACTCAAATCTCACGAGGATGCTTTCCATGACATCCCGCACCCCGCAGATCACCTGGACTCTCTGTTCAATGCAGAGGAGACCTCGCTGGGAGAATCGGTGGGTCAGAGCTGCATTAGTGACTTTTCTACTGTTTCCAGCAAGGACTCTCCAGAACTCATCTCATCGGTAGAGTCAAAAGAAGTGCCCTCGCATCCTCTTCATCATCAGAGATTCAAAACGGACCTCAGTGAACCCGAGAGGGAGTCGGAAGCGAAAGACCCACCCGAGACGGCGGAGCGCCTGGTGCCCGGGTCCGAGGTTCGAGTCTCGCTGGATCACATCATCGACGATGCGCTCGTGGTGTCGTTTCGCTTAGGCGAGAAGCTCTTCTCCGGGGTACTCATGGACCTCTCGAAAAGGTAAACAACACGGTATTTACCCAAATAATTTGTCCATTTAAACATCCAGCAAAGTTGGCTTTCGTAGGTAGCTGTAAGAAAGATGGAGTAAAGAGCATCGTTTTCTTTACATTTTAGGTTATAAAGGATTTGTATAGTTTAAAGTGAACTCTCAGTATAGTTTGGAGTGTTGGAGTTATTATAACATTTAAGAGAGTATCTTATTGTTTTTATCTGTCCTATTTCATTGCTTTTTACTCATTTTTTTCCTCCTAAAATGTCCTCCAGTTTAATAAATTAATTATATTTACTATTGTACATATGTAAATGTGAAATTATTTTTATTTTTCTATTATTTTCACTGTTGTGGCTGGTGATAGATGGTATATTTTTAAGTATTCAAGGTCATAAAAATGACTATACAAGCATAATCAAAAACAGTGTTGAAGTCTATTATTGCAAGACAGTACTATCAGTAATTTTCATGTCAGCTACCCATATTCAGACATGCAACTACAGAGACAAGATCATAATAACCAAGGGGTGAGACAGTGTTATGCTGGTGATTAACACCCTACAAATTGCTCCCACAGTTTGTCTGTCTCAACACCCTTGTTCACACATTTTCTCTCAGTGTCAGATATGAATCATAGCTGTGCCCAATTTATAGTGCTATCCATGTGGCCTGCAGTGGGATCTCCAGTCTCTCAGTTTAGTTCTCACTTGAGATAAGTTGACATGAACCATCCTTGTGATGTTGCTGACTGTGTAGAGAAGGTGTCCTGAAGAACCTGTCCAGCAGCATTGTTAGGAAGTTATTACATCAGCTTAAAATTATGGAAGATTTCTCTACGCTGATAGACCATATAAGTTAACCAATTAATTACACATCAGGCCATATTGGTTTAAGCAAGCGATGTTTTTTTAGAATTGAAATGATGCTGTGGGCATATCCCAAAGATGCCTATCATCTTAATTCTAACACCGCTGACATAGACCAAGATTTCCCCTATTTTTTTTGTCAGCGGGAACCCCATAGGCGTAAAATATTTATTTTAAATACCCATTGAGAGATTAAGTTATTTCGATAATTTAACGACTCATTCGAATGTTCACAGTTCAGTGATTTCGGTTAATGGTCTCATGCAAGTAAATGGATAAACTGATTGTAAATTGACTTTAAAGTGTATGCAGTAACCGAATGAAATTGCATAATAATAATAATGTTTTAACTAAAACTAAAAATGAAGACAGAACAATATTAATGTGTGAATTTCATTTGTACTGTAAAACAAATAATGATTTTACACTACAAGTTACAATAATAATATATATATCTTAAATCAGGGGTGCCCAATCATGTTCCTGGAGGTCTACCTTCCTGCAAATTTCAGCTCCATACCTGATCAAACACAAATTAACCAGTTAAGTAAGATCTTCAGGAGCACTTGATAATTACAGAAAGGTGTGTTGGATCTGAATTCTCTAGGTTGGTAGGTCTCCAGGATGGGCCACCCCTGTTTTAAATTCTTCACATTCCAATTTAAAACGCTCAAGCTTTTATATTGGTAGAATACTAGTGAAATGCTTTAAACTTCTGTCCATAAACATGTTGTATATTATGCGCTTGTGTAAATAAAGTAAACCAAGTGCACGTTGCATTCTCCATATATACGCGAGCTAACTGTGAACCAAGCAGAAAACACCAGGCCACCCTTTACTTTCAAACACACAGCTCATCAGACTATACAGTTGTTTAAATACATTGTTAGCATTTGATTTGATTACCACACTAAGTTTTGTACTCCGATATCATGATTATTGTGTAGCCACAATTTATTTATTTTAATTTTACATTAGTTTTAAAAAGCAGCTAAAAATGTATTTGGGTAAATGATTCTGTATTACTCTTTTATCTGATTGTCTGTCACTCTTAATTTGATCTCCTTTTTATATTTGGATGTAAATCACTTTGTGACGTTGCTCTAGAAAGGTTCTATAGAAATATGAATTACTTGCATTCACTATAATTAATTATCATTCCACCAACTCACAAACCCCCTTCAGTTCCTTCACGAACCCCCAGGGGTGTTTAGGGGAACCCGGACATGGCAGACCACTATTTTAAAGGAATTTTCTGAATTTAAAAGTTAAGCTTAAGACCTCCATTGGTACATGCTTGTTTTTTATTTGTACAAACTATGGGATGAAACGAAATCAAGTTCTGTACTTCACAGCATATCGCAGATGCTGCTAT
The DNA here is from genome assembly GCA_023566225.1 of Romanogobio albipinnatus. Lineage (NCBI taxonomy): Eukaryota > Metazoa > Chordata > Actinopteri > Cypriniformes > Gobionidae > Romanogobio > Romanogobio albipinnatus. Next base: position 21,457,773 of record CM042255.1, on the reverse strand, counting down.
TGAAACATAATTTAATTTAAGTCTTAGTATTCGTTTAAGGCCCCCACCATTTGGTATTTTGTGCTCTAACATGTTAATGATGAAATATGTTGCCGCTCCGTATCTCAAACAGAAGCAAAAAGATGTTTTTAATTGAGAAAGTGTCACTAGCTCAGCTAATTTCATGCTTCCTGTGAGTAGGGCCATCTGTGAGAGTGTGGGGGAAAACTCAAACTTCCTCTCTTCAATTTCCATTTTGTCTTTAATGGGTTCAGTGTAATTGCTCATGTTTTGGAGTGATGACACAAAATAGACATGGATGGATGGAAAGATGGATATTCACTCAATAATTGGTTAAAAACAACTAATGCCCTGGTGTAGAATAATTTCCTTCTGAAAGTCACACTTTTTCGCTGTGATGTAATAACCACAGTACAAAACTGAACACAGTCGGTGTCATGGCGTTGAAGTGGTTTGCCAGACATACTGTCCGATTTATTTTTAGCTTGCGCTCCTAAGGGCTATCTTCATTTGCATTTTTCAATGTTAGGTCATTCCCAGGTTCTAGATGAAACTTCTAATGGAAGAAAAGCATATCTCAGGATTGTCGAATTACTCATTCCTAAAGCATTAGCTATTGTAAGTCAGGAACAATGTTTTCTCTGACATTGAACCGATCACAGACTCGACCCATTTTTTAAGGGACAGTACTTCGATGTCAGTTTTTTACCACCAAAGTATCAAAATCAATTGCATTTTGTCAAATTCATTAGGACGTTTTTACATTGTGATACAGATAGACCGGTGGCGATTTACTTCTGAAATAAGCTGTATGGTTAGCAGAATATTATTCATTTTAATTGTAGAGTAAGTTCTTCATTGGATATGCAGCTGAAGTGGCATTTTTTCCTCTCATGCCTTTTTGTATTTTATTTATGTATTTTTGTTGTTGTACTCTTGCTTTGTCAGTTAATCATCATTCTTCTTGTCTGTAGTCATGAACACAGACATATTTTTTAGTGAAACCTAAGGTTTCTCTCTCTATTGACAGCCAAAACTGAAAAGGCATTGTAAAATAAATGTATATTGAATAAAGTGGTTTAATCCAAGTCTTGTGAAGAGATACAATTTAAATTAAACCAAAACAATAGTGTGACTGATGCGTAACATTTTTTTTGCAAAATAATGATTTAAAACCCTCCAGAGTAACAGCAAAATTACAAAGGGAGACTAGACCATGAATGTAATGGTTTAAGACCTCAGAGTAACTCTTCAAATCTATGACTGAACAAACAACTCTGCTACATTTTATTGTTGCATGTTAGTATCCATAATCTAGTAGTAGTAATCTTGTTATTTTTGTTTAGATTTGAGGAAATGGGGATTAGACCCCAACCTCATTGTTCTGTTCAGTTTAACCTTAGTGTCTTTTCTTTTCCTCTGTACCTCAGGTTTGGACCTTATGGGATTCCTATAACTGTGTATCCCAAGAGAGAGTATAAGGACAAGCCAGAATCTATGCAGCTGAAGACGGAAGCATTCCAGTCAGAGACTGATAAGGGTGTTGCTCAAGGACCTAGTGATGCCCCAATTAAGGACCCTGTGGATGCTCCGGATGCCCCTCTGAAGGACTCCGCTGAGACTCCTGCAGCACCCCAGCCCTGTCCCAACCCTCAACCTAACCCATGGACCTCAAAACCACCTCCTCTGTTTCAGGAGGGGGCCCCTTATCCACCTCCATTGTTCATCAGGGACACCTACAACCAGTCGTTACCTCAGCCTCTACCCCGCAAAATCAAGCGGCCCAAACGTAGGCTGTATCGAGAGGAGCCCACTTCTATAATGAATGCCATCAAGCTCCGACCAAGACAAGTTCTGTGTGATAAATGTAAAGGGGCTGTGGTGCAAGGGGACAAGCGTGAGACACGCAGAGGCCCCATTTCAGACTGCCGGAATGATGATGCCAAAAGACGGCGAAATGACAACGCAACGGCAGCTGCTGGTAAGCGGCCCCGTAGTGATCCACGGTCTGAAGAGAAGGGCCGTAGTACTGATGGGCCCAAACGGCAGGGTTCAGCCATACGGGTGTCATCATCCACCACCTCTTCTCTGGGCCAGAGTCAGGTCAAAGGTGCAGCTGCTGGGAACAAAATGGTAAAGGGGGTATCCACTACAACAACAACAACGTCCTCGGCCAACTCTCGAGTGCAACTCAATGCCAAAAAAGTGCTTCAGAGCAAAAATGTTGACCACTCCAAAGCACGAGAGGTGCTGAAGATGGCCAAGGCTCAGAGAAGACAGAAAGAGACAGTCACAGGCAGTAGCGGGAACACCAAGGCCATAACTAGGGCTGCAGCCCTCCAGGAAGCTCACCAGAAGGTCCACTTCACCCGGCGACTGCAGCAGATTAGTGGAGGTCCAGGTTCCAAACCCCTGCCACCCAGGATGCGCATCAAGCCCCAAAGGTACCGTAATGAAGAAAACGATTCTTCCTCATGTAAGCCGCCTTGCTTGGAGAAAGTGCCGGGAGGGGGCCGTTTACCACTGCCTAAGCCAGCCGTGCCCCGCTGCACCTCCACACGCTCCTCCTCCTCCTCCTGCTCTGCTAGCCAAGTCGCCACAGCTGTAGAGCCCCAGAGGCCAGACAAACCGATTGAGTCCCTTCTCAGCCAGGCACAGCCTGATCCCCTCCCAGCTCCGGAATACAGGGAACCCCAGGCTGAGACAGAGGAACAGGAGGGGCGGGAGGAAAAGCGGGAGACGCGTGGGAGCAAGGCTGGTAACCTAGTGGTCTACATGACCCTTAACCCCAGGCAGCCCGACTCCTCTAGTACCTCCTTGTGCAGCATCGATAGTGCAGATGACTTAAAGTCATCAAACTCTGAGTGTAGCTCTACCGAAACGTTTGACTTCCCCCCTCCTGGTGATTTGCGTTCGGCCCCTGCCCCTGGCACATCCTCCGCTTTTGCCTCTGCCTCTCCCTCTGCTCCTAAGGACGACAAAAAGCGCAGTAAATCCCTCAAAGCTGCCGTCTTTTCAAAAAACGTCACAAAGTGCGTTGCCCTGGATGGCAGGACAATTTGTGTCGGGGACATTGTTTGGGCCAAAATCCTTGGCTTCCCCTGGTGGCCCGCCCGCATTCTAGCCATCACAGTGAGTCGCAAAGATAATGGGCTCTTAGTCAGGCAGGAGGCCCGGGTCTCTTGGTTTGGGTCGCCCACCACTTCCTTCCTGGCCATTACTCAGCTTGCCCCGTTTCTAGAAAACTTCCAGTCTCGCTTTGACAAGAAGAGAAAGGGCCTGTATCGTAAAGCCATCACTGAGGCTGCCAAGGCTGCCAAGCAGCTCACTCCTGAGGTCCGAGCCTTGCTAACTCAGTTTGAGACGTGAGGTGATATGCCTCGGTAAGGTAGGCAAAACAGGCACCCGAGCTGGCCCTGTACCCCTTCTGACACCTCTCAAACTTTGCTGTACCCAGTCAGCTTCCAGAGTGAAACAGAAAAATGTCAGCCAGGCAACCAGGACTAATTTATTTTTGTTGAGAAGGCAAGAGAAGGGGATTGAATTGAATGGTTTTCATGTCTAATGTTTGCCCCTATGTAACCAGTCTTTTGATCTTGTCATATCATACTTTTATTATAATGGAAAACCGATGACAGAGATTTGTAGGAAAAGGTTCTTGAGTGGCCACAATATTTCAGTTTGCCTTGAACTTGGTTATTCTTGGTCACTTCTGCTGTTAAAGGTCCTTGTAAACATGAAAGCAAATGCTCAGAGTGGGATTTTTATTGAGATCCAATAGCTTTCGTCAGAAGAAGGTGTGTGTGAATTTCTGCTTGAACCCATTCTCAAGTGATTACCAACCCTTACAAGTTGATTGTTACTTTGTCTGGATCCCTAACATAGCACAGCTAATGCTTCCTTTTGGATGATCAGAGGAAGTGTTATAGGTTCACAGTGTCAGATCATTCCTGCTGCATTTTCTAACACTACAGTGTTTCTAGACAGTGTCTCTGTCCAATTGCCCTAAGATTACATGAACTGAATTCAAGTTAGACCATCCTTTAATTGTTTTATTTTATGGTTTAAGTTGTGTAACTGTAAAAGTTGACCCTGTTGGGTAACGTAGAGTGCCTCGCTCAGGTAGAAAAAGGGACTTAATTGGTGCTGATCTTTCTCAGACGTTCTGAGACGACTAATCCAAGTTCAGTGATCCGAGCAGACGGCTGTTGATCTGGGCGTGGCTCTTGGCCAGCCGTGGCTTTGCAGCCAGTCGAGCTGCTGTTACGGGGGGAGGTGCCTATAAGCCGAAGTCACCTCAAGTGCCACTATGAGGAGAGCACAGCAACTCTGTAAATGCAGAGAGTACCACCTCAGACACGGAGAAACCTGCCAGCCTAACTGTGCATCCTCTTTCCCAACCCCTCGCAGCTACAACATCTGCTTTCCAAGCTCATTCCTCCCTAATCTACTTGCACTGTTCACAGCTTCTTTTTTTTCTCTCTCTCTCTCTCTCTTCCTCCACTTGTTTTGCTCCCTCCTGCCGTTGTCATGTTTGTGTTTTGGAGATGCTTTTTATATATCTGATTATGGCAAAAATGTTCCTGTTGTTCAGCCAACCCACCGACCCGACTTTGTTTTTTGCATGGATTTGGGAGTGCATATGTTAAATCGAATGAGCATTTTTAATGGCTCCATATGTTTATCTAAATTAGGCACATCACAAAGCAAACTAAACGTTTTTATGTAGCTACAGTGGAATGCAAAACTCTTAACCTGAGTTCCATTAAGTAATTCAATGAAAACACTCGTCCACTATTGTGTCCCGCCGCAAAGTGGGGCATTGGAGCGCAAGGCAGCAGTTCTTATGTGTGATTGTTCGTCATAATTATGGGCCTCTGGCTGGTTTAGTTGTTCAGTGATTTGTTCCGATTCCAGTATTCATTGTCTCTCATCTGAAATGTTTTGCTAAGGATTACTGTGTTTTAAACTTATTTGTTGTGCCTGAACTTTATTTTCTCTCATTTCACTATTTGCATAATAGGGCTGAAGGTCTGGAGTACACATTTGTATGTAACGTGTTCAAAATGTATTTTGCCTGACTGATTGGAAGATGAATGGCCTGGATCTTATTTCAATGCTGAGAACCAACGATTTTATTTGTGTGGATGAGCATTATCTTTTTTTCTTGTCTTTTAATCATGGTTCTGTCCTTGCATTGCATACCCATCGGCATCTTAAACTGTCCAGTTTTATTTACACATCTGAGAAGGGAAATATACTGTGTGATATCTGGGTCTTTCCACATATGACTTAGCAGGTAGAGATCGAAGACTTGAGGAAAAAACAATGCTTGGTAGACCACACTGACTGACTGATGGAGGTTTGTGTAAAGGAGTAAAAACGGTATTTATTTTGGTGGTTGGCTTTGTTTTATTTCAGCATATTTTTTACTTTTATTTCTATCTGTTTGCAGGTCAGAGAATGCTGTAAAACCATTGAAAAAAAAGTAACAGTTGAAGATATTGTGTACATGTTTTCTGATGTTTTAAGAGTATATAAATAAACTGTGAACTTCAAGAATTTTATCTAGTTGTCATTATTGTTGTATTTTTATCTTCCTAATATCATTTCTCACTTCAAATCATATTTGTCTCCGGTGTAGCCCAGTGCACAACCCTGTTTTGGGAAAAGCTGTTTTTCCATTCAAAACGGAAAATTTCACTCAACCGTCCAACCAAGACCGTTTTATGTCATTGCACAGTTAACCAATGCATGAAAAATACATTTTCATACCTGCAAACAGATGAGAAAACCGTTGGGGAATAACTTGAATAAACTTGAACTAAAGTATATTTAATCTACACTAGACAGTAGATACATTTACACTAGACAGTACATTATTAAGCTTAAATAGTCTTACTGATTTGACATTTCAGTGGATCTTTGCTGTCTCCACGTGGTCTTGGCTTTATAAGATCAGACATTACAATAGAAAAACAGCTGTGCATGAGGATATCACATGAAACATTAATTCCATCAAATGTTTGGTTTGCTTTTGGATATACATGTTTAGTTGGTCTACTCTAAACAAATGTATGTGGTGTTTATATTCATACATCCATAAATTGTACATGTACAGAATGTGAGAAATGTAACACTGTAGCTCACGTTTAAAGCTAGAGACTTTTTGTGAGATTCTCTGAATGTAAATGTCAGTTTTGGACCAGGAAGCAAGTTTGTATTTTTCCTAAATAAAAGTTGGATTAAGCCTAAAAGAAACCATTTCAATTATGTGACAGTAGGTCTATGGTTCACCGTACCAACACAATTAGTAAATGGAAGATTTCCTCTGTTCCTCAACCATAAGATTACTGACGTCTGAAAAACAAATTAAGACTAGCAGGTTTTTAATAAACTGTTAGTTTGTTACACTGTATACGTTTCTCACACTGTTCTTTAAAGCCCTAGAATCTTACATAAACGCTCAATGTGTATAGTTTACATATAACCTGACGGAAAAAATTCTGACCTTCTGTTGTCTTTTTTTTTCTGCAGTGCTGCAACTCTGAAGAGCTACTGATTGGTCTGTTGCCTAGAGCACTGCTATTGGTCAGCAGCCAGTCAGACGAGAAGAGCCATCCACAGTTGGAGAAGCAGGTGTAATGGAGAAATTATTTTTATTTAAGAAAAGAATTATATATTTATAACAATGAATTACAGACTCTTTCCTGATCAATCATGCTGAAAATAATTTTTCAAACCAGATTTGTCTTTGCGCAGGCTTTTGTGTTTAAAGCATGTGAAAGAACACTTGCAAATACCGAACAGCACAGAGTTACAGCCGTTGTGGATTCGAGGTGGTGAGCTGGCACACATTAATGCAGGGTTTTTAAGATAACTTATAAAGATTTCTTTTTTTTAATTGATGTAAAAATGCAATAAATATCGCATGTACTATACTTCACAGTACAATTACAGAGGATTGGGTCTTATTGTGCTTGTAGTCTTGGATGAAATCCCAGTGTTCTTTCCCAACATCTATGCTCCTTTATATTGAGAAATTCTGAGCCTTAATGCAGTCTAGACTGTTCTTGAAGAGAGCTTGAAGTTTTCCACACTCTGTGGCACAGCATACATGAAATGATCAATGCAATCTGTACAGCGTTACAAACCACTCTGAGCCAGTTTAATTGTGCACCCCTGCATTTATCAATGCTTTTCTAATTATGACAGTAAGAACGCATCTTTTCTATCTCTGTCGTACAATGCTTTTTCAGATTGTTCGCCTCAAGGTTTTCCTAATAGCCGTTGGGGGCATCATTCATTGTACATGCTCCACCTGAATCCTGTAAAAAGGGAATTAAGAGCGAGTGAGGAACAGCTGCTGACACGCTTTCGGTCTTGCTGTTGTACATTCATGCGTTTCAGTACAATCGTAAAGCTCTCCTGACTATACATATGAAGATGGTGGTCGTGGGTATACATTGGTTTTATTACTGTAGTAAATGTATATCTCTTTATTAAAATTAAACCTGTTTTTTTGTCTTGTACCAAATTGTGTGTTGTATTCTTTAACGAAACATGCTGTATTAGGTACATCCAAGAAAAGTCACAAAACACAATGCAGACAGGATCTCAATAAACCGCTGGTTTAATGTGAACGCAGGTAAGGTTGATTACAGCACACGTTTCGGATGAGGTGATGAAGGCCATAATTCTCATTGCTCAGGACTGACAGTCTGTGGCTCACTGACTCCAGCTTCACTGCACACATAACACTCTGGCATGCTGAGGGAAAACATTATCTAAATAATACAGACTTAAAAGCCGCCTGACATGAGCAGATAATGTAATTGGCCAAATCAATTGGAAACAGCTTGCGTTACTTGTCCGTGCGTTTCTGCAACAAAACAAAAAAAAAGCGTTTCTGCAAAAATGCATCAGTGAATTAGTGCAGACGGGGAATAAGACTGGGTAGTCCGAACACTTGAACGGAGCAGTTGACAGTTTATCACTGTAACAACAGATTGCTATCTGTTATTGTTATTAGGATTCTGAACAAAATTAACGGAGTAGGATCCGGTGTTGGAATCTTGGTTGACCTGAAAGTTGGAGGTGGAGAGACCAAAGGGTCGTAAAATCATGTTGCCCAAGTCTTTCAGCTTACCTGAGAAGATAAAGAGAAAACAAATGAATGATCTGCTGGGATCTTCAATATACACACACTCTACGGTTAAAAAAAAAGAATGATCTTAGGCTCACCAAGGCTGCATTTATGTGATCAAAAATACAGCATTAGCTGAAATATTGTGAAGTATTATTTAAAATAACTCTTCTATTTTATTCTATTTTAAAATGTAATTCTTGTGATGCAAAGCTGAATTTTCAGCATCATTACTCCAGTTTTCTATGTCACGTGATCCTTCAAAAATCATTTTATTTGGATTTGCTCCTCAAGAAACATTTCTTATTATCAATGTTGAAACAGTTGTGCTGCTTAATAGTTTTGTGGAAGCCATGATACATTTTTTTTTTAGGATTCTTTGATTAACAGGAGTATCAAAAGAACACCATTTATATAGACGATTGTGACAATGTAAGTCTTTACTGTCACTTTTTTCATGAATCTTTGCTAAATAAAGGTATTAATTCCTTTCAAGAAAAATCTTACTGAGCCAAACTTTTGAACGATAGCGTCATTTTTTTTTTTTTTTTTAAAGGACATTTTGTATGAAAGGGTTAGTTCACCCAAAAATAAATATTCAGTCACCCTCATGCCATTCCAAACCCACAAGACATTCGTTAATCTTCCGAAAAGACATTGTTAAAATAGTCCATGTGACTCCAGTGGTTCAACCTTAATGTTATGAAGTGACGAGAATACTTTTTGTGCACAAAAAACAAACAAAAATAACTATTTAACAATCTCTTCTCATCTGTGCCAGTCTCATACGCTGTTGATGTAGTGTAAACAGTGAAGCACATCTGAGTTCTACTGTTCACCATTGGCTAGCTCCTGCGTCAGCATCACACGCATGCGTCGTGGTGCTCAAGTGAACAGTGTTGGCCAATGGTAAGCCGGCGTTTTGTCTTAGCGCTTTAAAAGAACTGCACTGTATTTACTACGTCAACAGCGTAGGAGACAGATGTGAAGAAATTGTTGAATAATGTCATTATTTTTGAGGGGGGTTGGTGGGGGGTTGTGCACAAAAAGTATTCTCGTCGCTTCATAAAGTTAGAGGGATAGTTCACCCAAAAACGAAATTTTTATGTTTATCTGCAAGAAACCGAACAGTATTTTTTTTTTTATACCTCTTATCAGACGAACGTCATCCAGTATTCCTAGCGCCATAACTTCCAGCGAATAAGGTCAAAATACTGGCATGATCAAAGGTATATAAACGTAGATTCCTCATTTGACCAATCCGTACAGGCACTAATGCGGAATCTATGTATAGATATATCTATGATCGCGGCGGTATTTTGCGTATATTTTGACCTTATTCGCCAGAAGTGATGGCGCGGGGATGGCTGATGCAGAGCCATAGAAAAAAATTAAATACATTTTTAAATATGGATATTTTTCTTACACAAACGCATCGATTCGCTTCAGAAGGCCTTTATTAACACCGCGGAGCCGTGTGGAGCATGTTATTTGACGGACAGATGCATTTTTTTTATGGACTTCAATAACAGAGCAACTATTACTGCTATTATAATGCTTGGATTAGCCAGAACATTTTTTAATATGACTCATATTTTATTCGTCTGAAAGAAGAATGTCATCATATACACCTCGGATGACTTGAGGGTGAGTAAATCATGGGCTTATTTTCATTTTTGGGTGAACTATCCCTTTAAGGTTGAACCACAGGAGTCACTTGGACTATTTTAACAATGTGTTTCCTACCTTTCTGGGCGGTCAATCCTTTTCCTATTTAGAACCTAAATTCTGGAACAGTCTTCCTAGCATTGTTCGGGAAGCTGACACACTCTGTCAGTTTAAATCTAGACTAAAAACACATCTCTTTACTATGGCATACACATACATTTTTTTTAATTTATATTATTCAAATCAATTAAATGATTGTTAAGCTGCATTAACTAGGTCCGCTGAAACTGGGAACACTTCCCATAACACCTGATGTACCTGTTACATCATAAAAAAGAATGGCATGTACACTAATGTTAGTCTCTCTGTTTTATCCAGAGATTTACTGCAGTCAGCCGGATCCAGATGGTGGACCTGCGCCCAGACATGACCAACGCATCCCTGAAGTGTCTGCAGAGACCGTGTCAATAAACCTTCTCCTGAAATTGCCTCATCGACACAGCATTCTCAATGAACCCGCCCCCAGCGTGATGACTCAGATCTTTTAGAATATTCCTATCTAATAAATTGCCTTATCGACACAACATCCCAATATACGGTCTCCGGCGTGATGACTCCGATCTTTCGAATATTCCTATCTAATAATTGCCTCACTGACACGGCATCCTCAATAAAACCCCTCTCCGGCGTGATGACTCCGATCTTTCAAATATTCCTATCTAATAATTGCCTCACTGAGTTTTGGTTCCTTCCATTTTAGGTGAACTAACTATTTAAATAAAATTGAAATGTACAGAACATATGACTGAACATCAGTAATGAACATTTTATTAGATTTGCAATTAATGCGATTAAAGTGTGTAAATGCATTAATATAGGCTAGGCTTCAAAAGCAACTCTCAGTTTTATATGTAGCGGGGTCCCACTGCTCCAACTCTATGCCAACAAGTTGGCCTGAAAAAGGTTAAAGACTCTAAAGGTCTAAAGGGATTATGGGGAGCTTTGTCTCTGGGACTGCAGTGAGATCAATATGAAGTGTTCAACAGCAACACCCTTCACTGTGAGCTGCAGTAAGTTCAGCCTGACGGCTACAATGGAAATCTGATCTTTAGAGGAAACATACGGAGTTTGCAACATTTACTAGTACCTTAAAACGATACTCGGTTACTTAACGTAACCTCGGTTCTCTCTAGAAGAGGGAACGAGTATTGCGTAAGTTCCTTACGCTACGGGAAAGTATTCTTTCTTCGAGATTTCTGAAAAACCCAAAATTATCCTTAATTTTGTAACATTGTCAACGCAGTGCGGCAGCCTGGCAGACCATAGCAGGCTATTCCAGCGTGCTATTGGCTGCTCTGCTGGCAACTGCAGCAGCCTATCGGTGAGCCCGCGTGACGTGGCGACCAATGAGGGCGCTTCGCGCCCACCTGGCTTCATTTGCCTACAGGTGGGGCGTGGCCACGTGTATATAAGCAGGGCTCACGGGCTGCATATTCGGTTTTCGTAGTTCTGAAGCGTAAAAGCCCGCGGGGCGCACGGCAAGGAACGCAATACTCGTTCCCTCTTCTAGAGAGAACCGAGGTTACGTTAAGTAACCGAGTATCGTTCTCTTACGAGAGGTTCTCTCGTATTGCGTAAGTTCCTTACGCTACGGGAACATATTGTCAACGCCGTGCGCGCCTCGCGTACAGCATATGTATCCCAGGGAACCGGGGACCATAACACTGCTCGGGCAGGGTGGCCGGTAAGGAAAACGGGCCACCACATCTACAGACACTTCATTCGAACTGACGGGTGGTTACAACGGGTGGTTACAACACCCTGTCCCATGAATGAGGGAACGGCACCTGCCGGTCTCCTTCAAATTCACCACACCTTGTCTCATGAATGAGGGAACGGCAACGCCGGTCGCCTTCAAATTCACAATATTTTGTTATATGAGTGAGGTAACGGCACCGCCGGTCACCTTCAAACTCACAACAGCTCGTCTCGTAAATGAGGAAACGGCACCGCCGGTCTCCTTCAAATTCACATGAGCCTAGTACCGAACTTACTACCAGTATGTGAGCTATGTCTGCACAGAATCACTGGGCAGGACCAACAGCCCTATTGAACTGGTAACACTTTCGCCTGTAAGGCAGGAACTTCCAGATTGTAAAATCTCACGAACGTAGACGGGGAGGCCCAGCCTGCCGCCATACAGATATCGTGGATGGAAATCCCTCTGGCCCAAGCCCACGAAGAGGCCATGCCTCTGGTGGAGTGTGCTCTGACACCTAGCGGGCACTGCAGGTGTTTGGAAGCGTATGCAGTTGCAATCCCGTCCACTATCCACCTGGAAAGGGTCTGTTTCGAGGAGGCGAGACCTTTAGTGCGCCCACCAAACGAAACAAATAGCTGCTCAGAACGCCTGAAGGCGGCGGAGCGTGTGACATAAACCCTCAATGCCCTGACAGGGCAGAGGATATTGCCACCGTCCCCCTCGTCGGATGCTGGCAGAGCCGAGAGGGAGATAATCTGCGCCCTGAAGGGAGTGCCAATCGCTTTGGGGACATAACCATGCCTCGGTCTGAGAATGACCTTAGAGTCATTAGGACCGAACTCCATACACGTCGGGCTCACTGAGAGCGCGTGTAGATCCCCCACGCGTTTCACTGAAGCCAGAGCTACCAGGAACGCGGTTTTTAGCGAAAGGAACCTTGGTTCCACAGTCTCGAGCGGTTCAAAAGGATGGGCCTTCAGGGCCTCTAGGACCAAGGCCAGATCCCATATAGGAACCGATGGGGGCCGCGGGGGATTCATCCGTCTGGCTCCTCTGAGGAAACGGATGATGAGCTCGTTCCTTCCTAGCGTGCTACCTAGCGTTGTCTGAGCGAACGCTGCTATAGCCGCCACATACACTTTGAGCGTGGAAGGGGACCTGCCCAGTTCCAAAAGCTCTTGGAGGAAGGAGAGCACCCGCTGGACCCCACATTGCTGTGGGTCCAATCCCTTGGAAACACACCACTCAGTGAACACCGACCACTTAGAACTATATAACCGCCTCGTCGAGGGGGCTCTAGAGTGTGAAATCGTGTTCATAACCCCTTCGGGCAGGTCAATGGGTATCCGTTGGTCACCCATACATGCAGAGACCAACGCTCTGGATGGGGATGCCAAACTGACCCTCCTGCTTGAGAGAGGAGGTCTGCTCTCAGCGGAACTGGCCAGGGGGGTGAGTGCGACAGCTTCACCAGCTCTGGGTACCAAATCTGGTTCTCCCAGCGCGGCGCTATAAGGAGCACCAGGCGGCGCGTCTCCCTGATTTTCGCTATGAACTGGGGCAATAGGGAAATCGGCGGGAAAGCATACAGCAGGAGGCTGGGCCAAGGTTGGGACAGCGCATCCTCGCTTTTGGACAGAAACCTCGGGCAGCGGGCGTTCTCTTTTGTTGCAAAGAGGTCGAGCTCCGCTCTGCCGAATAGGCGCCATACCAGCTGGACTGTCTGAGGGTGCAGGGACCATTCTCCTGGGAGAATGAGGCCCCTGGACAGCTTGTCCGGGCCCACATTGAGGTGGCCCGGTACGTGCGCAGCTCTCAGCGAGCGCAGCGAGCTGTGTGCCCACACGAGCAGGCGTTCTGTCAGATTGCCCAGACACCTGGACCTGACACCGCCCTGCCGGTTCACATAGGGCATCACTGTGGTATTGTCCGACCGGACCAACACGTGGTGTCCTCGTATAAGCGGGAGAAACTGCTTGAGCGCGTTCTCTACCGCTATCATCTCCAAACAGTTTATGTGTAGGAGCTTTTCCCCGCTCGACCAGAGGCCCGAGGCCGATCTGCCCTCGAAAACGGCGCCCCAACCCGTGGTGGAGGCGTCCGTCGAGATGACCTTGCGGTGTGAGATGGCTCCCATCGTCACTCCCCGCTGGTACCAGTCGGCTACTAACCAGGGCTCTAGGGCTGAAAACGCAGCCCTGAGTCACTCTGATCCTGAAGCCTCCGGACGCCCAGGCTCTGTGAGGCACTCGGGCGTTTAACCAGCATTGCGGCGGGCGCATGCGCATTAAGCCCAGCTGGAGCACAGCTGCAGCTGAGGCCATACGTCCCAGCATCCTCTGAAAGAGCTTGAGAGGTGCGATTTTGCCCGGCCGGAAGTACGCATCCATGCGCCGAACTTGGCGCGCGCGTTGGGGTGACAGGCGGGCTGACATTGCCACAGTGTCCAGATTCAAACCCAGAAATGAGGTTGATTTCGTGGGCACTAATGAGCTCTTGGTCCAATTGACCGTGAGCCCCAGGCTGTCCAGATGGCTGAGCAGCATTGCCCTGTGGGCGAGGAGCTCGGCCTCTGACTGCGCCAGGATGAGCCAATCGTCCAGATAGTTCAACACTCGCATCCCTCGACTTCTCAGGGGAGCGAGGGCCGCGTCCATGCACTTCGTAAATGTACGGGGTGCTAGTGACAGGCCGAACGGAAGGACGGTGTATTGATAAGCCTGGCCGTCGAAGGCGAATCGTAAGAATGGCCTGTGACGCGGCGTTATCTTGATTTGAAAATATGCGTCTTTCAAATCTAGGGAGATTAGCCAGTCTCTCGAGCGAATATGCGCGAGGATCTGCTTGGTCGTGAGCATCTTGAACGATCTTCTCATAAGAGCTTTGTTCAGACGCCTCAGATCCAGAATCGGTCTGAGCGACCCAACCCTTTTTGGCACGAGAAAATACCGGCTGTAAAAGCCTGACTCGCTCATAGAATGGGGAACCGGTTCTATAGCCCCTTCGCACAGCAGTGTGGCTATCTCCGCTCGAAGTAGATGTGCTACTTCCTCGCTCACTCTCGTCTCCGTACGCGCACAGAAGCGCGGAGGGCGGCGAGCGAACTGCAGAGTGTAGCCGTGCTTCACTGTTTTCAGCACCCATTCTGATACACCTGGAATGGCTTCCCACGCTCTCGCGTGTGCCACACGGGATAGAACGGCCTCCGGGCTCGAAACGCCGCGCTTTGCGGGTTCGACGGCCTGTATAGGAGGGGCGGGCGCAGTGCGCGCGCTCTCTGTGCTGTGGGCCAGCCGATCGCTCGCGATGGCTGGCCGCCCTACACACTGTATCTCTGCCGCTTCGAGCAGGGAGTGGCTTGTGTGTGGCCTTACACTCGTCGTTCCGGCCACCTTGGGCGGAGAACAAATGGTGTGTGGCGCGGCGCATGGCGCCGGGGGCAGAATGTTCGCGAAAATGTGTGAGCGCGTTTGAGCGGGCACAACTCTTACGCGTGGAACATGACCGGTTAAGAGTGGCTGTGTGACAGCGCGTGTGGTGATTAGGCGTGGGCGCAAATAAGCGGACACGTGACCTAACTCTAGCACTCGAGCGGCCGGTGGCCGCTTTATGTGAGTGAGAGACACGGGATTTGTGGTGCTTGGGTGCAGGGGTGAACACAAAAGTGGGCACGTTTACTGCATTTGAAAACACATACGGCGTGAGCCGTGCAACCAGAAAAAAGGCAACTTCGTGATTTCTCTGGTTCGTCATAAAAACGGCGGTTGTAGACAGGCGAGAGGGCAGTTTTGCCGGCTCGTTTGCTGCGTGAGAGCCATCTGCAGCAGCCACAGGAGTGGGGGCTGACAGGAAGAAGAGTTTTGACGGTGGTCCGACCACGGCGGGACTTAACCGTCGCTTCCCCCCTCTGCTAGGAGGACTTTGGAGGGGCTACAGTTGGAAACAGGCGAGAGGGCGAGTTCGCGGGCTCGTAGGCTGCGTGGAAAACATCTGCAGTAGCCACAGGAGTGGGGACTGACAGGAAAAACAGAGTTTTAACGGTGGTCCGGCCGCAGCGGGACTTAACCGTCTTTTCTCTCCTTATGTATAGACGTCCAAAAATACTCGAGCACCACGTGGTGCGAGTTAGCTTTCTGTATGTAAGAAAAGCTGGCCGCGAGCCCGGGGAAGCGGACAGTAAAACATTTTTATCTGCCGCGAGAGCTGGGCTCGAACTCGGGTCTCCGGCGTTTCAGCCGCTGATTTTGCCACTGTGCTACCGGGAGGCACACAATAGCGTTCAGTTAGCGCGAGCATACAGCAGTACGTCCTCGTGCTTGTTGGCAGTCGTGCGTGCATAAAAGACAGGCTCGTTACTGCAATAGTAATATTTCCAGCCGCCTGAACTGGAGAGGGGGCTGAGAAATGCTAGAGAATGGCGGTTCGTCCGGCCACAGCGGGACGAAAACACCCTCTGTTAATTTCCCGGTGAGTGCGGCGCGCTGAACGTGCTCGTGACCGAGCGCACTCACATTCCTTGTGAACGGCGCAATCTGCGCGGTCCAAGAGGGGGGAGTGCGGGTTCGTTGGAGAGCATATGTCAGCGTCATGTCTTATGACGGCGTATGTTTGCTGGCGTGCGTGTCTTAACAGGCTCGTGTACAGCAATATGAACAATTCCAGTCGCCTGAACTCATGAGGGGACTGAAAAATGTGCGCGAGGGTGGAACAGCTCTCTTGTAACGTAAAGAGAGCTGCAGGACCGTGCATTTCTGCCATCCCTTGTATATAAGCGGCGCATCAGCGCGGCATGAACAGAGGGGGGAGGAGGCTCGCTCCGAGACCGTTCATTTCTACCATCCCTTGCAAGCGGCGCGGTGGCGCGGCTTGAACAGAGGGGGAGGAGGCTCGCTCCGAGACGTTCATTCCTACCATCCCTTGAAAGCGGCGCGGTGGCGCGGCTTGAATAGAGGGGGAGAAGGCTCGCTCCGAGACCGTTCATTCCTACCATCCCTTGTAAGCGGCGCGGCTTGAACAGAGGGGGAGGAGGCTCGCTCCGAGACCGTTCATTTCAACCATCTCTTGTAAGCGGCGCGGTGGCGCGGCTTGAACAGAGGGGGGGAACAGCGGAGTGATGTCGTCATAAAACTGCTCGAGTCGAGCCCGCAGGGTCGACATAGAGAGTTCCTCACACTCGGGGCATTCGCCCGCGAGGAGTGCGGCGGCGGCGTGGTCACGGCCCAGACAGAGAGCGCAGACACATGGCGGTCTCTGGTGCTGAGCTGCACGTGGCACGAGCCGCAGGTGGAACGAGGCGTTTTGATAAAAACGCTCGTGCTCTTTTATGAAACGTGTGACGCAACGGCGAGAACACGTGCAATGAAAGGATATAATGCTGCCGGATAGCAGAGCAGGCACGGATGGCTGAAGGTGGCGCGATGCTGCTGGCTTCTCCAGGCGCTGTCCTCTGCTTGCTCGTCTGCACGTTCACGGCGGCGGGTTCCAGATCCAGCGATGCGAAGGGCTTCGCTGAAGAAAAGAAAATCGAATATGCAGCCCGTGAGCCCTGCTTATATACACGTGGCCACGCCCCACCTGTAGGCAAATGAAGCCAGGTGGGCGCGAAGCGCCCTCATTGGTCGCCACGTCACGCGGGCTCACCGATAGGCTGCTGCAGTTGCCAGCAGAGCAGCCAATAGCACGCTGGAATAGCCTGCTATGGTCTGCCAGGCTGCCGCACTGCGTTGACAATGTTACAAAATTAAGGATAATTTTGGGTTTTTCAGAAATCTCGAAGAAAGAATACTTTCCCGTAGCGTAAGGAACTTACGCAATACGAGAGAACCTCTCGTAAGAGAACAGACAATACCTACATGTGCTCTGAGAAAGCATAGCAAAAGTAACAAGAGACATTTAACAAGTAATGAAAACCAGAGAAAATTGTAGTTGTTAAATACTCTACACTTTTTTACCAACACTATCATTTTAGTTTAAAGGGGTCATAGAATGACATTTTTGTACAAGTTAATATGATTCTTTAGTGTCTAAATGAAAAGTTTGTAATATACTTTCATTAAAAATTCTCATTAGTATTGTAAGAAAACACTCATTTTACCTGGTCAAAACCAGCTCAGTTTTCAGCAAGTCATTTCAGTGCATGTGACTTTAAATGATAATGAGCTTTGCTCACCCCGCCCCCTCTGCTCTGTGGGGCGTTCGGTTCGACCCGACACAACACCACAACACACGTGGAGTGTTGCCTTGACAACATTTGAGGGTATATTTTCGAGAAATAATGGCAACGGGAGTCTCCGAGGAAACATCTGAGCAACCTTATCATTTTGAACCGGAGTCGGACTAGGAACAAGATGACGAACCCATCGAAGTTCGAACAGGACGTTTCTGAATGGTTGGTTAACGTCATGTCACTTTGATCTATCTTTGTACTGGCAGAGTAGTGTAGTTGCTATGTGTTTACTGATGTGTTAGTTCATTGACAGATTGATGTTATGTTATAAGATTTTTTTTTTACATTACTTCTTAATCAGTAACAGACACCGTTATAAACCATGTACAAAAGTAAGCTTAGTGTAGTGTTACCACGTTAACTTTATCACCCGAGTACACAGTTTGTAATAACAAACATAACGCGTTGTTCATTATAAACGTGGGATTATGAATTATATTGAGAACATCATACACAGAAAGCATGCCGTAATCGTGAAGCGATTTGCAAAGATTAATATAAAGGTTAATAAAACGTTACACTCACATCTTCCTGAGGTGCAGCAGGAACACGATCCTTTTTTCAAGAGCAGCTTATTAGCAAAACCTGCTTTATATTGACGCTCGTTTATAAAGCAGTCTGCTGAGAAATGATTCGCGCACACATTGACGTTGATCGGGGGGAATATTCCCTTCTAAAACAAAACTCAGCAGCCACTGGGTCTTCAGCAGTTCGGATTTAGGAACATCAAAATGACTGCTGTGTTCGTTATTACACACAACAACAACACAACACCACAATCGCTTAGACGCCATTCTGTTCCAGAGTATCAACAATGGCGGACTGATGACAGCTCGCTCAGGGTGGGTCTGTGTTGAAACGCTGCTGTCAATCAACAATCTTAGGAGGGGCGTACACCGTGTAACGTCACACGGTCAGACGGCTCGATTTGAGACAGGGGAAAATATATAAGGAGATTAAAAAAAAAACACTGGATGTATTTTTATCATTATAGGATGGTTGTGTACAGGCACTGCCAACACACATTTCCGTATAATCAACTTGTAAAAGTGCATGTACCATTCTATGACCCCTTTAAAAAAAAATATTTCATAATACAAATGAGAGTACTGTTAGAGCTCAGCCGATGTTGTCTTATAATTGACACCAATGGTAATTTATTAATGTTTAAGTTTCTGATAACAGATATGCTAACCATTTTTTGTTTTGTAACAGAAAATATATTAATTAAACATTAGAATAATAACAATTTATCATAATATAGAATTATCTTTATATACATTTATTACTATCAATAATAATACAAAATGTTAATTATGACAAAAGTGGACTTAAAAAAAAAAAAATCCCCTAATTGACTGTGCTGTTGTTTTGACCTGTTCTATACGGCCAATTTATGGCCAGAAGTCTTTATCTCAATGCATTGCACTTTATGGTCAAGTAAGAAAAAAATTCAATAAGACTGCAGTAGAGATTTCAAATATGATTTATGCAACAAGGTTTTTTCAAGCCAAGGTTCTTTTATTTTTTATAAGGACTCTTTGAAATATACTAATTAATGGATCTGACTAGAACTTTCTAATGGCTTAAAAGAAAGTATGTTTCCTTTTTCCCAAAAAACCTTCCAAATGAATAGTACAGCTGCACTGAAACATTCAGACTAATGACATCACACAGAATAATCACCGATTCTGTAGCCTTATGAGTGTTTCCAAATTACACTGCAGTCATATTACTCTTTTTTGGGGGGTGAATAAGTATTCAGCAAGGAATACAAAGGAGGAGAACATTGTATGATCAAAAGTCAATGATGGTCAGTACATACAGTTTAGGTCAGATACTTACAAACACCAGTAGAATTACTGCGCGACGTTTCCACGTCCACGCAATCAGAGCGCATCTTAAAGGCCAGCTATATTGTGAGCAAGACTCGGAGCTCACTGTTCCTTTTCTCATAATATGAGAAGACTGAGATCGGAGTGTCATGTATAGCCTAATTTTCCACATTATGTAAAGTGTTTCATTTTGCTGCTATTTATTTATTTGTTTTATATAATGTACATTTATTTAATTTAAGTTCTGACCTCTGAAAAACTACAATTTTATTTTATTTTAAAGGGATAGTTCACCAAAAATGAAAATCACCCAATGATTTACTCACCCTCAAGTCATCCTAGGTGTATATGACATTCTTCTTTCAGACTAATAAAATCGGAGTTATATTACAAAAAGTCCTAGCTAATCCAAGCTGTATAATAAATAGTGCCTCTGCAGTTCAAAAAGTTTACACTACCAGTTACTGCTATTATACAGCTTGGATTAGCCAGGACTATTTTAATAAAATGCCGATATAACTTTTATTCGTCTGAAAGAATGTCATATAGACCTAGGATGACTAAATCATGGGCTAATTTTTATTTTTGGGTGAACTATCCCTTTAAGGTTACTTGACCATCAACCTGATTATGTTTGCATTGATATTTCTCTTTTAAATGTTTCATTTTGCTGTATATTTATTTATTTGTCTGTTTATAATGTATATTTATGTTTATATTATATTAGATGTATTCCTTTATTTATATTTATTTCTTCATTTGAAAAAATATTTTTGTTAAATTCTGTGTTTTTTTAAGGCTGCTATTTATATC
Organism: Romanogobio albipinnatus; assembly: GCA_023566225.1. NCBI lineage: Eukaryota > Metazoa > Chordata > Actinopteri > Cypriniformes > Gobionidae > Romanogobio > Romanogobio albipinnatus. The sequence goes on along the minus strand of CM042255.1, from coordinate 21,437,323 downwards.
ATAGTTTTTTTTGTATACGTTCTAATCTCAGAAAAGTTAATGTAATGTTTGCCGGTGTCGCTGCGGTAAGATTTATGCGTGTGTAAATGCTTATTACTATGGTTTAGTATTCTCGACAAATGGCTTAAATTAACGACTAGCAGTTGACTAGGAAAATCAGCACCCCCCACACCCCCACCACCGCCACCCAAAAAAAAAAAACATTTTATTTTTTATTTAGTACCATCGTAAATTAATCAGATAAAATATCTCACACCTCTTGTCAGGGTGTATCTGACCCAGGCTAAAATATTAAACACAAAAAACGTACTCATCATCTCTTCTTTCAGCTTCTCGTTGCGCTCTTCAATTTGCTGTGGCAGCCGCTGAAAGAGATTAGAGACAAATATATCAATGATGTGGACGAGTGTTCCTCGACTAGGGGGTTTCAGCAAACTTCCAAGTGGGCCTCTAGATAACTTAAATGACTTAATATATTATAAAGATTGTTTGGTCATATTCTAAACCACTACAAATCAACATACTTCTTATTTTACATCACCCCCTTAACAACCAGGATTTCCATGGATTTGGGATATCCTGGATAAATGAAGAAGCCTGGTTTAAAAGGTGTGATCGAGACATGGGAACATCATGTAAATGAAACGCCATGTGCATTTTAAATTAGCAAAGTACATTTTACTAGTTGTGTCAAGCTCTAAAATATTTTATTGGGTAGAAATAAAGAGTAATATATAATAGGGCTGGGCGATATGGCTGAAAACTGTATCACGATATAAGGGTTTCATATCGGTCGATATCGTTAATTATTGATATGTTTTATGACCTATCTAAAATAAGGACCAGGAGGAAAATATTTTACATTTAATCATTTTTATTTTAAACTTAATCTTCCTCTGATTATAATCCCCTCAGTGATAAAGGCAGAAACACAACCATGGAAAACACTCAAATAATTAAAATAAACAAGTCTAAAATTTCAAATATCTCTTAACATTAAGGTGCAGTGCTTCCATTATTTCTTTGTAACTGTTACCGTTTAGATGCTTTGTCATAAGGCAATGATGCAGAGTAACATTACCTCTCCATGTAGTTTCAAAGGCTGAATCTGAAATCGCCCCTTATACCCTAAATACAGCACTATTTGAGGGGACAGCCATTTGTAGCGGTGTCCGAAACAATAGTGGACGTTATTCAGTGCACTCATTCTATCCCACTTTGCACCGCAATAAAGAGTGAACACAGCCGATGTACACACAGCGGCTGTCCGAATCATAGACAGTAAAAGTTCCGAATTCGCTCACTCGTTTTCATTTACTCCTTCAAGTGAACTGTATCAGTGGACTAAAGTAGGGAATAGTGATTGAGGGTTTAGGGGGCGATTTCGGATTCAACCAAAGTCTTCTGTCCACCCTCTCATCACTGGCATCACAGGAGTCCTTTCTCACAGGTAGGTCTTTCAAGGTTGCCTGGAGAGGAGAGGAATCCCAAGCACATCAACTGACCACTGGGGTTCCCCAGGGCTCAGTGCTTGGTCCTCTCCTCTTCTCCATCTACACTACTTCATTGGGACCCATCATTCAGGCGCATGGCTTCTCATACCACTGCTATGCTGATGACACTCAGCTCTACCTTTCATTTCACCCAGACGACCCCACAGTAGCTGCACGAATCTCCAGCTGTCTGGCTGACATCTCTGCATGGATGAGAAATCATCACCTGCAGCTCAACCTGGCGAAGACTGAGTTTCTCATCTTCCCCGCCAGTCCCACCATACAGCATGACTTCACCATCCAGTTAGGTACATCCTTGATTTCCCCATCAAAGTCAGTCAGAAATCTTGGAGTTACATTTGATGACCAGCTGTCCTTCAGAGAACACATTTCGAAGACCCTCGAACTCGCTCATGCCGGTTTGCGCTCCACAACATCAGGAAGATTAGACCGTTCCTAACAGAGCACGCAACACAGCTTCTGGTCCAGGCCCTGGTTATTTCTAGACTTGACTACTGCAATGCGCTTTTGGTTGGACTCCCCTCTTGTGCGATCCAAACACTTCGAATGATCCAGAATGCAGCAGCACGTCTTGTCTTCAACGAGCCCAAAAGGACCCACGTCACACCTCTCTTCATCTCCTTGCACTGGCTACCACTCGCTGCTCGCATCAAGTTTAAGGCGCTGACGCTTGCATACAGAGCCACCACGCGCTCAGCTCCTGCTTACTTTGACCCCATTCTACAAATCCACACCCCCACCAGAAGCCTTTCCTCTTTCTCTTCCTTTTTCCCTCCCTACTCTAGCCTGTGCTACACTGAGCAATGTACACGGTCTCAGGATTTCAGGCTCTTATTGTGCTTCTCGACTCTTCATGACCAATCGCTTCATGTTTCCCCAAGTTGTAAGTCGCTTTGGATAAAAGCGTCTGCTAAATGCATAAATGTAAATGTAAATGTCAAGAGTAGCACAACGGCAAGCGTGTCGAGTATAAACACGTCCCCAAACGAACGAGGTGCGCGCGCTGTCAGCAGAGGCTCGCACTGCGGAGCCAGACAAAAGTATAACAAGGCTGTAAAAAAAGTTTGTCGTATTACCGGTCTTGGTGGGGACGACAGTCTTGCAGATGACATTGGTCTGACTACAGTCAGACTTATACAATCCAAAAAAACTGTCAAACTGGAGAGCTGGTGAGTTTTCCTGTTTTATTAACAATTTGCTCGCTTGCTGCGGCACATTTTCCACTTATCCCTCCACGCCGGTTCTGTTTACTGAAAAATGAATCCAACACGAGACAACGGTATGGCGCACCCAGACATGATACAGTTACATGATTGGCTGTTAGCCTGTCACTTCCTACGTTGCTTGGTTACCAGAGAGTGAGTGCCTTTGTTCATGCAACCAAACCTGCTTCGCAACCTCTGGTTTCTTCCGACGAAGAAAAAGAATTATCGAACGTTTTATCGAACGCATTTTTTATTGATATCGATGACGTGTCTATCGATAATATCATTATCGCTTTATCGACCAGCCCTAATATATAGCCCCGTTTCCACCGAAATTACCCAGAACAATTTGTACCAGGAACTTTTTCCCCCCAGACCTGCTACTGTCTGCGTTTCTACTGCGGTCTAAAGTACCGTGAAGATTAGGCAAATTAGTACAGAGACGTGGGACTGCGTGCGCCTGCTCCTCCCAGTCAGCGACGGACAATAATAATTTTTGCGTGACACTGATTCAAGCAGCGCTACTTTTGCTGGTTATGTATTGTTTACCAAAGAGGTAAATAACAGAACGGTGGAAAAGAGACGAGCACTGATACTAAAGCGTATTCTGAAAGCTCGTAAAGCAAGATTTAAAAATAAGACAACGTATGTTATTATCAGCTATTACGGACATTGACCGTGATATGGCTGAGACGAACGTGCATCATCGGACATAAAGAGCAAGACTGATATTTACTGAACGCACAACGAACCTCGCAAAAGACTTTTAAAAATGGCGGTTGAAATAAAATGCTGCGTGAGTTCAACCAATTAGCATGTTCAGTGCTCAAGTCCCACCCCCGAAAGTTCCGGAACTTTGAAAAAGTACTACCTCGAGAGCAGGGCCGTTCGGAGGGGGAAATATTTACCCGGAACTTCATTTAGACCCTGGTTCCTGCGGTCGAAACACACCGAGTACCACCCCAAAGTTCCTAGCTCCTGGGGAAAGTTCCTGTGGTGGAAACGTGGCTTATATCTATGTAACTATTAGGGGTGGCACGGTACATGGAAAAAAACCGAACCGTTCGGTTCGCTTGTCTCGGTTCGGAGTGTGTGCGTCGCACGGTTCGCGCATGCGCAATGTATCCTTGTGCCCGTATGTTACCTCAGACAGTGGGTGTCCTTTTCGCGCAAAATAAGAGGTGTGTGTGTGTGTGGACATACAGTAAAGTAAAAGTGGAGTGCTGCAGGTCACGTCACATGTAGAAATGAAAGTGGGAGAGATAAGGAAGGCTGCCCGGAGTTGGAGGATGCGCTAGCATCGTATAGCAGGGCAGATGCGGAAGTCGTGCCGCGCCGCGCGTGCCCGTTGCGCATACAGTGTTTGTCTCGCGAGTCGCGCAGCTGAACCTCGGCTCGTGGATTGCAAATACAGGCAAATATTGTCCATTCTGTCACATTTTCCGGTGTTCTCCTCCGACCCCTGGCTGTCTCGTGCTTTGATTTATGATGGGCAACATATATGCAAATGCGACCGTGTTCCCCTCTGTCATACGCACATGCATATGTTGTATATAAATAGTACACATGATAAATGTAACATTTAAAAGTTAAGATATGCTTCTAGTTCTAATAATTTAAACATGCCTTTGAAGTTTGGGCAAAAACTTCTGGCAGTGTTGTGTTTTCGTGTATTTTATGTTATTTTTTCACAGCGCTGGATGTCATATGGTGATTGTGAAACACACGGAACACTTCATGGTGAAATTTGTTAATCAGGTCAGCTGAATTAAAGCCACAGTGCATTGTTCTGATCAAAATTGATATGATTAACATGAAAAATGTTACGCCAATGTGTCGAACTCGGTAGACAGCCAGTTAGGAAACAACTTGATATAAAAATTTTAAATTGTGATGATTAAGCAAATGATTTAGACAAAATTTCTAAATTGTGGATGATTAAGCTATATACCATATGCTGAAGTAAATTTCTGGAGTGTTAACGATTTAAAAAAACAACAACAAGAACCATACAGAACCGAAAACCGTGACCCTAAAACCGTGATACGAACCGAACCGTGGGTTTTGTGAACCGTGCCACCCCTAGTAACTATCTATATATATCTATACACATTGTGTGAAGAACAATCAGTTCTTAAAACTTCTGGAATCTTGGTGTTTCAGGCTTTTGGGAGTCAAAAGGCCACTGGCATAGAGACACTCACCATACACGCCTCTCTAGCTGCAGGGATGCCTGGGTCTTTCTCCAAGACAGTTTTATAGTCCTCTAGAGCTTCATCAAGTTTCTCTGTCTTCTCGTAGAGTTCTGCTCTCCGCAGAATGGCACGGACATAATTTGGATTCAGTTCTATGGCTGTGGATGACAGAACACCACACATTGTGTGAAACATCTTTGTTTCAAATCACATGTCCACAGGAAAAGGAAATAAAGATACACATCAGAGACAGAAAATAAAAAAAGCCAGCAAATGTATGTTGTGAGACTTGTACTTTCTCCAGATACAGAACACAATGTGTGCAGGATATACACTCACCTTTAGAGCAGTCACTGATAGCGCTGTCTTTTTTATCCTGTCAGATAAAATTTACATTACATAAAAAAGTTAATATGCAAAACTATGAATGAGTAGAATATCTGGATAATCATATACAAAAACAAATTTGAGCACTTGAAGTAGTGATTTTGATGACTGGTTCCAAAATACAGTAGCAAAAATTAATGTAAGTTGGAAAGTTTAAAGCACTATTAACCAACATGTTGCTGATCCATGCTTGTGCCAAAAAAACAACATACAAACAAACAAACGATGAGAGTGCATATGATTAAGGGATGGAACGATTACCGGTTTCACGATAAACCATGATAAAATGTACTGATGGTTAGTAATATCATTTAGAAATTAATTATCATTAAAACCGCGCATGATTATCACGATTTTGAAAACTCGTAGTAAATCCTGTCCAGTCAGCGTCAGTCAGGTGCAGGCGCAGAGCAGAGCTGTTTTTTGAAGGACCTTCTAAAAGGTCCTTCAAAAGGACCAAAAGGACCTTCTAAAAGGACCAAATCTGAGTTGTGGTCATATTTTGGCTTTTACAAAAGTCCTGAGGAAACTTAATTGAATATGGTCACCCTGTCTGCAGAACATTCCAGAAGAAAGTCGCTGTAATAGGGGGAAACACTTAAAAACTACGAAGCATGTGGACTTTGACCTCGATACCAAAACTATGTCTGGTATTACTACCACTCACACTAGCCTCTTTGGCGGTTGAACTTATTATAGTCTTCTCAAAAGCCATCTGTTATAATCGCGTTGCGCATTATAACCAACCACACGTGTTTCTATTGAGTTTATGAATGTCTAATAATCAGAGGCGTTCAGATTAGCCAGAGTTTTGTTCAGAGCGCGCTCTTACTGAAATCTGCACTCAAAACTTGCGATGTAAGTTACGCAGAAGATGAATTCATCATACAGTGGTTGACTGTTTTTGTTCTATTTCAGCAGCGAAAATAGTTTCAAACAAACACAGCAGAACCACAGCGCATCTGATATGACTGGCATAAAGTCGGCTTGACGTTCGAGATTCGCGAATTTAGGGACCGTCTCTAAAGTTACACAAGATTTGTATGCACGTTTCTAACTTGAATCGCATTTGAAGAGAATGACTTAGACTGTAAGTGTTCATCTAGGTGTTAGTTATGATGCACACCTTTTGGATTTTTGATATTTAATAAAATAAACTGTCAAATCATATGAAAATATGGATTATGCATTATTTCACTAGGATACTGTTTGGGCTCGTAAAAAATACAACAAAATATGCTAGATTTAAATGTGTCATAGGTGATAGAACACTGATGAGAATATTGCTTGAGAATATATTTACAGAGATAATATTAGAGATTTACACCAAATTATTATTATTTATGAGTTATGCGTTGCCATTGACGAAGGCCATTATAAGGAAGGAAATCCCACAGAATAGAATCTTGTTTAAAAAAAAAAGTGCATAGAGCTGCTTGATTTATTTGTTGTTTGTTGATTTTCAAATATAAAACTTGTTGAAATGTTTTAAGTGTGTGCATCTGTTATTTTTGAACACTCATCTCATTTGAAGAAAACCGTGATAATGATATGATTATAAGAACACATTTTAAACAAAACACAAAAGTTGCCATAGTGTTTTCTTCTCTATCGTGACGTATATCTGAGTGAAATGGCTTCTGGAATAATAAAAAAAAAAATGTAGTACAGGAATTTAATTCTTGAGAATTGATTGGATCATAGAAAGTTGGGCGTTGCTAAATAAATGAGGGAGGGGGAGGTTAATGTTTTTGATCAAAGATTATGAGTGCACACATTCATTTGAAAAAAGAATGATGTGAACGGGTGAATCATTTAATACAAACACTGCATGGCTCTAACATTCTGTAAAAAGAATGTCATGGTGACTTTAAAGGAATAGATCACCCCAAAATTGTAATGATCCCATAATTTACTCACCTGCAAGCCATTCTAGTTGTTTATTTCTTCTTTCAGCCAAACACAATCGGAGTTATATAAAAAAAATCTCCTGGCTCTTCCCAGCTTTTGTAATGGTATTGAATAGTGCCCGAGTTTTTGACACTCCAAAAACACATCCATCCATGATAAAAGTAATCCATACGACACCAGTGGGTTAATAAATGCCTTCTAAAGCGAAGCTATGCAGTTTTGTAAGAAAAATATTCATATTTAAAACTTTATAAACTATAACCACTGGCTTCCGGCAATGGCCGTACCCACATTCAGTAGAAAAGAGGACTCGAAAGAGTCTAGTTCTGGCGGAAGTGTGACCTCAGACGTATGCGCAGCCCAAGCTTAGATGAGAATAGACACCTCTAGTGACAAAAAACATCTAACTCTCGTGAACGCGCATACGGACGTTGCCGGAAGCCAGTGATTATACATCTTATTCACAGCAGAACCATCTTTGAGGGTTCATCTCTTCAGTGGGTTGTACTGTTATTTCATGTGCTTTTGGATTGTTCTGCTGATGAAACACTGCAAAAATATCTTTCCGAGAAATTTCAGTAGACAGTAGTGATCTAGGGGCTTTATACAGCTTTTTACAGTGGATGCCATTGAAAATACTATTCCTCACAGCCTCGCTTTCATACCTCTCATGGCGCTGTTCTGAATAAAGTCTATAGTATATACATTTTTAACTGAATATTTTTCCTACAAAAACACTTTTTGTAGCTTAAAAAACTTAGGCACTAGTCAATGCCATTACAAAGCTGGGAAGAGCCAGGATATTCAATATAACTCAGATTGTGTTCGGTTGAAAGAAGACAGTCATATCCACCTAGCATGGCTTGAGGGTGTGTAAATTATGGGATCATTTTCATTTTGGAGTGAACTATCCCTTTTAGCTGCATCTATGCAGTGCAGTACTGCAAGCAAACACTATGTGTCCTCAGAAGACATCTCTTTAAACAAAACTTTAAAAGGTTTATACAGACACAAATTTTATTTGTACACCTGATTCTCTTACCAAAAAATAACTATACATTCTGTATCTGTACAAAAACAACAAAAATTTCACCTGATGCAAGCGCGCAGCAGCTCGATTAGAGAAGAGTATGGATCTCTCTTTACTGTAGCACACAGGACACACTCGCAGGGCGGCCGTGTAAGACTCCTCAGCAGCTACATGCTCTGTAAACAATCACATGTCAGATGAATATCTTTAATAAATATGAAGCTTCCTCAAGGGGTAAAATCAGCCAAAAATGGCATTATTTACTCAGTCTCTTGGTATTTTTTGTAGAGAATACAATTTGTCAAGAATATTGAAGTAGCTCTTTTCATTTTGACCACATAAAAACACCAGAAAAGACCTGTGCACTATATTCAAGCAAAATGATAATGTTTGTAAGGAACACTGAAATTTAAGTTGTTATTCACCTATTATCAGAGTATTATTATGCATACTTACTTACATTTTGGTGTCATTCTATGATTTCAGAAAAAAAGTATGTTTCTTTATCATACATATATATATATATATATATATATATATATATATATATATATATATATATATATATATATATACAAAACTTTACTGACCTCTTGACTTTTTGAATGGTAATGTTTAATGCTCAAGTTATACTTATATGAAGTTTTATGTTGTTGTTTTTTTATGGAGTCTTTTATGGAGCTTGACAGGTGTGAACACTGAAGTTTCACTGTTTTGAAAAGAGCTGTGTAAAGACTCTCCACAATTTATTTAAAAAAATAACAACATGAGCAACCATGACAACATGAGGGTGAGTAAATAATGACAAACATTTTTGGTGAACTATTCATATGTAAAAAGCAGTTAGTGTCACTTCACAAATTAAAATAGGTGTGAATGGACAGTAAGAAACCAGTTGATCTTTGACTGGTTTTGTCTTACCTCCACTCTTGAACTGCATGTTGCCCTTCTCCTTCAGCTCTAAACTCTCCTTTCTTCTGCTCTGTAATTGGAAGAAAGAAATAATAAATAGATATATCAAGAGACTGTAAGCACATCAATGACAATGGAATTAAATATGGTACAGGCAGAACTGGACGCAAAAAATAATAGGAGGAGAACCTCTTTTTCTTCTTCCGTCAGGTCTTTCTCCAGCTCACGCAGGTATTCCTCATCATACTCGGTCACCTTGACTTCCTCTTCTTTAAATTCTGAATCGGAGTCACTCTCTCTCTTCTCATCATTGTCCACAAACCTCTCCCATTTCTCCTGTTCTTCATCATTGTCCTTCTCAGGACTCAGATCTTCATCATTGTCCTTCTCAAGACTCAGATCTTCATCATTGTCCTTCTCAGGACTCAGATCTTCATCATTGTCTTTCCCAGGACTCAGATCTCGTGTTAATGAGTCATGTCTCCTTTCAGCCGACCTGTCCTCGTGCCCTTCAGAATCCTTTGCTAATGTGTTATCCAAACACAACCGGTCAGTGTCATCCATGTTTTCTAGTCTCTCAGTTTCTAAGTTGTTGTCTTTTTCTGTCCTGGCATCTGACTCCAGTCTATCGCTGTGAGCCCTCTCTGGGTGTTTAACGTCAGCGTGTCCATCCTCTGCAGGTAATGTGTCCTCACAGTCATAGAAACAGTCTTCTTCCTGGTCTGTAGTGGTTTCTCTGGTCTCTGACACTTTTAATGTGTTTGCCATGGAGGCTGAGAGCGTCTCGGACTCCGTCTCCATCTGGAGTTCTGCTGTCACCACAACCTGAACAGTATTTAAGTGAAATTAATGTAAATGACCTCAAATCATATTCACATCAAAATATTTTAAAATGAACACACATTTAGAAAAAAATTGAAATGACAGCATGACAGCAGTGGAAATACAAACATCACTTAATACTTCCATGTACAACTAAATATGTTTAAATATTACAACAGACTTTGATTCGACGTATTGTCATCAACATAAATGTCATGCTTACTTCAGAGCTGGTATACATAGTAACAATTTATACTGGAATGTTTTTGCAGTCCATAAACTTCATTAAATAAAAAAGAGAAATCACCACAACATTCGACAATGGAATATAGTAGCTTAGATTGATAGATTCAGACCAAAAATATCAGTCAAAACATATTATTAGCACATGTGTTAACAGGACTGATTTCACTTCATCATCTCTGCACTCGGCAAACACGAATGTATTATTTTAAAGTTTAACTTTCATTTATGTTCATATTTATAAGAATTATGAAAAACACATATTTTAAACTGAACCTTTTAGATAAAAACAATCACTCAGTACTTCTTCCTTACCTTCTAGAAATGAGCCATAACGTCTCTTCCGGTTAATCGCGCACGACCTGACGCATGGGTTGAAAAGGATTCTGGGATATGTAGTGAGAGCTTGTATTTGCTTACTGGAATATTTATTTGTGTTTCGGAGCGTGGTTAATTATTTTATTTTACATGTCAGAATAAATAAATATTTAGGTAAAGTGGGACAAACAATTTTCAGTATTGATTGTGCTTTAAATATCAAAGGACAATTGATTATTTTTATTAATTAGGCCTATATATAAATAATGGTATATCAGGTGAAAATGGGAGAAATAATTTTTCTTGATCAGGTGGCAGTTAAATATAAATACATAAATAAATGAAAAAATTGTGTTTTATTATGTTTACATTTAACTCAATGAATGAAAATATAAAGCTTTTAACAGTGCTCCAACATCAGTTTGCAGAAACTATCAACCATGACAATGTTTTTTCTGGGCTGCATTGTTTATTGTTTGTATGGTTAGCATGTATATTTTGACCCTGAGTGTATGTGCAACAGTGGTTAAGGCCAGCAGAACATGAATACTAATAAGAAGCCAGCCTGAGTTTTGGCAGTCTTCCTCTCCAATTTCCGAGTTCTCACATGGGCAGCTTGATGTGTTGAGGAGCTGAGAGAATGATATGATAGACAGTTCTGGCTCATACTGCGTCCAGCTATGTGGCTGTGTCTGGCTCGGCTTTGGGCCACCTGGTACATCCTGGCATAAAAGATCATAAAACCCACTGATAGAAATAAATTCAGTTTAAAGCTTAACATATAAGCCCATATTTTTAGTGTATGACTTCACGTTTTCCACTGACAAAAGTGAAAATAAACAGAGAAGGACCAAGATAGTAACAGAAGTCTGTGTGACATCCTGGAATGTTAATGCAAGGTCTTGTGATAGTACATGTGATATTTAAATATAGAAGCAGCGGCAAACGTGACATCCAGGGGAGAATAAGCAACACAAAAGTCTTTTCAAACATCAAGCATACCACCAAACAAAGCATTACAAGAAACTGACAGATGTGTAGCCATTTAAAGTGAGCCACAGAAATAAGGTGAAATGTAATTGGGAAGTCATGCTCTGTTGCAGTTGCATTAAAACAAGTGTGATAAAGAAGGTGTTTTTCCTGTAAATTTGTATTCATTAACCATACTAGTACACATGACAAAGCAATAACAGTATGTTTAAAGGGTTAGTTCACCCAAAAATGTAAATTCTGTCATTAATTACTCACCCACCCATGTGTCATTTCAAACCCGCTACTACCACTTTCAAGCCCCAGAAAGGTTGTAAAGACATCATTAAAGTAATCCATGTGATTCCAGTTAAAGGGATAGTTCACCCAAAAATGAAAATTAGCCCATGATTTACTCCCCCTCAAGTCATCCTAGGTGTATATGAGATTCTTCTTTCAGACGAATAAAACCGGAGTTAGCCTATATTAAAAAAGTTCTGGCTAATCCAAGCTTTATAATGACAGTGAATTTGTGTTTCGATTTTGAAGTCCATAAAAGTGCATCTATCCATCATATAACTGCTCCACACAGCTCCGGGGGGTTAATAAAGGCCTTCTGAAGCGAATATCCATATTACACAAATATCCATATTTAAAACTTGATAAAGTAGCCTAAATTATCTAGCTTCTGGCCGAACACCTTCTTGCGGAAAAAGTGTAGCGCCTCTCGCAGTTCAAAATGTTTACGCTACGCCTGACGACACTGCACACCAGTTACGCTCGTAGCGTATACGCATTTTGAACTGTGAGTAGTTATAACTTAAAAAGACAAGGTGAAACAACTGTAGATAAATAGGAATATTTATTAATGAATCATGCTGAAAAACAATATTTGAAAAACATTGTTAGCTGATGCTCACTGGCTAGCTAAGTAGATGCTAACTTGAGGTCATTTTTAAATGCTTTAATTTAAATAAGTCCAAATATTTTTATTCAACCACAAGGTAAATTACATTTGATGGAAAAGCAAGATGAAATGTTCAGAACATGGTAACTACAGTAATTATGACTTGGCGTTTTACAGGGGGAATTTTATCCCACGCCTAATATTTTGTAAATAAAGTGGGGTTTTTTGTGCAAAGAAAGCACTCGCGTTGCTTTATAAAATTGAGGTTAAGCCACTGGAGTCACATGGATTATTTTAATGATGTCTTTATCTTTTTTGGGGCTTGAAACTGGTACTTGAATAGACTGCCAATGGAAGGAAAGAAATCTCACTGATTTAATCGAAAAGATTTTCATTTGTGTTCCGAAGGATTGGAGGGACATGAGGGTGAGAAATTAATGAAAAAATTTAAATTTTTGGGTAAACTATCCCTTTAAGATACAAACATATATTTATTTTTCTTTTTAAAGGGTTAGTTCATCCAAAAATGAAAATAATTAAATAATTAATAAAATGAAATGAAAATAATTAATGTACTAAAAACATATTTAAATCAATTCATGTGAGTACAGTGGTTCAATATTAATATTATAAAGCGACGAGAATATTTTCCGTGCGCCAAAAAAAAAACGAAATAACGACTTAAATAGTGATAACCGATTTCAAAACACAGCATCATGAAGCTTCGGAGCGTAAACGATCAGCAAGTCGATTCAGCAGTTTGCAGGTTTGACCACTGATCTATATAAATGACATTATTAGTCTATGTAATAATGATATAATGTCATTTATATAGATCATTGGGTTTGACACTCAATCCAAATCAGGATTCGACTCACTGATTAGTTTATGCTCCGAAGCTTCGTGAAGCACGTGTTTTGAAATCGGTTATCACTATTATAATTATTTTTTTATTTTTTTTTGGCGCACAAAAAATATTCTCATTGCTTTATAATATTAATATTGAACCACTGTACTCACATGGACTGATTTAAATATGTTTTTAGTACATTAATGGATCTTGAGAGTGTAAATTACATTGATGCCTATGCATCAAAGTTTCAATGCATCAAAGCCTCACTGAGGCTTCGGATTTCAACAAAAATATCTTAATCTGCGTTCCGAAGATGAACGGAGGTCTTACGGGTGTGGAACCGCTTGAGGGTGAGTAATAAATTACATTATTTTCATTTTTGGGTGAACTAACCCTTTAAGTAACAAATTATGCAAGATTGCACAAATGCCTGAAAAAGCTCATTTGAATCTTGGCAGCCATCACAGATGTAATCAATGCAATGCATTTTACTGCTTCACTTAGAAAGGCTGCTCCAAGTTGTCCTGGCTTTGTAAAGCATTGCATAAGATGGCTATTTCAATCATTGTTTATGCATAGCATGGCATCTATCCAGTTATTGCATGAATGGTTTAAGAAAAACGTAGAGCTTCAAAGTCATCAAAATAAAGTCACATCACCTAACAACATACAAATTGAAACCAGATGAACTTTCTAACATAACAGGGGTTGTAGTGACTTTTGCTAGTCTGACTTAGCATGATAATTCCTTCGTTGCCTTACTGTCCTCTTTATCTCATAAAATATGCTTTCCTTTCCTTTACTCTTTACACATAAACATGTTGTCCATGCAAATATCACAATCACAGATACAATAGGGCACTTTGAAACACCCCAATTCACATCTTTTAATGTATTTTGCATTTAGCTTAAGGTATCAGGTTAAATCTTTTATGTTGAGCAGACACTAATAGACTTACATGTTTTTTTTTTTGTTTAATAGAACACAATTTACAAAATCACTGTGACCTTCACAAATGAAATATATATCTTCATTTACTTGTCTTGAAAGAAAAATATGTCTTTATGTACTATAGCACATAATATAACACTTTAGGTAACACATTGGTCCACTTAGTAAATAAATAAGATGTACAAGAGTGAAGGAGAAAAACATACCAGGAGAATTTTCTGTTTGCTAATGATGCACGCATGTTTCCTTTAAAAACAATAAGGCTGAATTAAATTGAGAGATAGTTTCCTTTTATATATTTTTACTTTATTTTATACACTGAATGGTTGAAATCGAATGACAAATGAGCATATTTTCCTATTAAGTAAAAAGTCTTGTTGTTTAACACATTTACACCTTGAAAGAATTCAATTTGCTGGTTCGGAGCACATACAATATGTTGGTTTGTGCCTTGAATTGTTCAGCCATCCATTCATTTATTAAAAAGTATGCTGTAATGACCCAAAAGCAAAACCAGTTTATACACCTGACATCCCAAAAGCTTCACCTATTGAACTGGAGATCACAAGGCGTCATGGATTTATCTCTAACAGAATAATCTTGACCAGGCCAATAAGCATTATTATAAAACTGACACAACCTGAATAACATGAAGATCAAAAAGGGATATAAATAACAGTGGTGAACAGACCAGTGAGCAAGTCGTACCGAGTTTTATCAGTGCTGCTCACAGCTGTGCACATCTAGGTGCAGAACTGATCCCTTTATTCATGCAAACATTACTATCATAGCCACTACAATCAAACAGGCCAAATATAGGCTCTTTATAATACATTTCAAACACTACACAATAATACACAATATGAATGATAAAAGGCAAATTTTGCTCAAATAACCCCAGATTTCCAGATTGTAATGATGCATTTCTGCAATAATTAACCGTGTAAATCTAGCAGTCATTGTTTATATTCATTATTGACTTATAGAGTGCAACCGCTGGGTTCTGGAAGTAAAAACCCTATTCATTTTCTCCATACATTGATTTTTAAAGGCACACCTACTGTGAGCTACGAGGTGTTCATCAATGATATGTATTTGTTGACGCAAACAGCCTTCATGATTTCAACGTATTTTTTTCAATTGATCGTGAAATTCCGGGTGAAAAACTACATTATGAAAGAAATCTCCACCAATAAGAGAATCTAAACAAGCAATGCGCGCCAAAACAACTCTTTATGCCCGCCCACTCCCATTAAGCCCTGCGAATGATGGAGTAAATCTGTCTAAACTCTAAAACTAATAGAGTTTAAGAATTTAGAGAGATAACATAACGCGAATTACGTAATCAGATTACTTTTTTCAAGTAGCTAACAGGTAAAGTAATACATTACTTTTAAATTTACAACATATCTGAGTTACTTTTTCAAATAAGAAACGCATTTTACTTTGTTTTTTCCCATGTATTGACTAACACTTCTCTTCTCCGCATGTTGAGAGAAATGTATTTAATCTCACTTTATTAACCTTTATTAATAAACTTTATTAATTAAGTTATTTGATGTCGACCTTTGATGATCCAATTCAACTACACTGTGTGCAGAATGATTAGGCACGTTGATTTTCTGATCATATTTTTTTTCCAGGCACATTTGACCAATTCCAAACCACAGTAATCCTACTATTAATTTAGTATTTAATAAAAATATAAATACTGCTGGTCCTTCAAGAGTCACTCTCAACCCATCTGTCCATAAAGCCTATAAAAACAACATCTTCATGTATTTTACACACTTCAGCTTGTGATTCTTAATTAGTGGGGGGTCATTTTTTAGGATTCTTTACCTAATTTAAGTCTCTGAGATCCTGACACCTTGCACTTCTGGAGACTCCAGGTAGGTTGCAGCTCTGTAAAATGGTGGCGCTGGAGACTAAAGGGTTCCTTATGGTTTCACACTTAATTCTTCACCTTAATTCTTTTGCAGTTAACAGGTGTCTTTTCTCCGCCACATGTTTTTGTCTGACCCTGCTGACCCAACGAGCATTTCACTGTCCAATGGGCATGCTTTAATTGCAATGTCTAGTATTGCATTAGTATTGCATCCTTCTCATGGGCATTTAATAATTTTTGAATAATGAGTTCAATCTCTTTTTTGGCTCAATTGATCTGTAAAAGAAAACATGCCTAATAATTCTGCACACATGAATATAAGGTGTTTTTCATTTCCAGCCTTCATGAACAATTATACATCACTTATACATTATTAAATACTAAATTAATAGTAGCTATTAGGATTACTGTGGTTTGGAATTGGTCAAATGTGCCTGGAAAAAAAATATGATCAGAAAATCAACGTGCCTAATAATTCTGCACACAGTGTATACTAATAAGCAAAAACGACTTTAGTTAAACAACACATTTGGGTGTAATTTTTTTTGTTTTTATTGCTGAAGAGTGTTGAACTTTTGGTGTGAAAGGGCCTTTAAATTAGCCAAAAATAGAAATTTTGTTTTGTTATTAAAAAACACACAACCAAGTCCAGCACAGGTGTGAAAAAGTAACACGAGTAAAACGCAATATTGTAATGTATTACTTTTAAAAGTAACTTTCCCCAACACTGATTACACATATACATGTTTTGCAATAAATGTTCATCAAATCAAAGTTTGTAATGTTGTGATTCACCTAATAGTCGGTTGGTTTGGTTCATGGCTTATAAGTATAACTTTTTAGGCATTTTAAAAATCTCTATATGGTAATTTAGAAGGAAAAATACTTCCGGAACCAAGGCTGCTAAAAAATTGGGTGGGCACTAATGCCCTCTATATATAGTCATGCATGGCAACGGGGTCAGACTGCTCAGTGTAAAACCGCCATTATTTCATGTCACAATGTTTTACACAAACGCAACTGCTGCCATCTTGCATCTTAGCTGCTGATTTGTGGCAAAAATGACCTCAGAGGACTTTAGTTAATATAGTACTGTAATATTAATGCAGCCTTGTTGCTAGGTGAATTGATTTGTGCATTGCAATCGACTATGTTTTGTTAGCGGAAGCTTTAAGACAATAAGCAGATCAAATGATAAAACTCAAATCACGTCAAAGTATTTATTTACTTATTCACATCTGCATCCTGCTCACCTTGTTGGGGTTTATTTCGCAATAATTACCAGCTGACTGTACATTACCCTTACATAGCTACTGCAACTCTCAAATTAAACAATGTAGACATGCATGACAAGATGCCCAGTGTATTTCACATCTAAAATTATGTATCAGATTCGTCTACAAAGAATTGAAAGATGAAAGTCACTGAACTGGCATGTAAGTCACTCTTGTCACCAAGCTAGATAGTAGTCTCAGGTGTGTTTCTAGATATTTCCTCATGCTCTGTGTCTCGCTTCCCATTCTGTCCATTGGCATGCTGAGGTCCTTTGGAATGGGGCCCACTGGGGAACAGCAAATCCATCCTGTTAGATTTGCAGGGACTCAATGCCCTAGAGCTGGATCTCTTCATACCAGGATAAGGGCTCCCAGATAGGGAGGAAGAGGAAGAGGAGGTACAGGGGCCCCAGCCTGGAAGAAGGCCTGATGCTGGACGAGAGCCCACCACTCTGCTGAATAATGTTGGGCTGGGGTGCGTTGGGGCCAGGGTCTGCTGACTGCCATTCATGCAAATGGAGCTGGTGTCTGTGTAGACCTGGATGGCCGAGCCCGTCTGGACGCGGTAGTTGTACGCCTTCCAGCCCTGTTGTTTCCTCTGCTGACACTGGCACCGGAGGATCCGAATGAAGGCCTGCTTGAACTCACGGCTGTAACAGGGGTAAATAATGGGGTTCAGGCAACTGTTGAAGTATCCCAGCCAGAAGATCACTTTAAAGAATGTTTCAGGTGGTCGTAAACTGGTGTTAAATGACCCTAAAAATAGAGGAAATGAGAGGTAATTTTTGTTAACAATCTGCATTAGTAGGCTTTTTCATCTGTCACCAATAGATGGCAGACTTTATCAACTCACATGTACTACCATCAGAAACGCAACCAGGGTCTTTCTTCCATCACATTCAAGGTTAAATCAGCAGCATTACCTTGAAGAACTTAAAGGTTTTTTTTTGTTAATCTTTTAATCTTCTTGACAATAAATATATCCTTAATTCTCATTAACTTTATGTGATATTATACTTGACCCCCCCCCCCCCCCTGTAATTCCCATTGTTCTTTTTCCTTAAAATCAGCAACAAAGGCAGTACAACAAATACTGTCATAATGTGTACAATGCATTAGATTTTTTTATTTTTTTTTTATTTTTTTTTTTACTTTACACTAATAATGGGATCTTTTTAAATGATTATTATTGGTTTGCATTTTGATAATGAAGGGTGGAAAAATGTAATTGTCATTAAATTGTCAATTTTAAATATCTCTATATATAAATCCATATATATATATATATATATATATATATATATACACAATATTATAATTTTAAATAAAAAAAATTATGGTTTCATGAGATTAATCCTGTCAGCCGCTAGCTTTAATTTGGTCCTAAAACGCATGTCTATTTTCAAACACTCTCATCCTGCCATAAAGAGCATCATTTGAATAACCTGTTCTTTGCTGTGCACTCTGTAAGCTTTTATTAAAACTGTTATCTTGGGTTATTAAATTCCAAAATATTATGAGGAAGATTTATAGTGCTTTTACAATTTTACTCAACCAGCTATCTGTTTAAAGCAACAACCAAAAGAATCTGGCTCTTCTAGAGGTGCCATTTTCAAAATGGAAATTCTTCTCAGGTTTCACTCCCTCACTCTCCAAAACATTTAAAAAAGGTCATACAGATCCATCATGCTTTTACAGACTCTGACTGTAGCTCATCTCCGCTAATGAGTATACCAACTCCCTATTCCCTGAGGAATTCACCACTTTTTCACTCTTGTAGAAATGCCTAATGCGCAGCCCATACTCCATTTTTGGTTCTCGTCTCCTTCAACTCTGGTATGATCTTGCTAATTAGACAAAATAAGTCAACAAGACATAACTCAGTTAATCTGAAAGATTATATATGTTTTACATTTTCAATAATTAATCTGACTTTTTCTTTGCTCGGAGGAACAGGATGGATGACTGAAGCGAGAGATTACTTGGTCTAATTTGCTATGGTACATATAAGTGCAGTGCTGGATGAGACTTGGGTTCATTACCATACTTCAAGAAGAGCCACAGGTGTGATGCCTAGCCCTTCTGTCTCTGCCAGTTAATGAATTATTCCATTTCCCTAAGATGTTCTCGCCTATTTCTTCTCTAAATCACATGTCACTCAGACATCTCTAAGCCAGAGCGTCTATAAATTAAGACAATCTGCACTATAAGAAGTCAACAAACAATCTTATTGCGCAATTGGTTTTTTTAAAGGGATAGTTCATGCTCAATTGTGCTGCGTAACACACTGGAATGAATCTCATTAGTTCTTGCAGAAGCTCAAATGTGCTGTGTAACACGAGAATGAATCTCATTGGTTCTTGCTGAAGCTCAAATGTGCTGCGTAAAACGAGAATGAATCTCATTGGTTATTGCAGAAGCTCAAACGTGCTGTGTAACACACGAGAATGAATCTCATTGGTTCTTGCTGAAGCTCAAATGTGCTGCGTAACACGAGAATGAATCTCATTGGTTATTGCAGAAGCTCAAACGTGCTGTGTAACACACGAGAATGAATCTCATTGGTTATTGCAGAAGCTCAAACGTGCTGTGTAACACACGAGAATGAATCTCATTGGTTATTGCAGAAGCTCAAACGTGCTGTGTAACACACAAGAATGAATCTCATTGGTTATTGCAGAAGCTCAAACGTGCTGCGTAACACGAGAATGAACCTCATTGGTTCTTGCTGAAGCCCAAACGTGCTGCGTAACACGAGAATGAATCTCATTGGTTCTTGCTGAAGCCCAAACGTGCTGTGTAACACACGAGAATGAATCTCATTGGTTCTTGCTGAAGCCCAAACGTGCTGTGTAACACACGAGAATGAATCTCATTGGTTATTGCAGAAGCTCAAACGTGCTGTGTAACACACGAGAATGAATCTCATTGGTTCTTGCTGAAGCCCAAACGTGCTGTGTAACACACGAGAATGAATCTCATTGGTTATTGCAGAAGCTCAAACGTGCTGTGTAACACACGAGAATGAATCTCATTGGTTATTGCAGAAGCTCAAACGTGCTGTGTAACACACGAGAATGAATCTCATTGGTTCTTGCTGAAGCCCAAACGTGCTGCGTAACACGAGAATGAACCTCATTGGTTCTTGCTGAAGCCCAAACGTGCTGCGTAACACGAGAATGAATCTCATTGGTTCTTGCTGAAGCCCAAACGTGCTGTGTAACACACGAGAATGAATCTCATTTGTTCTTGCTGAAGCTCAAACGTGCTGTGTAACACACAAGAATGAAGCTCATTGGTTCTTGCTGAAGCTCAAACGTGCTGTGTAACACACGAGAGTGAACCTCATTGGTTCTTGCTGAAGCTCAAACGTGCAGTGTAACACGAGAATGAACCTCATTGGTTCTTGCTGAAGCTCAAACATGCAGCGTAACACGAGAATGAACCTCATTGGTTCTTGCTGAAGCTCAAACGTGCTGCGTAACATGAGAATGAAACTCATTGGTTCTTGCTGAAGCTTAAACGTGCTGCGTAACACGAGAATGAACCTCATTGGTTCTTGCTGAAGCTCAAACGTGCAGTGTAACACTAGAATGAACCTCATTGGTTCTTGCTGAAGCTCAAACATGCAGCGTAACACGAGAATGAACCTCATTGGTTCTTGTTGAAGCTCAAACGTGCTGCGTAACACGAGAATGAAACTCATTGGTTCTTGCTGAGGCTCAAACGTGCTGTGTAACACACGAGAATGAACCTCATTGGTTCTTGCTGAAGCTTAAACGTGCTGCGTAACACGAGAATGAACCTCATTGGTTCTTGCTGAAGCTCAAACGTGCAGTGTAACACTAGAATGAAGCTCATTGGTTCTTGCTGAAGCTCAAACGTGCTGCGTAACACGAGAATGAAGCTCATTGGTTTTTGCTGAAGCTCAAACGTGCAGTGTAACACGAGAATGAAGCTCATTGGTTCTTACTGAGGCTCAAACGTGCTGCGTAACACGAGAATGAAGCTCATTGGTTCTTACTGAGGCTCAAACGTGCTGCGTAACACGAGAATGAAGCTCACCGGTTCTTGCTGAAGCTCAAATGTGCTGTGTAACACAAGAATGAACCTCATTGGTTCTTGCTGAAGCTCAAACGTGCTGCGTAACACAAGAATGAACCTCATTGGTTCTTGCTGAAGCTCAAACGTGCTGTGTAACACACGAGAATGAATCTCATTGGTTCTTTCTGAAGCTCAAACGTGCTGCGTAACACGAGAATGAACCTCATTGGTTCTTGCTGAAGCTCAAACGTGCTGCGTAACACAAGAATGAACCTCATTGGTTCTTGCTGAAGCTCAAACGTGCTGCGTAACACGAGAATGAACCTCATTGGTTCTTGCTGAAGCTCAAACGTGCTGTGTAACACACGAGAATGAATCTCATTGGTTCTTGCTGAGGCTCAAACATGCTGTGTAACACGAGAATGAACCTCATTGGTTCTTGCTGAAGCTCAAACGTGCTGTGTAACACACGAGAATGAATCTCATTTGTTCTTGCTGAAGCTCAAACGTGCTGCGTAACACACGAGAATGAATCTCATTGGTTCTTGCTGAGGCTCAAACGTGCTGTGTAACACGAGAATGAACCTCATTGGTTCTTGCTGAAGCTCAAACGTGCTGTGTAACACACGAGAATGAATCTCATTTGTTCTTGCTGAAGCTCAAACGTGCTGCGTTACACGAGAATGAAGCTCATTGGTTCTTGCTGATGCTCAAACGTGCTGTGTAACACACGAGAATGAAGCTCATTGGTTCTTGCTGAAGCTTAAACGTGCTTCGTAACACGAGAATGAACCTCATTGGTTCTTGCTGAAGCTCAAACGTGCTGTGTAACGCACGAGAATGAACCTCATTGGTTCTTGCTGAAGGTCAAACGTGCTGCATAACACGAGAATGAACCTCATTGGTTCTTGCTGATGCTCAAACGTGCTGTGTAACACACGAGAATGAAGCTCATTGGTTCTTGCTGAAGCTTAAACGTGCTTCGTAACACGAGAATGAACCTCATTGGTTCTTGCTGAAGCTCAAACGTGCTGTGTAACGCACGAGAATGAACCTCATTGGTTCTTGCTGAAGCTCAAATGTGCTGCGTAACACGAGAATGAACCTCATTGGTTCTTGCTGAAGCTCAAACGTGCTGCGTAACACGAGAATGAACCTCATTGGTTCTTGCTGAAGCTCAAACGTGCTGTGTAACATGAGAATGAACCTCATTGGTTCTTGCTGAAGCTCAAACGTGCTGTGTAACACACGAGAGTGAACCTCATTGGTTCTTGCTGAAGCTCAAACGTGCTGTGTAACACACGAGAATGAACCTCATTGGTTCTTGCTGAAGCTCAAACGTGCAGTGTAACACGAGAATGAAGCTCATTGGTTCTTGCTGAAGCTTAAACGTGCTGCGTAACACGAGAATGAACCTCATTGGTTCTTGCTGAAGCTCAAACGTGCAGTGTAACACGAGAATGAAGCTCATTGGTTCTTGCTGAAGCTCAAACGTGCTGCGTAACACGAGAATGAAGCTCATTGGTTTTTGCTGAAGCTCAAACGTGCAGTGTAACACGAGAATGAAGCTCATTGGTTCTTACTGAGGCTCAAACGTGCTGCGTAACACGAGAATGAAGCTCATTGGTTCTTACTGAGGCTCAAACGTGCTGCGTAACACGAGAATGAAGCTCACCGGTTCTTGCTGAAGCGCAAATGTGCTGTGTAACACGAGAATGAACCTCATTGGTTTTTGCTGAAGCTCAAACGTGCTGCGTAACACGAGAATGAACCTCATTGGTTCTTGCTGAAGCTCAAACGTGCTGCGTAACACACGAGAATGAATCTCATTGGTTCTTGCTGAAGCTCAAACGTGCTGTGTAACACACGAGAATGAATCTCATTGGTTCTTGCTGAAGCTCAAACGTGCTGCGTAACACGAGAATGAACCTCATTGGTTCTTGCTGAGGCTCAAACGTGCTGTGTAACACGAGAATGAACCTCATTGGTTTTTGCTGAAGCTCAAACGTGCTGCGTAACACGAGAATGAACCGCATTGGTTCTTGCTGAAGCTCAAACGTGCTGCGTAACTCAAGAATGAACCTCATTGGTTCTTCCTGAAGCTGAAACGTGCTGTGTAACACACGAGAATGAATCTCATTGGTTCTTGCTGAAGCTCAAACGTGCTGCGTAACACGAGAATGAACCTCATTGGTTCTTGCTGAAGCTCAAACGTGCTGTGTAACACACGAGAATGAATCTCATTGGTTCTTGCTGAGGCTCAAACGTGCTGTGTAACACGAGAATGAACCTCATTGGTTCTTGCTGAAGCTCAAACGTGCTGTGTAACACACGAGAATGAATCTCATTGGTTCTTGCCGAAGCTGAAACGTGCTGTGTAACACGAGAATGAACCTCATTTGTTCTTGCTGATGCTCAAACGTGCTGTGTAACACACGAGAATGAATCTCATTGGTTCTTGCTGAAGCTCAAATGTGCTGCGTAACACGAGAATGAACCTCATTGGTTCTTGCTGAAGCTCAAACGTGCTGCGTAACACGAGAATGAACCTCATTGGTTCTTGCTGAAGCTCAAACGTGCTGTGTAACACGAGAATGAACCTCATTGGTTCTTGCTGAAGCTCAAACGTGCTGTGTAACACACGAGAGTGAACCTCATTGGTTCTTGCTGAAGCTCAAACGTGCTGTGTAACACACAAGAATTTACCTCATTGGTTCTTGCTGAAGCTCAAACGTGCTGTGTAACACACGAGAGTGAACCTCATTGGTTCTTGCTGAAGCTCAAACGTGCTGCGTAACACGAGAATGAACCTCATTGGTTCTTGCTGAAGCTCAAACGTGCTGCGTAACACGAGATGAACCTCATTGGTTCTTGCTGAAGCTCAAACGTGCTGTGTAACGCACGAGAATGAAGCTCATTGGTTCTTGCTGAAGCTCAAACGTGCTGCGTAACACGAGATGAACCTCATTGGTTCTTGCTGAAGCTCAAACGTGCTGCGTAACACGAGAATTAACCTCATTGGTTCTTGCTGAAGCTCAAACGTGCTGCGTAACACGAGAATGAATCTCATTGGTTCTTGCTGAAGCTCAAACGTGCTGTGTAACGCACGAGAATGAAGCTCATTGGTTCTTGCTGAAGCTCAAACGTGCTGCGTAACACGAGATGAACCTCATTGGTTCTTGCTGAAGCTCAAACGTGCTGCGTAACACGAGAATTAACCTCATTGGTTCTTGCTGAAGCTCAAACGTGCTGCGTAACACGAGAATGAATCTCATTGGTTCTTGCTGAAGCTCAAACGTGCTGTGTAACACGAGAATAAACCTCATTGGTTCTTGCTGAAGCTCAAACGTGCTGTGTAACACGAGAATGAAGCTCATTGGTTCTTGCTGAAGCTCAAACGTGCTGTGTAACATGAGAATGAACCTCATTGGTTCTTGCTGAAGCTCAAACGTGCTGCGTAACACGAGAATGAATCTCATTTGTTCTTGCTGAAGCTCAAATGTGCTGCGTAACACGAGAATGAAGCTCATTGGTTCTTGCTGAGGCTCAAACGTGCTGTGTAACACACGAGAATGAACCTCATTGGTTCTTGCTGAAGCTCAAACGTGCTGCGTAACACGAGAAGGAACCTCATTGGTTCTTGCTGAAGCTCAAACGTGCTGCGTAACACGAGAATGAACCTCATTGGTTCTTGCTGAAGCTCAAACGTGCTGCGTAACACGAGACGAACCTCATTGGTTCTTGCTGAAGCTCAAACGTGCTGCGTAACACGAGAATGAACCTCATTGGTTCTTGCTGAAGCTCAAACGTGCTGCGTAACACGAGAATGAACCTCATTGGTTCTTGCTGAAGCTCAAACGTGCTGCGTAACACACGAGAATGAACCTCATTGGTTCTTGCTGAAGCTCAAACGTGCTGCGTAACACGAGAATGAACCTCATTGGTTCTTGCTGAAGCTCAAACGTGCTGCGTAACACGAGAATGAACCTCATTGGTTCTTGCTGAAGCTCAAACGTGCTGCGTAACACGAGAATGAACCTCATTGGTTCTTGCTGAAGCTCAAACGTGCTGTGTAACACACGAGAATGAACCTCATTGGTTCTTGCTGAAGCTCAAACGTGCTGTGTAACACATGAGAGTGAACCTCATTGGTTCTTGCCGAAGCTCAAACGTGCTGTGTAACACGAGAATGAACCTCATTTGTTCTTGCTGATGCTCAAACGTGCTGTGTAACACACGAGAATGAACCTCATTTGTTCTTGCTGAAGCTCAAACGTGCTGTATAACGCACGAGAATGAACCTCATTGGTTCTTGCTGAAGGTCAAACGTGCTGCATAACACGAGAATGAACCTCATTGGTTCTTGCTGAAGCTCAAATGTGCTGCGTAACACGAGAATGAACCTCATTGGTTCTTGCTGAAGCTCAAACGTGCTGCGTAACACGAGAATGAACCTCATTGGTTCTTGCTGAAGCTCAAACGTGCTGTGTAACACGAGAATGAACCTCATTGGTTCTTGCTGAAGCTCAAACGTGCTGTGTAACACACGAGAGTGAACCTCATTGGTTCTTGCTGAAGCTCAAACGTGCTGTGTAACACACGAGAGTGAACCTCATTGGTTCTTGCTGAAGCTCAAACGTGCTGTGTAACACGAGAATGAACCTCATTGGTTCTTGCTGAAGCTCAAACGTGCTGTGTAACACGAGAATGAAGCTCATTGGTTCTTGCTGAAGCTCAAACGTGCTGCGTAACACGAGAATGAACCTCATTGGTTCTTGCTGAAGCTCAAACGTGCTGCGTAACACGAGATGAACCTCATTGGTTCTTGCTGAAGCTCAAACGTGCTGCGTAACACGAGAATGAACCTCATTGGTTCTTGCTGAAGCTCAAACGTGCTGTGTAACACACGAGAATGAACCTCATTGGTTCTTGCTGAAGCTCAAACGTGCTGTGTAACACATGAGAGTGAACCTCATTGGTTCTTGCTGAAGCTCAAACGTGCTGCGTAACACGAGAATGAACCTCATTGGTTCTTGCTGAAGCTCAAACGTGCTGCGTAACACGAGAATGAACCTCATTGGATCTTGCTGAAGCTCAAACGTGCTGCGTAACACGAGATGAACCTCATTGGTTCTTGCTGAAGCTCAAACGTGCTGCGTAACACGAGAATGAACCTCATTGGATCTTGCTGAAGCTCAAACGTGCTGCGTAACACGAGAATGAACCTCATTGGTTTTTGCTGAAGCTCAAACGTGCTGCGTAACACGAGAAGGAACCTCATTGGTTCTTGCTGAAGCTCAAACGTGCTGCGTAACACGAGAATGAACCTCATTGGTTCTTGCTGAAGCTCAAACGTGCTGCGTAACACGAGAATGAACCTCATTGGTTCTTGCTGAAGCTCAAACGTGCTGCGTAACACGAGAATGAACCTCATTGGTTCTTGCTGAAGCTCAAACGTGCTGCGTAACACGAGAATGAACCTCATTGGTTCTTGCTGAAGCTCAAACGTGCTGCGTAACACGAGAATGAACCTCATTGGTTCTTGCTGAAGCTCAAACGTGCTGCGTAACACGAGAATGAACCTCATTGGTTCTTGCTGAAGCTCAAACGTGCTGCGTAACACGAGAATGAACCTCATTGGTTCTTGCTGAAGCTCAAACGTGCTGGGTAACTTGAGAATGAACCTCATTGGTTCTTGCTGAAGCTCAAACGTGCTGCGTAACATGAGAATGAACCTCATTGGTTCTTGCTGAAGCTCAAACGTGCTGCGTAACATGAGAATGAACCTCATTGGTTCTTGCTGAAGCTCAAACGTGCAGCGTAACACGAGAATGAACCTCATTGGTTCTTGCTGAAGCTCAAACGTGCAGCGTAACACGAGAATGAACCTCATTGGTTCTTGCTGAAGCTCAAACGTGCAGCGTAACACGAGAATGAACCTCATTGGTTCTTGCTGAAGCTCAAACGTGCAGCGTAACACGAGAATGAACCTCATTGGTTCTTGCTGAAGCTCAAACGTGCAGCGTAACATGAGAATGAACCTCATTGGTTTTTGCTGAAGCTCAAACGTGCTGCGTAACACGAGAATGAACCTCATTGGTTCTTGCTGAAGCTCAAACGTGCTGGGTAACTTGAGAATGAACCTCATTGGTTCTTGCTGAAGCTCAAACGTGGTGCGTAACACGAGAATGAACCTCATTGGTTCTTGCTGAAGCTCAAACATGCTGCGTAACACGAGAATGAACCTCATTTGTTCTTGCTGAAGCTCAAACGTGCTGCGTAACACGAGAATGAAGCTCATTGGTTCTTGCTGAGGCTCAAACGTGCTGTGTAACACACAAGAATGAACCTCATTGGTTCTTGCTGAAGCTCAACAGTGCTGTGTAACACGAGAATGAATCACGAGAATATGTGCATAAAAGCCTAAATTCAAGCTGTTCATCATATAAAGCAATCGTGTTTCTTCAGAACATTTGAACTAAACCGCTCTCTTTATGAACTTTTTGAAGTGTCAATGTTGTAGTCGTGTAGCTGTCAATGGAGGGACAGAAAGCTCTCAGATTTCATCAAAAGGATCTTCATTTGTGCTCCGAAGATGAACAAAATTCTTATGGGTTTGGAACAACATGAGGGTGAGTAATTAATGACTTAATGATTTTTGGGATAACTATCCCTTTAAACAAGTGTTTTCAGTTCTGATATCCAGCTGGCATTGTGAGAAACCTTTCTGCACTTGAAAGGTTTGTTAGGTATTTAGTTCATTTGTGATTAATTAAAGTCTTTAGAAATCATTGCCCAAAATGGTACATACTGCTTTGAGAAAACACATTACTTGATGGATAAACTCTCATGTGGCCTAGTGGCAAAGTGCTCATTGATTTTTCAAAAATCTGTATTCAATATTCAATCTGCCATTAAGAAAAGCAAATGGGTTATTCTGCAACATAATGTTTGCAAGCCTTTTGAGCTAAAGCAGCACCCAACAGAGTATTTGTGGAAATAAAACATAATGGATATCTTGATTAAAAATGAGAGAGTCATGAATTAATCATCATGACCAAATATTGATGCAACGCAACCAGAAATGACAATTTTCTCATATACCAGGCAGTTCACTCCGATATTAATAACATGGAATATGAAAACAAAGGCCACTCAAAGAAGGGAAGTTAACTCCTTAAGGTCAAACACATGGAATATATTTCCCTTCAAAATATTTCCTCATTTGCAGGAAAAACATATCGGCCCATCTGCTAATATGACGCTTAAAAGGTCACTGGGAGCTGAACTTACAGGTCATAAAGTGAATATAGGAGTGATTCAATTTTGACCAGATTTTTCTGTGGTGGGAATGGTACCTCTTCAATATTCCCACACCTCATCAGAAAATTCTGGGTTCAAATAGGGAGTGAGCCTGGGAATGAGAGAACTCTGAAGACATTGGCATCTCCAGTGCATTCCACCAGGAGACCTCAGCAAGTTTCAGGGACCAGCTCTGTAGTAACTCATCCATTGCTGAATTAAATGACCTCACATCAGGTTAATATGACAGACCTCGTATTGAATTCAAACCAGCACACGAGTCGAGGCTTCATACATTGTCATTGATTAGAATAAATGAATAAATAGAATAAAAAAATATAAAGTGAGGTCATGAATTGAGGCCTTGCAATTAACCTTCTGCATCTGTTCCACTGGCTCTTGTCCATGACATAACTCAACACTATTCTTTTCCGAGAGTAAACAGTATTGAACTTTAACATTTTGGACTAATGGACAAATGTCAGTTAACAGACATCTTTGACTAAGAGTTCAAACCAATGAAACGTTTTGAGCTAGAGACATGTAGTTTTTCCTGGCAACATGATCACATTCTAAAGTGTCAGAAGTGGCAAAATCACTGCCTATGATTATTTTAAATCATACCAGTCGCAATGTGACTGTACAACTGTTCATTCAACTGTATAATACCCTTGCACGTTTTATTAGTAACTACTAAAACAAAATAAACTCATTTAAAATATAATATGCTATTTTACAACATATGGTCATTTGCAATGCACGGAGCAAAACCAGCAAAGTGCCACAATGAAAGAGTAAGAAAGGCCTAAATAAGGCCCTAGAAATATTTACATAATCCATATTCCCTCTCGAAAAGTCTGATAATGTATAATACATGACATGGTTCTACAGTCGACAGAATATGCTGCATGCATTCAACCTTTAATCATCCACCTCGGGAACGGCTGTAATTGGAGATAAATTCCATAGAAGACACGCTGCTACAAATATTTATAAAAATCGAATTATTGTGGTAATGTCACATGGGTCTCTCATTTGCCCAACAAGGTTGAACTTTATCTCTTATCATGCACTAATGAAATAATGGAGCAGACTGTCTCTAACCGTACGTCCTGGAGTCCTTTATGCCACAACAATAATACTTGTGTATGAAATATGTAATGCAAGAATGGTTTGGTGATTAGAAATATAATTAGGATGAATATGCATAATGACTGAACGTTGCTATGCACAGATTTAAATGTGGAAGGTGGAGCAGACCATGAGCTTATACGTTTATAGCCAATTTGAACCTATGCTACATTTTCTATATATCTAAATAATTTTGTTAAAACATCAGTAAGTAATTAATACATTGTTAGCTGACTGCATGATTTGTATATGTACATTTCTGAGATTACATAACTTGGACACAGTCACCTGTATTGTGTATTGTGAAAAGTGCTATACAAATAAATGTGAATAGAATTTAAGTTATATGTTTGCTGCCATTTAAAAACGAAAAAATCGGGCCCACTAAACCTTGATCAGGCTGGTAGACCACATTGTCTCAACAAAGAAGACCATGTTCTAAAAACATTGTTTTCAAACAGGGACATGGACCTAATTTTCATAGACAAAAAAAAAAAAACATATAAATTTCAGCAAACATATAGACGGATACTATAAACCTAAAACCACTGTTTCACTTGTCGATCTGTCCTACTTAAAACTGTTTAAAGTTTAGGTAAAAGTAACAGTGCCTGCCATTTTCACATTCAAATGATATTAAATATGTAGGAAGGTCGTAGCACCACATAAAATTGACAGGCTGAAATAAATAATAACACAAATATACCATTTACAAAATGCAATATTTCACTTAAGTGAAACATTTCATTTGTTGACAATGGAACTTGTGAAGATGGTGTGTGGGGGCATTAAAAGTTTGTAATTAGTTTTTTGGTTGTAGGCAAACTAATAAAACATACGTACCGATGGGTAGAGCGAGGAAAAAAGGTAACCAGCACAGAATGAACATGCCCACTACAACACCAAGCGTTTTAGCAGCTTTCTTTTCTCTGGAAAACTTAAGTAATTTGACTGTCAGCGAGCTCCTCATGTGGCCTTTGCTGCAGTCGTCCTGCGTCTGAGAGCCTTTATAATGGATCCGAAGCGTCAGCTCATTGGAGTCCATGTGCTCCTTCATCACTCCGGCCTCGAGGTTTTTCGTGGTTCTTTTGGCAACTATATACACGCGGAAGTACATGGCCAGAATCACCGCTAAAGGAATGTAGAAGGAGCCGAGCGAGGAGAAGAGCGCGTAAAACGGCTCCTCTGTGATGACACACACAGTGTCATCCTCTGAAGGAGGCTCTTTCCACCCGAGCAGAGGTCCTATGGAGATGA
The DNA here is from genome assembly GCA_023566225.1 of Romanogobio albipinnatus. Lineage (NCBI taxonomy): Eukaryota > Metazoa > Chordata > Actinopteri > Cypriniformes > Gobionidae > Romanogobio > Romanogobio albipinnatus. Next base: position 21,406,209 of record CM042255.1, on the reverse strand, counting down.
CAAAGGCAAGAACCCAAATACCCAGCATGGCCAAGAGCGCCCTTTTCTCGGTCACAATGCTCGGGTACTGCAGCGGGTAACGCACCCCTATGTAGCGGTCTATGGAGATCACGCACAGACTCATGATGGACGCGGTGCAGCACAGCACATCCACCGCAGCCCAGATGTCACAGAAAATCCTCCCGAACACCCAGTAGTTGAGAATTTCACGTGTGGCAGACACCGGCAGGACAGTTGTGCTCAGCAACAGGTCTGCTATGGCTAAATTGATGATGAAGTAGTTGGTTGGGATGCGCAGGTGCCTATTGCACACTACGGAGAGAATAACGAGAATGTTGCCCACGATAGCAAACACAATAAAAGCGCCCAGAACCATACCCAGTGGAAGCGCGCGGCTGAGGCTGAACGAGCTCGGTTCGGTCCCGTTTCCCGCGGAGCTCGAATTGGACACGTCGGACAGCTCGGAGGAAGCATTGCTCAAGAAGTTCACGGAATGATCTGTATCAGAACTCATCTTGCCTCTGCAGTACCTCCATGCCAAAGTAAGAGCAGTTTTCACCTTCAAATGCGCAAATTGTTATTTGGGTATTCCAGAAATAAGGCAGACATGAAAACGACTAATTCAAAGTATCCGTACGTTCTGTTGCGCAACAAGCGTGAAATAGGAAAAGCCCATAACTGTAAAGGTTGTAGAACGTCCAGTTGAATATGTGCGTGTCCACAAACTTGGTTGGCTGACTTCTCCGCAGTGTCTCTCCCGGTGTTCCCGCACTGCCTCTGACCACTCCTGCATTCACTAAACCCCCTCCCCTATGGAGAGGAGACTATAGACCTGGCAAAGGTCTACATCTTCACGGCCTATTAACCTGTAGCAAGCCGTTGTAATTTTCAATCCTTAAAACCTTTACTTTAACTAGCATCTATTGTTTTTCATGTTACTAATACTTATTTTGACTAAGTAATCCAATAGAGCCCTTTTCAGTTTCATCAATTAAACAATATCTATTTTATTAGTTATTATTACTTTTTCCTTTGCCAGCCATTATGCCATTCAATTCTATGGTGTAGTTTAGACGTTGAAAGCTAAAAGATGTTGACATATTTTGATAGATTTACAAAGTTTTTTTTTCACTACAAATGTTGCTAAGCTTTATACTAACCATTTAAACTTTGATTTTCCTATAGTACACTGTAAAAATATGATTAGACTAATAATAATTAATGACAACATGTGTTTTACATTGTTTTAACTCATCAAAATAAATAATACAATTTTCAACTTTTTTTGTAAATTATACAAGATTCAACAATTTTTTAAAGTAGGTTCAATGTAATTTAAGCTGAAATGACTTAAACATCCAAGTTGATCGTATTCATTTTAATAGATTGTAAATGGCAGCAACTTTTTTACATTGTAGCAACTGAATAGACTAGTTCCTGTGTATTTATTATTAGACAATTGTATTATAATTGTTATTTACATGTTTAATAACATTGATCTCAAACGAGCCATTTAGCCATTCTGACTAGTATTTACAAAGTAAAATAAAATCATTTGTAACTAGTTGCTGGTTACAATAAAATCTAATGGCAAAAATGTGTGATCTGAGGAATAGTTAGGCCTACTTTTCACTAACACTACTAGTAGTGACTACTAGTTAGTTTTAAAGAATAAATGTCACAATAGCGTGTCATATTACACCTATTTTGTCGTCATGGTGACACATGCAATTACAATCTCCAAAAGCCCCACAGCGTGCTGTCAGGTAATGTAACACAATGTCAACAGGATAGCATGCCAACACATACCAACCGCTCTATTCTTAGGATCAATTGCGATTTAAAATATGGAAAACTTGCAAACAATATCAAGGTTGTTGATGCATGGTGCTATAGGTACAAATATAAGTCTCAAGGACTTACTGTGCAGATATACAATACCAAAAATGTCACACTTGCCACTTGTCCACAAGTTTCTAAAAACAAGTACCAATCTATTATCCTAGAACACATTTTCTTCTGTTCGGTCCAACAAAAATGAACTGTAGAAAGCACAAAAGTCATTCACTGGCAAAGGTCTCATCTTTAAAAACTGCCATGAGTGTCCAAATATTCCAGCAAATCATTTGTAATTTTATAAACTAGCCACTAACTCAATCTCTTTCCAAATGCCAGCCAAACAGGAATATACTTTGACAGTGATGAAGCACTTAATGGCTTGCGCCAAAAACAAAAACAGAAAACTCAAACAGATGGATGAAAACCCCTGAAAGTCAACTAATTTATACAGAAATCAAAGTAAATTGCGGTTAGTGGGAGCTGTGAAAGAGTAAACAAGCCTGCTGTCATGCAGGAATATCCTCGTTGAGAAGAAATTAAATAAGCATTTTCATTAAAAAAAATCAGAGCATAGACTCTGTGGGAGTTTACAGAGGCATAAAAGTGAGCCCAAACCTTAAGGATTGTTCATTACAAAATTATATAGACAGAGCTTGTAGATTCAGGAGCCTTAACTGCACTCTCACCAGAGGCTAATGGGAAACAGAAGAGCATGTGATGTGAAGGGCAAAGTTATATCCTTTGGGGATGGGTCGGTAGGCGATGGCATCAAATGTATGGCTGATGCATTTCAACCCAGACGCCAGTGCTGAGCTCAGGAGAAACCACTGCAATAAATACACACATGCACACATACCCCGCCACGGCACTGTATAGTTCTTGAAAACCATCCAAGTATTAGCTCAAACACACGCCAAGTGAATTAAGGCGATTACATTTAATGCCATCGCCACTTTGGGTGATGCATGGCATAAGGTGATGTGAAGTGAAAGGTGAGATTTGAAGGCAGGAAAATGCTGAGCTGTCAGCCACACCTCACAAAACTGCACCATCTTTTCCCAGCACGGCGACATGCGTCTGTCAAATTGCACAGTGACCTTATATATATCTCCATATCAGAGAAAGCATTTCTTTATGAGTAAATCTCCTGAATGAATTACATTTACATTATAGCCACAGTATATGTTCTCATTCTTGAATAAAGAATTGCTTTTAAAATAATGAACCAAAATATTCCTTGTGAAAAGATACTGAAAAAGAAAAGCTAGAGGTGTTTTGCAATTCTATGCTGTGCGCTTAATAATAAAGCATGAGAAGGAAGTGTAATTAGTTGGCATCCTGTGAAGCCATATTATCTCAGATGTCAAATAGTTTTTTTTTTCATCTTCCATATGGATGAAAAATACTTTTGTCTGTAAAATGGGCTTATTAAAATGCATGTCGAATAGTCTATACCAGCTGATTTTGTTTCAGACCAAGATTTTTAAATTGGACATCAAATTGAGGTCCAACACAGTACCAAATAAAATAGTTTATTGCACAAAAATGTTGTTCAATTCAAACAATTCAATGTATTAATATTACATCTTGAATCATTAACAACAAAGGCTAAATAGAACAATTGTTTTTTTTTATTTTCCATCAAACACGTTGTGTGCGATCCTATCTCATGAGAAAACATTACGAGTTGGCGATTCCGTGAGAATTTGTATGATTTGATTCAAACAAAAGGATATGTTTTTTTTAGAAGAAAAAAAGGTCCACCCCTAAACCTAGCCCTCAATGGGGGTATGGACAGATTGTGTGAAAATGCATGAATATATTTGCACAAATTCATACAAATTTGCCACCATTTCACCAGAACGTAAAATTATTGTTGTGACTCAAACTTTTAACCATCTTTTAACAGAAAGTTGCATGGGAATCCAATGATTAAGCTGTGCTACATTTATACAGAGACGTGAAGTATTTTAGTAACCTGGCAATCCAGGCTCATGTAGAAAAAAATAATAATAATAACGTGCCCGTGGCGACATTTCTACAAAATGGGAGGCCTATTACCTTGTTTCTTGTACATCTCGCAACACTTTCAAAGTGAAATGTCCCGTGAGTGGTGATAAAAGCAGGTTCAGTTTCATCCAAAACAGATGAACAAGAATCTGGCAACATTTTATTATGTTGGTTGTTATACAAATGACATTAAACGCCAGGTGCTATAAAATAACGTACCGCCTACACTAAACCATTTTCTGAAGCAACCATGCCATTTTAGCTTGCTTCTACAAGTATTTGAGCTCTTTTATTGTGACTATCGAGACTCGTACCAGTGCACTCCACATCACAAGTGCAATGTGGTAACAGGTGAGTTAACAAGCAAGTATACTATGTCAGAAAAGCAATACATATGGAGCTGGTTATGTGATGCAAATGTAAAAACGTATTAGTTTACAAACATGCACTATGGTAAAAGTGTTTTGAGGTCATAAGCCTTTTATTAATCTGCCCCTGTAATCATATGTACTGTAGGTGTAGAGGCATTTTTTTTTCTCCAATCAGCCAAAAATAACACTTCTTTATAGGCCTCTATGGTTCCATGAAGAACCGTTAACACCCTACTAAACTATTAAAGGTTATTTACAGTGAAAAAAGTTTTTAGATTATTAAACCCTTAAATGCATGATTATTATTACATATTCGGGTCTTTAGTGACCCGGATCTATATCTAAGACGGGTAGATCTCTTCCTGTAGTGATAATATAAAACTCTACTGATATTAGAGAAACAATTACAGAAGAATAAAATAAAGCAAATGTTGTTACCTTTAGGAGCTTGGAAGGGTTCAGCTTGAGCAGATGTTTTATACCATCATCACTGTCCTCGTTAGAGCTCATTTCCCAGTGCATTCAGCATCTGGCTCTTATTCACCATCTCAAACATATTCTCAAAACTATCATTTTCAACATCATCAAAATCAATATTTTGATCGCTGACAGCTTCTTCACCAGATCCACCATTAAGTGACACTAATATTTGATTGTGTTCAGTACTTCGCTGAGCCATTTCAAGCGATGATACTTCCTATTCTTTTGTTTTCTGCCTGCGGTAACTATGAGTGAAATGTCAATTCATCATTGTGTATCAGACATTGCCACCTTGTGGAATAAAGATGAATTGCATTCATTCAATCATCAAAGATTCAATTATTTTTGTGCAGAAAAAAATATATGCTTACACTGTTACAGACCTCGGGTTGTTAGTGTCACAATCCACTCCTGTCCCGGACTCCATTTCCCAGAATCCTCCCTGTCTCACACCTGAACTCACTCCCTCATCATCTCTCCCGCTCTCCCTGGATTTCCTGCACATGGCCTTCATTGTTAGCACTCCCTTTATATTGATCTCACTTCCCAGCACTCCTTGTCCGTTCTTGATTATGTTACGTTGTTATTTGGTTATGTTCTGTTTGCTGTATTCTACTACCATTTGAATCAAACCCATCTATTATTTGAAGCCCGCATCCTGTTTTCCTCGCTGCATAACCGGATTGTAACAGTTAGCGACCCTATACAATTTTTTACAAACAAAATGAATGGGAAAACAGGCATTCTTTTATAATTTTTTTTTGTCATATTCTTTATAATGAATTGATTGAGGAATAATAAGAAGGTTGATGTCTAACTTTAAAAATGACGCAGAGACCTGAGGGATGCGTTTAAGGGTTAAATACTCTTCACACTTAGAGAAAAAAATGGTTCTTTTAAGAACTGTTCACTGGAAGATTTTTTTGTGGAACCGAAAAATGGTTCTTATGACATCTCTGCAAAAATGTTTATTTTAAAGGTCCCGTTCTTCGTGATCCCACTGTTCAAACTTTAGTTAGTGTGTAATGTTGCTGTTAGAGCATAAATAATACCTGTAAAATTATAAAGCTCAAAGTTCAATGCCAAGCGAGATATTTTATTTAACAGAAGTTCCCTTTCAAAGCCTACAGCAAACGGCTGGCTTGGACTACATCCTGGTACTTCCTTCATAAATGACGTCAGTAGAACAGTAGAACAGACTAACCTCCGCCCACAAGAATACGCGAAAAAAGGGGGCGTGGTCTTGTTGCTGTCCCACGTGGAGAAGAGGACGTGTCGCGTGGAGAAAAGGAAGTGTTGCGTTTGAGTGTGTTTGTCGCCATGTCGTCGAGACACTGTTATTTTCTTCAAAGGAGTCAAATCACCTTTGTTTGGCTTTCCCAGGTACGCTGTAGAGATCATTAAGCGCATATATCTCCTGTTAAGAGGCGTGACCTTTCCACGTGCGCTAAGCTGCTGTCGAATCACAACACAGGAACCGTGCCACGTTTGCTAAGCTGCGGTCAAATCACAACACGGGAACCGCTGGCACAATCAGAACTCGTTACGTATTTCTAAAGGAGGGACTTAGAATAAAGGAAGTCATCAGCCGTTTTTAGGAGAGTGAAAACAGCGGTATACAGATAAGTAAATTGTGTTAAAAATACTGGGTTTTTTTTACACGCGAAACATGAACACATGTTATATTGCACACTGTAAACACAATCAAAGCTTCAAAAAAACACGAAGAACGGGACCTTTAAAACCTTTATTTTTAAGAGTGTATGTTGCAAAGTACACACGGGTATTTTAGTCAAAGGAGCTCCTTCTACAAATGACTCTATGTCAGTGCAAATCCTGTAAGGCTGTTTAGTATGTTTAACCATCACACCCTTGAAAGGTTTATTTAGGAATAAGTGCTGAAATAATTAGCATGATCTTAAGAGCTATTTCGTCATTTATGAATTAGACAGCTGAGAAGACAGTAGGACAAATAGGTTATGATATTATGGTATCCATTAGTATTTCAACATTAATCCCCCAGTCTTGTAAGAAGGGCACAGACCATTATGGAATCTAAGCTTTTCTGAGCGACTCCTGTTATGGTAGTAAGAAAAACTAATCGTATTTCATCTGTCTGGACTGTGGCCAAGGGTACGAGACATTTAGCTGCAGAGTTGTGAGGGTTTTAGTGAGAAAGGCAAGGCTCAAATTCTGTGGCTATGTATATAAATAAATACAAAGGTTTGTTTAATAAAGTAAAAGTGATTGTAAGTTTTGTTTAACACTATGAACTTCTTGCCGGTTTAAGCGACAAGGTTAAAATTGAATCAATGACAGTGAATTCCTCTTGAGCGTTGCTTGAAAACTGATGGAGATAATAAAGCTAGACAGTTATGTAACTCAGTCACAATATAAAAATGTTTGCTTACATGTGTGGGAACCTTTGAATTTTACTGCCGTCATTTCAAAACCCTCCCTTCACCACATAAAGCAACTGTAAAATGACTGGTATATAAATATACAGTAATATACATTCATATGTATATTAATGATTCCCCAGAGGACCATTCGTTCACAAGAGGATCTACATATGGTACATATGGTATTTTACTGCAATATACTATTGTTTGTTCCCATGGCCTTTTTAAAACTGGCTATTGAAAATGTTTATTTTACACTTAAAGATATGCAATACCATTCAAAAGCTTGGGGTCAGTAAACTTTTTTTTTAAAGAAATGAATTAATTCAGCAAGGATGCGTTAAGTGTTTGAAAACGAAATGTTTCTGCAGCATCAAATCAGCATCATTGATAATGATACTGAAAATTCAGCCTTACCATCACAGGAATAAATTACATTTTAAAATATATTAAAAAAGAAAACAGTTATTTTAAGTTATAACAATATTTGAAAATATAACTGTTTTCACTGTATTTTGATGAAATAAAGGCAGCCTTGTGAGACTTCTTTCAAAATCGTACAAAGACTCTACATTTTTGAACGGTAGTGTAGTTTTATATTTAAATCATTAATTATTATAATTAAATAATATTGCTCTTTTTGATGCCTGTGGAAAATTCAAATATGAGCATTATTCTAAGACACTGGTTTGGAAAAATCACACAGTCTCAAAGGCAGAAGAGAAGAATGCCAAGAGTTTATCATGGGACATGAGCCATCAGTCCATGAGATTTATCTTAGTATTAATATCCTGGATGTTATGAGGATAGCATCTCTTACCTTTGCTTTTGTGCTTCACATATTAGTGCTGGAACACAAAGTTGATATAATTTGCCCATTGCAGGAAGTGGCTCCTTTTGAATTCCACACTAGATATGAGATAGTTAGATAGAGTGAGAATACAATCAAATGACTATCATATACCCAGACCCATTGTTGGTAATGTAACAAGCTTTATCTAAAAGTAATGCATAAAAATAAGTAAATGATCATAAACTGCAGAATTGGATTTCTAAAACATTCACATACATGTAGGCTATATTGATGATTCCTGCATTTCAGAACCCTTTTCCTCTTCCCGCTTTGGGAAATGCATCTATCACTCTTTCCTCTAGACTTTAATGTGGGACAGAATAGAGAAATGCAGGATAGAGATACAGGAAATGATACAAGTGTCATGTGTCAGGTTCTTTCTCTTTGCTTCTCACTATCCTTTTCTTCACTCACTCTCCTTCCTGATTGTTTCAGCCACACACACACACACACACACACACACACACACACACGCGCGCGCGCGCGCACACACACACACACACACACACACACACACACACACACACACACACACACACACACACACACACACACACACACACACACACACACACACACACACACACACACACACACACACACACACACACACACACTCTCTGTCTACCTGCACCTGTTAGTCATCGCAATCAGCGCCTCGCTGCCTTGCGATGACACCTGTTCCCACTTTTGTTTGAGTGCTTACCCTTTATCTAGTGTTTGTTCTTACTGCCTCTTGTTGGATCATTGTTTCATGTCATGCGTTACGACTGCTGCTTTCTTCATGTCTGATTTGCTTTGGAAGTGCTCACCTGGTCTTGTTTGTCTGATACAGCCTTGCGCCTAAGTTTAGTCTGAGTTCTGCATTTGCTGCAAGAGTACCTTCGCGGTCCTCTGTTCCTGACTGTGATTTATTCTCAAGAACTGCCTCCACCTCTACTGGTGTCCCGATCTCTCTCCTCTTCGAGACAGGATCATCTCAGCTGCCTTCTCAGTTTGTTTTACCAGTTCTGTGTGCCTTAACGACAGACTGCCTTGTTTTTATTCTCATTAAAGACTGTTGTTATCCTGTCAACCTCTGCTTTTGGATCCATTCCTTATTGACTCTGACAACAAGGGTCATATTGCCCTGATAAATGGAAAACGCCTGAAATGGAAGATCACAAATGTGAACACACATGAATACTAAATTCTTTGCACTCATTAGAGAGCACTCATTAGAGGCAAAGAGTACTCTAAAGATAAAATTAATGCAAAAGAGTCATCAGATCTTCATTGCATTACACATAATTACATAGCCGACACTTTTATCCCAAGTGACTTGAAAATCACAAGCAATTACATGCAAGTTCATGAGTAATCCAGAGTAAGCAGGAGTGTGACTGGAAAAGTTGAGGAAAGAGGGGGAGAAAGGAGGTAAAAAAGGCATGCCTTTATTTAATATTAGATTTATACACCAATCAGGCATAACATTATGACAATTAATTAATTATGATATTAATATTATGACCACCTTTCTAATATTGTGTTGGTCCCCATTTTGCTGCCAAAATAGCCCTGACCCGTCAAAGCATGGACTCCACTAGACCCCCTGAAGGTGTGCTGTGGTATCTGGCACCAAGATGTTAGCAGCAGATCATTTAAGTCCTGTAAGTTGCGAGGTGGGACCTCCATGGACCGAACTTGTTTGTTCAGCACATCCCACAGATGCTCGATTGGATTGAGATTTGGGGAATTTTGAGGCCATGTCAACACCTCAAACTCGTTGTGCTCCTCAAACCATTCCTGAACCATTTTTGCTTTGTGGCAGGGTGCAGAGGTCACAGCCACCAGGGAATACCGTTATCATGAAAGGGTGTACATGGTCTGCAACAATGCTTAGGTAGGTGGTACGTGTCAAAGTAACATCCAAATGGATGGCTGGACCCAAAGTTTCCCAGCAGAACATTGCCCAAAGCATCACACTGCCTCCGCATGCTTGTCTTCTTCCCATAGTGCATCCTGGTGCCATGTGTTCCCCAGGTAAGCGACGCACATGCACCCGGCCATCCACGTGATGTAAAAGAAAACGTGATTCATCAGACCAGGCCACCTTCTTCCATTGCTCCGTGGTCCAGTTCTGATGCTCAGGCACCCTGACTGGTCATGCGGCTATGCAGCCCCATACTCAACAAATTGCGTTGCCCTGTGTATTCTGACACCTTTTTTATCAGAACCAGCATTAACTTCTTTAACTATTTGAGCTACAGCTCGTCTATTTGATCGGACCACATGGGCCAGCCTTCGCTCCCCACATGCATCAATGAGCCTTGGCCACCCATGACCGTCACCGGTTCACCATTGATCCTTCCTTGGACCACTTTTGATAGAAACAGACCACTGCAGACCGAGACCCCACAAGAGCTGCAGTTTTGAAGATGCTTTGACCCAGTCGTCCATCACAATTTGGCCCTTGTCAAACTCCATCAAATCCTTACGCTTGGCCATTTTTCCTGCTTCTAAAACATTAACTTTGAGGACAAAATGTTCACTTGCTGCCTAATATATCTGACTTATTAACAGGTGTTGTGATAAAGAGATAATCAGTGTTATTCACTTCGTCATAATGTTATGCCTGATCTGTGTATTTGTATATGCAAATGAGTAGGATGATCATTGGCATTCTCAGTGCAGTCTACTGACATACTGCCATATACAGGTGCTGGTCATATAATTAGAATATCATCAAAAAGTTTATTTATTTCACTAATTCCATTCAAAAAGTGAAACTTGTATATTATATTCATTCATTACACACAGACTGATATATTTCAAATGTTTATTTATTTTAATTTTGATGATTATAACAGACAACTAAGGAAAATCCCAAATTCAGTATCTCATAAAATTAGAATATTGTGAAAAGGTTCAATATTGAAGACACCTGGTGCCACACTTTAATCAGCTAATTAACTCAAAACACATGCAAAGGCCTTTAATGGTCTCTCAGTCTAGTTCTGTAGGCTACACAATCATGGGGAAGACTGCTGACTTGACAGTTGTCCAAAAGACGAGGAGGGCAAGACACAAAAGGTCATTGCAAAAAAGGCTGGCTGTTCACAGAGCTCTGTGTCCAAGCACATTAATAGAGAGGCGAAGGGAAGGGAAGGAAAAGATGTGGTAGAAAAAAAGTGTACAAGCAATAGGGATAATCGCACCCTGGAGAGGATTGTGAAACAAGACCCATTCAAAAATGTGGGGGAGATTCACAAAGAGTGGACTGGAGCTGGAGTCAGTGCTTCAAGAACCACTACACACAGACGTATGCAAGACATGGGTTTCAGCTGTCGCATTCCTTGTGTCAAGCCACTCTTGAACAACAGTCAGCGTCAGAAGCGTCTCGCCTGGGCTAAAGACAAAAAGGAAAAAAAGTGGTCCAAAGCTATGTTCTCTGATGAAAGTAAATTTTGCGTTTCCTTTGGAAATCAGGGTCCCAGAGTCTGGAGGAAGAGAGTAGAGGCACACAATCCACGTTGCTTGAGGTCTAGTGTAAAGTTTCCACAGTCAGTGATGGTTTGGGGTGCCATGTCATCTGCTGGTGTTTTCTGAGGTCCATGGTCAACGCAGCCGTATACCAGGAAGTTTTAGAGCACTTCATGCTTCCTGCAGCTGACCAACTTTATGGAGATGCAGATTTCATTTTCCAACAGGACTTGGCACCTGCACACTGTGCCAAAGCAATCAGTACCTGGTTTAAGGACCATGGTATCCCTGTTCTTAATTGGCCAGCAAACTCGCTTGCCCTTAACCCCATAGAAATTCTATGGGGTATTGTGAAGAGGAAGATGCGCTATGCCAGACCCAACAATGCAGAAGAGCTGAAGGCCACTATCAGAGCAACCTGGGCTCTCATAACACATGAGCAGTGCCACAGATTGATCGACTCCATGCCACACCGCATTGCTGCAGTAATTCAGGCAAAAAGAGCCCCAATTAAGTATTGAGTGCTGTACATGTTTATACTTGTCATGTTCATACTTTTTAATTGTCCAAGATTTCTAAAAATCTTTTCTTTGTATTGGTCTTAAGTAATATTCAAATTTTCTGAGATACTGAATTTGGGATAATCATCCAAATAAAAAAATAAACATTTAAAATATATCAATCTGTGTGTAATGAATGAATATAATATACAAGTTTCACTTTTTGAATGTAATTAGTGAAATAAATCAACTTTTTGATGATATTCTAATTATATAACCAGCACCTGTATACGTAGGTGTCCACTGATGCATCTGTGTTCAATAAACATGAGACACTTGCTTTTAGATATTTACATATGGAGTGTGGCTTTATTGAAAAGCATACAAATAATATATAGCAGATAATTGCCAAAACTGTTTTTTTCTTAATTGATCGGGTTGCCACTTTCTTCTAACTAATAAGACATTATTTTATATTTGTAGCATCTGGTGTGTTTTTCATCCTACTATAATAACTTGAGACACTTCTGCTGCATTACAATGTTGTCCAGACACTAGATCCATTTTAAATAACGGTCTCCCTTGTAAATAATAATAACTACTATTTACTTTCTGTTGACATCTGACCTAACCCTTAGCCCTGTGTCCACATTTGCAGCAGCTGGTTTCACAGTGCTGTCCTCCCTTGTGCTCTAAAACCGAGCTACAAATATCAGGACAGCTCTGGCTGTAGTTTATTATTGTTTACTATGTAGATGTTTCTTTAATTTATGTTTGGTTATTACTATGAAGCGCATTAAATAAAGCAAGTCATAATTTACTTTTTTTTTTTTGTAATTTTATTTTACTTTGTTAAATTCTCAAGTTACATTTTGAAGAACAGTGAAGGCACATATGCATGTCATTTATATTTAATCCACAAATTCCCAGGTAATTTTGATAAATGTGTCCCGAAATAGAGCATACGAAGTAACTTCAGTATATGACCCGTAGGGACTCAAGAAGATTCTCCATGCTTCCGAGTTTAAATGAGTTTTGCACATTTTCTCAGCTCCTGTGAGACTTTCTGGAAAAACAGCAGAATTTCCCAGTCTGTGGGCCTGAAAATATGTGATTTCACAGAGATTTAGCGTTCTCAATTCGTATTGCTCAGCAGGTCTCTGTTGTCACTAGACTGGAATGAATGACGCTGGATGTACGTTGGAGCTGGAGGGTCAGCGTGCATCTCCAGTAAATGTGGAGTTGAGTTTCGTCGCAGCCTGACGTCCAAAAAAGACAGTAATCTATCAAAATCAGCAACTTCGATTGGGCAGCATGAAAATAGCTTACAGCACAATCATTAAAAATGAAAAATAACCTCATCCTGAATGGATAGGTTTGGCAAAAATAACATGGAAAAGTATTAAAAAGATAGACCTTAAAGCTCTTCCTGCTGGGATCAACAGTCATCAGCACTCATACCCAAAAAAGGCAGGCTGAGGGAAGCCTAAAGCAGTCAATTACAAGTTGGTCCAGACTATACTAGAACTGTTTTACACTCAATACTGTATGATGCAAAATACTCTTCTACTCAGCCAGCTTATACAGTGTATTTCTATCATGCCAACTCTCATAAGATTTTTAGCATGTTAATGGATATGACAGTGTTAATGCATTTGATCTTGGTGGAACAGAGAACTTGCTACTAAGGAAATAAACAAGCTAGAATACATATACACTCACCTAAAGGATTATTAGGAACACCTGTTCAATTTCTCATTAATGCAATTATCTAATCAACCAATTACATGGCTGCTTCAATGCATTTAGGGGTGTGGTCCTGGTCAAGACAATCTCCTGAACTCCAAACTGAATGTCAGAATGGGAAAGAAAGGTGATTTAAGCAATTTTGAGCATGGCATGGTTGTTGGTGCCAGACGGGCCGGTCTGAGTATTTCACAATCTGCTCAGTTACTGGGATTTTCACGCACAACCATTTCTAGGGTTTACAAAGAATGTTGTGAAAAGGGAAAAACATCCAGTATGCGGCAGTCCTGTGGGCGAAAATGCCTTGTTGATGCTAGAGGTCAGAGGAGAATGGGCCGAATGATTCAAGCTGATAGAAGAGCAACTTTGACTGAAATAACCACTTGTTACAACCGAGGTATGCAGCAAAGAATTTGGGCTACAACAGCAGAAGACCCCACCGGGTACATTCAGAACTGCCTTAATTCTACGTGGCATTGATTTAACAAGGTGCTGAAAGCATTCTTTAGAAATGTCTACCATCTGAATGCCTCAACAGAAATCGAGACTCATCAGACCAGGCAACATTTTTCCAGTCTTCAACTGTACAATTTTGGTGAGCATGTGCAAATTGTAGCCTCTTTTTCCTATTTGTAGTGGAGATGAGTGGTACCCGGTGGGGTCTTCTGCTGTTGTAGCCCATCCACCTCAAGGTTGTGCGTGTTGTGGCTTCACAAATTATATATATATAACATTTCCCATAGCAGATCTATACAGGTGGAGCTGGGGAAGGAGGAGGGTTTCAGAGAAACTCTGGAAGCACGCTGGAAAATGCTATAGTAAACACTAACCAACTATTTAAATGTTGAGAAGCAAGCTCACTGGCTGCAGATGCGACAGGAACCAATCAGCTTGTGCCATGTAGTTAATGATGTCAATATCATCAGGTTTCATTATGGACACATCAGCCTGTGCCATCTAGATTTTCATGACAGAACTTGGTATATAATATATAATACATATAATATAATAAATTAATATAATATAATACAGTTGTGCTCAAAAGTTTACATACCCCTTGCAGAATCTGTGAAAATGTAAACAAAATAAGAGGGATCATACACATTTTTTTTATTTAGTTCTGTCCTGAATAATATATTTTAAATAGTTTAACATACAGTCCACGAGACAAAAAAAAATAGCTGAATTTATAAAAATGACCCTGTTCAAACGTTTATATACCCTTGATTCCACGGATGATCCACGGCTGTTTTTTGTTTTCTTTTGTGAATGCCATGTTTGTCCAGAGCAGTTACACAACTATTAAAAAAGGTTCAAACATTCACTGATGCTCCAGAAGGAAATGTGATGCAACTTTTGAACAGGATGAAGATGTCCAAATTTGTCTTATTTTGTTTAAATATAAATGTTTTTGTCATTTAGTACTGCCCTTCAGAAGCAACAGAAGATACTTAGGCCTACATGTTTCCCGGGAGACAAATTAAGTACAATTTACCTTGATCTTCAAATTCAATAAGTTTTCACCCCCATGTCTTAATGCATTGTGTTTCCTTCTGGAGCATCAGTGAATGTTTGAACATTTTTTAATAGTTGTGTTTGAGTCCCTCAATTGTCCTCAGTGTGAAAAGGTGGATCTAAAGGTCATACAGTCCCTGCTGGAGAAGGTTCAAATATGCAAAAGATGCTGGAAAGCTGAAGAATTTGCATGGGTATGTAAACTTTTGAATGGGGTCATTTTTATAAATTCATCAATTTTTTTGTCTTGTGTAAATGTAAATATGTAAAATATTTAAACATCTTTTGTGTAAAATATCTTATTAAGGACCGTACTAAAAAAACATGCATTTTATATGATCCCTCTTTGTTAAAATGAAATTTTTAGCTAATTCTGCAAGGGGTGTGTAAAGTTGAGCACAACTGTAAAGTTTAAACTGTACAGTTTATGTAAAACATTTTTGTAATATATTCCTATATACATGATGCAAAACTAAATATAATTCTAATTTTCGAACATTACCACAGTACTATGTCATTAGTTCAGCACATAAAGCGCTATTTTAGTGGGTTTTGAAGTTGTTTTACTTAATGGATTCTGTATACTTTTAATCTTCGTTATCTGGGAGGACATTCTTTGGTAAGTTCCCCACAGTGATGAAATAAGGAATTCTGGAGAACAATGAATAACAACCAAATCACATTCCACGAATGAGATAAAATTCAACTTGGGCATTCGTAAATAAATCAGAAGTTACAAAAATAGGCAGGCTAGTTTTGAGCCATGTTGCATCCACGTGCTTTCTTCAAGGCATTAACAATAGGGATTGGTGTTTCAAGAGAAACATTCTTCAAGCCACTGTTTATTTTGCTCAAAAATGATCATATCATGTTATATCACTACAAGATAAATGCAGTAAAGTCTGGAAATCATGAGACCAGCTTGTGATTGAACAGTTCTGTGTGGCTGCATTCTGATTCATCACCTAAACAAACCATTGTTTCTGTTTGTATGAGCAGAGTAGCAGATGTTCATGTACCTCGTGTTTTCAAGTATAAACATATCATTATTGTTGTGCTGTAATGTAAATCCACAGATGAAAACCAATGACATTTTAAAGGCTTTTAAAGTTGTATCAGATATTGTATCAGAGAGATATTCAATGTTATTTTTAAAATGTCACTCACTGAATTTAGACAATGAGTATTATTCAGCATAATGGGTATTACTGACCTTAAAGCAGGACAATGTCCCATCAGTCCTCGTTTTGGATTCTCATCCACAGACGACTGGTTATGGGCGTGGAGGGGCATAAATATAAGCAGCACGGCAAAACGATTCATATGTTCATTGTCTCCCAATTATGACCAGAAATGGATAACTATTAAGTCTGTTGTTTAAAACAAATAAAGAACCAATGTAGGAGAATAATTATTATGCGCGAACAATGGGGAACTACATATTTGTGCAGTATACGCATGTCAAAAAATCTATTCCGATTTGAAGCTTGTGACGTGCACATCAACCCGATCATAGCCACTGATTCCTCAGTTGGGGTCGTACGGATTACCATCGAGTTAGTTTTGTGTGGTTTTTAAAATTTCAACTTTGGGGGTCCTGTCCATTTGCATTATATGGGCTTACAATGATGGATTATTTTTGTTTAGTAACTAACTGCCACTATATGTCAACTAACTCTCATTAGAGTTAGTAGACTGTTAGTAGACTCTAAGGTTAACTCTGGGTGTTAGGGTTAGTAGAATAAGTTGACATGCAGTTGCAAAGATACTTGTTGTCACCGCTGGTTGCAGCAGAGATGAAGCAGGATCTAATTTCAGCAGCCTTATTTAAAAAAAACTCAAAATCTTACAAAACACTCAGGAATAACAGCACCAGGAACTGAACAACATAATGCAGCGTAGAACTGACAACTGAACAGGACAAAACACAGGGCTTAAATTGACAGCAAACGAGAGATGCTAATTAACTAAACCTAGGCAGCTGACTTGTTGCCTCGCTGCCTTATCAGGCAATGACTTATTAGGCAGCATTTGCGTATGAAGGCACCTCACAAAAACTGATTTTGGACAGACTTCTGAGGCAGCGTAACTGTTTAAAGGTCCCGTTCTTCGTGATCCCATTGTTCAAACTTTAGTTAGTGTGTAATGTTGCTGTTAGAGCATAAATAATACCTGTAAAATTATAAAGCTCAAAGTTCAATGCCAAGCGAGATATTTTATTTAACAGAAGTTCCGAATCACAACACAGGAACCGTGCCACGTTCGCTAAGCTGCGGTCAAATCACAACACGGGAACCGCTGGCACAATCAGAACTTGTTACGTATTTCTGAAGGAGGGACTTCATAGAATAAAGGAAGTCATCAGCCGTTTTTAGGACAGTGAAAACAGCGGTGTACAGATAAGTAAATTGTGTTAAAAATACTGTTTTTTTGTACACGCGAAACATGAACACATGTTATATTGCACACTGTAAACACAATCAAAGCTTCAAAAAAACACGAAGAACGGGACCTTTAATGATCTACAGCAAAATAGGGCAAGCTTTGGTGAGAACCAAGCAAAAATGTAATTACTACAGTAGTATTTTCTCGCTAAAAAATTACATCCGAAGTGGATAACGTTGGTCAAAAATGTACTTTTACACACAAATTGACCAGCAGCCACAACTTTCAGATGGCATCTTTCTTTTTTTAGCTCAACTGTCACCGAATGGAACACATTGGATTGTGGGATATCAAAGGCAGTGAAGGATACATCTATGCTGCCTTCAAGAATCGATTCAGACGTGCCTTGATGCCTTCCTGCCTTGAAATGTGTCCTCCAAAGGCAGCATTTTCTAGTTTTTGGATGCAGCCAGGGAGAGAACAGAGGAGAACAGAACTAATTAACAGACTAGAAAATTTAGACTGACCATCAAACATGTTTGATATTTGGTCAGGCTGCCTCTGACGTGATACCAGCGATAGCCAATGAGGCGAGTAAGCTTCACCATCCGGATCTTGCGTGCTTCAATAGCTCAAACTTGACAGCCACATCACCCATATTCAATTTTTTCCCCTTTGTTTTACAAAACTTACACCCTGACAATATCGATCGTCATCCATTTTTTTTTCTCAACTCACGTTTGATCTTGCAAGTCTCCGTGAGATCTCGTCTCACTGTGGAAATGTTACTTCAATTGACAGGTGTGTGGTCTTGCAATCCGGACAAATCTTCTACACTCAAAAAAAAAAAGGTTCTATATGGCACCAAAAATGGTTCTTCACCGTAATCATAGAGGAACCACTTTTGGTGCTATATAGCACCGTATCTTAACATGTTCTGTATATGGTAGCGGTGTTATATAGCACCATGGCGATATAGTTAGCAGTGCTATATAGCTCCTTAGTGAAAGAACCGGTGAAGAACCTCTGAAGAACCGCTGAAGAACCACTGAAGCACCAACTTAAAAAGGTTCCCCTATGATTACGAGCCAAGAACCATTTTTGGTGCCATATAGAACCTTTTTTTTTTTAGAGTGTAGTGTGTGCATTTGGGGGATTATATTGCTAAAAATCGGTTGAAACGGCCCTTTTGTCTGTGGTCTCCCACAGTTCTAAAATCGGTTAAGATTTGAAAATATTTTTGAAAATCCTCTAGTGTGTCCCAGGCATAGACTGTAAAAAAAGATGGACGACGCACCTTCATTCTCTTCTGTTGACATAAGTGAAGCCGCCAGTGTTCAAATATGATGCTGACATCTTGGGTCTCGAGTCTGCGCTGTAGAAACTTGGAGCCGAGTCTGCACAGTAGTGAGTCGCGATATCCAACCCGTTCTCACTCCCAAAGCGTCGAAAAACGAAGCATGGTCAAGTGCTTTCCGCGTCACAATAAAGACGCTAAAGGCACCCCTAGGCGTCACTATATCGACGCGCTGAGTGCTCCATTCATTTCAATGAGAAACCTTCGGCGTCAGACACAGACGCGTTGGGCATGGGAACGTTATCGTCATGCTGATCATATATTGGGTTATGATTTTACCATTATGACATGTTGGACTGTGATTCTCAATTTAATCAGCCAGCATCATTTTATTTACGCTATCTAGACACGTTTTAACATGTAACCCAACCCCATTCCAACCCTAAACCTACCCATTCGTGTGGTATAAAACGCAGATATAACAGGCAGAGTCGACTGCATGCACAATTTATTAAAAAAATACAAATATTCCGAGGCCAAGCGATTGATTTGTGTGAAGGAAATCCCCAAAAGCGATCAACGTCTCCATCCGCAGAAGATCACGAACACAAACAATTTCAAATGTTGCCGCCCGTTACGTCAGTTTTCATAGTGACATTTCATTGGCTCTCGTATGTCTCGTGACTAATTGCGTCATTACGTCAGCTTTGATTGTAAAATTTCATTGGTTCTCGTGTGTCTTGTGACCGAATGCGTCATGCTAAAGAGGCGTGTGTATTATTTGAATGAGATATGAATGAGTGCGTTAACGGTGCGGCGGGATCATCATCTCAGCGATTAAAACATTAAGATAAACTCTGTTCTTTACATGAAGACATCGTGTGACTTCAGAAGACTTGGAATGCAACATGAGTTAATAGTTTTATACTGTTGTTGGTAAGTTTTTGCAATAAATACCTGTGACTGTACTTGTATTTGCCTGTTGTGTGTTTTATATTGTTTAGGAGTGGTTAGGTTTAGGGTAGGAGTTGGGTTAGCTGCTCCAAAATATAAAAGTAACCTTTAAATATTAATAAAATATTAATAAAATCATGTATGCTTTTACAAATGCAAAGAATAAAATGCGTCTTGATCTGACGCATTGGGTAAACAACTGAAATGAATGGAGCACCCAGCGCGTCAAAATAGTGACGCCTAGGGGTGTTTAGCGTCTTCGTTGCGACGCGGAAGGCACTTGACCATGCTTCGTTTATCGACGCCCTGGGAGTGAGAACGGGTTGCGATATCAAGGTCCCGCCCACACTTCCGCCTAATAAACAACATTTTGTGAAATAAACAGTTATGGAAATGTTAAAGCTACAATCTCCTCCCAAAGTTCCCGAAAAATGTCCTTTAGGGACTACTTCAGTCAGAGAAGCTGTCAATCTCAGTTGTCAATCATAACATCACACCCCCGTTTTTATAGCATCAAATGACTAACTAAAACCAAACTTATTTAAATAACGAACATTTGAACTAACATCAGCGTGATAAAAACAGCCTAAAATGACAGAAACCATCTTTGTAAAACATTTATTTGAAGTGTAATTTGATTGTAGTTTGTCTATGCCCCCTTACATTTCATGGAGGTTTATGACCTATACTAAAAGCAATTAGGCTCCTTAACTCTTGATCCATCAGGATCATAACACATACTGGAATATATATAAGCACAGACATGAAGAGGACAGATAAACAGATACAAAACGTGACACTACAGTCATAATGTCTGTTGGGGGAGCATCAAAAGTCTACTAGAGTCTACTAATACTCTAATGACTGCTAGTTGACATGTTGCAAATGTACTTATATTCAGTAGAATGTTTAAAGTGGCCCATCGAAATAAAGTGTTACCAGAAAGTCATATACATTTGGGATGCCATGAGGATACAATTTGTTTTTATTAAATCAAATGTCACAAAATTACCACATTGCTTTCGCACATTTCACATTGTTACCTACTACAACCTGTTTTTATTTATTTGTTATTATTCATTTATTTACCCAGAATAAATATGATTATTTTGAAATATCAAAAGGAATTTGTGTTGGAGAACGTATTTTGATGCTGCACTAAATAAATATGATTTATTTAGGACTAAATTGTGGTCTGTTTGTGTGCAGTTTTACTTTTTCTTCTGAGCATGCAAACATTCATTCAAAGTGGAATTTTCCAGGAAGTCAAAAAGTCAGTACACCTACAAACCTTTAAAAATCTCAGTTTCATTGAAAGCAGACTCTAATTTTAATACAATATTCTTTGCCATGTTTAATAATAATATTTCATTAAATCCACTCAGCACTGCTTGGCCTAAACACCATAATGGTACTGTGTCTGGCATGTGTAATTTACGGTGAAACAAATGACAAAAATCCATAGATTCTAACTGTCTGCATTATCAGACAGGCACGGCTTGTAGCTGTGAGACTGAAGGGGTTCTGGAGTGACTTTGGAAAAGGAACAGAGATCGAGCCGAGAAAATTAAGGGTTAATCTCCTGAGGATGCTAGACTCATCACGCCATACTTTCCCACTATCTGCGGCTTTAAACTCTGTGAATGGTCTCCTTTTCCAACATCACCTGTTACCACAGTGCTGAGTGGTGGTACCGGTATAATAATCAGAAAATCAATAGTGGCTGCTAGGCGAGTAAACAAGCTCAGGCTGAACCACATCTGATTCATCCAGGTCCGTGTAGTCCAAAACGGACTGCTGAGTGCTAGCTAGGTTTTAGTTGGATTAATAAACTTAATTCGTCCTCATTATGACCTGTGACGACAATAGCACCCAGATGTTCACGTTGGTTGCTTTTTTTAACTAACTGATTCATATATTTACTTGAATAGAAATCTAAGGATAATTGGTAATATTAGATGCACACATTGCACTTGGAAGAATTAACGAAGCTAATCAATGGATGCATTCAAAATGCATGTGAAATGACTAATTGAATGAATGAACCATGAGAGCTCCTGAATATGCATGAAGCATAAGAATAACCCCTTTATTAGCCCTGGACACTGAACAGTGAAGTCTGAAGTCTTTTCACAAGCTCTCAAAGCTCTGAATGAGCACTCACACAAAATGACTACATACGCACATACTGAATTATGAACATCAAGACTGAATACTTTATTATTAATAATACTAATAATACACTTAATTGAAGGTATGTTTTAACAATGTTTTTAAATTCAGCCCTGATTTTTATTATTATCATTATTATTAATAATAACACTTGCAAGTGCAAGTGACTAAGTTGATTAAAAAAATACAGTTACACTTTATTGCAAGGTTTCATTGTTACAGTGTAATTATATATTTAAGTTCTGAGTAATATTATTTAACAACATGAACTTACTATAGGGTAAGGGTAAGATTAGGGTTTGGTTGAGGGTTAGTTGCATGTAATTATGCATAATTTACTTATATTACTATGGTAAGCACATGTAACATATGTAACAAGGAAACTGTAAAATAAAGCGTTACCAAAATACATTACTTTAAAAAAAAAAATTGGAAGATTTTGGCCATAATAAACATCATTCAAAATACATATACACTAACCTAAAGGATTATTAGGAACACCTGTTCAATTTCTACAAATAGGAAAAAGAGGCTAAAATTTGCACAAGCTCAACAAAATTGGACAGTTGAAGACTGGAAAAATGTTGCCTGGTCTGATGAGTCTTGATTTCTGTTGAGACATTCCGATGGTAGAGTCAGAATTTGGCGTAAACAGAATGAGAACATGGATCCATCATGCCTTGTTACCACTGTGCAGGCTGGTGGTGGTGGTGTAATGGTGTGGGGGATGTTTTCTTGGCACACTTTAAGCCCCTTAGTGCCAATTGGGCATCGTTTAAATGCCACGCCTACCTGAGCATTGTTTCTGACCATGTCCATCCCTTTATGTCCACCATGTACCCATCCTCTGATGGCTACTTCCAGGAGGATAATGCACCATGTCACAAAGCTCGAATCATTTCAAATTGGTTTCTTGAACATGACAATGAGTTCACTGTACTAAAATGGCCCCCACAGTCACCAGATCTCAACCCAATAGAGCATCTTTGGGATGTGGTGGAACGTCTCGGTTACGTATGTAACCCTCGTTCCCTGAAGGAGGGAACGGAGACGCCACGTCGGAGTACCGACGAATAGGAATCTCGCTCGCGAGAGCCAATCTACTTCGAGTGTAACTAAACGAGCCAATGCACATTGGCATGCAATGATTGCACCAGGTGCTCATGCCACGCCGTGCGGGTATAAATGAGACACAGGTGATTGCATCAAATCAGCCTTTTGCTGAGGAGCCGGGTAGGTAGACAGGCACCCCAGCAGGGTACAGAGGACATGGCGACGGGACGTGGCGTCTCCGTTCCCTCCTTCAGGGAACGAGGGTTACATACGTAACCGAGACGTTCCCATTCAGTCGGTCACTCTCGACGCCACGTCGGAGTACCGACGAATAGGAATCCCTACCAAAGCGCCATGGCTTCTGCCCCCATCCAGTGCCCTGTGTGAGCCACCTGAGCTCTCTTACCTGATGAGACGGGGCTCACACCGGGAAGTCCATCACCGCTGTTCCGCATGACCCGCTCAGTGATTATTGGATAACACTGGGAAAGCGTGCCCTAGAGAAGGGAACGCTGCGGAGCCCACATCGTACCCCGAAGGAGTTATGTGGAGTACAATGCTGAGCCGTAGCCCGCCAGGAGAAGGGGGCTCAGTCCCACTGCAGGGAAGGCTCTCCCAAGGGAAAGACACGGGCTTCCCGTAGGAGCGACCGTGGAAGAAAATATGGGATCCCCGCAGGGTCACTCATATGGCCCAAGCCCAATACCGGTTCTCAAGGATTCAGCGGCAAGGGGCCTGATGCCAGACGTTCCGCCACGTCCGGCACCGAGGGCGGTGGAGGACTCACAGAGTTTGCTTCTGGAGAATATAAGCGCCGTAGCGCAGCAAGCCGACAAGAGCCGGGGCCTCTCAGTGCTTCTACCCGTTTGAGGTGAGAACACAGGAGGAGACCGGCTCTACACGTAGGCTATAGAATCTAGCGAACGTGTTGGGTGTCGCCCAGCCCGCAGCTCTACAGATGTCTGACAGCGAGGCGCCACGTGCCAGCGCCCAGGAGGATGCAACACTTCTAGTAGAGTGTGCTCGCACCCTGAGCGGACAGGGCACACCTTGTGCTTGGTAAGCCAAGGTGATGGCATCCACTATCCAGTGGGCCATCCTCTGCTTGGAGACAGCCTTTCCCTTCTGCTGGCCTCCGTGACAGACAAAGAGCTGATCTGAGGTTCTGAAGCTTTGAGTTCTATCCACGTAAACCCGCAGAGCGCGGACGGGACAGAGCAAAGCTAGGGCTGGGTCTGCCTCCTCCGGGGGCAGCGCTTGCAGGTTCACCACCTGGTCCCTGAAGGGAGTGGTAGGAACCTTGGGCACATAGCCAGGCCGGGGTCTCAACACCACGTGGGTATCACCCGGCCCGAACTCTAGGCACGATTCGTCGACCGAAAATGCCTGCAGGTCCCCTACCCTCTTGATGGAGGCCAATGCAGCCAACAGCAAAGTCTTCATTGACAGAATCTTTAGCTCTGCTGACTGCAAAGGCTCAAATGGGGCATTCTGAAGTGCTCGGAGCACCAGAGCAAGATCCCAAGAGGGTATGGAGGGGGGGCGAGGAGGATTTAACCGTCTCGCCCCCCTAAGGAACCTGACGACCAGGTCGTGCTTCCCAACCGTCTTACCTTCTACATGGTCGTGATAGGCGGATATTGCAGCAACATAAACCTTGAGGGTGGAGGGCGACAGCCTACGCTCCAACCCCTGTTGCAGGAAGGAAAGCACAGACGCGATCGAACATCTTCGGGGGTCTTCTCGGCGAGAAGAACACCACTCGACGAACAGGTTCCACTTCAAGGCGTAAGCCTGTCTTGTAGACGGTGCTCGTGCCGAAGTGATGGTGTTAACTACCTCTTGGGGTAAGTCACCTAGAACCTCCGCGTCCCGTCCAGGGGCCAGACATGAAGCCTCCACAGGTCTGGACGCGGGTGCCAAAGGGTGCCCCGTCTCTGAGTCAGAAGGTCCTTCCTCAGAGGAATCGGCCAAGGAGGGGCTGTCGCGAGGAGCATAAGTTCTGGAAACCAGGTCCGGTTGGGCCAGTACGGCGCCACCAGCAGGACCTGCTCCTCGTCCTCCCTGACCTTGCACAGAGTCTGTGCAAGTAGGCTCACTGGGGGAAACGCATATTTGCGCAGCCCCTGGGGCCAGCTGTGAGCCAGGGCATCCGTGCCGAGTGTACCCTCGGTCAGCGAATAGAACCACTGGCAGTGGGACGTTTCTGGGGAGGCAAACAGGTCGACCTGTGCCACCCCGAACTGTCTCCAAATCAGCTGAACCACCTGGGGGTGGAGTCGCCATTCGCCTGGGAGTGCAGCTCGTGAAAGCTCGTCGGCCACACGGTTGCGCACACCAGGGACATGAATGGCCCGAAGCGACCTCAGACACTTCTGACTCCAGAGGAGGAGATGGCGGGCGAGCTGCGACATGCGACGGGAGCGCAGACCACCTTGTCGGTTGATATACGCAACGGTCGCAGTGTTGTCCGTGCGGACCAGTACATCTTTGCCCCGTAACCGCGCTTTGAGGCGGCTCAGAGCAAGATGCACTGCTAGCAACTCGAGGCAATTGATATGCCAATGCAGGTGCGGGCCCGTCCAAACCCCTGACACTGCATGCCCGTTGTACGTGGCTCCCCAGCCCATGGCAGAGGCATCCGTGAAAACCACAGCGTGCCTGGACACCTGTTCCAGGGGCACTCCGGCCCGAAGGAACGAGGGGTCTGACCATGGACTGAAGGACTGGCGGCAGGCCGGTGTGATGCTCACCCGGTGAGTGCCGCGTTGCCACGCCCATCTCGGGACTCGGCCGTGTAGCCAATGCTGAAGCGGTCTCATATGAAGCAGGCCGAGCGGTGTTACTGCCGCAGCGGCCGCCATATGCCCCAGGAGCCTCTGAAACTGTTTCAGTGGAACCACCATCCTGCCTTGAAACGTGTTCAGGCAGCTCAGCATCGACTGGACACGCTCCTCCGTGAGGCGCGCTGTCTGTTCGACCGAATCCAACTCCATACCGAGAAAAGAGATCCTCTGCACGGGGGCGAGTTTGCTCTTTTCCCAGTTGACCCGAAGACCCAACTGGCTGAGGTGTCTGAGCACCAGGTCCCTGTGTTCGCACAACTGATCCTTGGACTGTGCTAGAATGAGCCAGTCGTCGAGATAGTTGAGGATGCGAACGCCCTGTTCTCTCATGGGCACAAGGGCCCCCTCCGTGACTTTCGTGAAGACACGGGGGGACAGGGACAGCCCGAAGGGCAGGACTCTGTACTGATATGCTCGACCCTCGAACGCAAAGCGCAGAAACGGCCTGTGTCGAGGAAGAATCGAGACATGAAAGTACGCGTCCTTCAGGTCGATCGCTGCAAACCAATCTTGGGGACGGATGCATTCGAAAATGCGTTTCTGCGTGAGCATCTTGAACGGTAGCTTGTGGAGGCTCCGATTCAGGACTCGCAGGTCCAAGATTGGCCGTAACCCACCGGTTTTCTTGGGTACAATGAAGTACGGGCTGTAGAAGCCGGTCTTCATATCGTCTGGAGGGACCGGCTCTATCGCGTCCTTCGCCAGTAGGACAGCGATTTCCGCACGCAGGACATGGGCATCTGCAGCATTCACCGAGGTGAAGCGGACGCCCCTGAACCTGGGGGGGCGCCGGGCGAACTGAATCGCATAGCCGAGCCTGATGGTCCGAATGAGCCAGCGAGACGGACTGGGGAGCTCTAGCCAGGCTCGCAGAGACCGTGCAAGCGGGACCATAGGGACCACCGGCGTACCCACGGTGGGGCAGCGAGGTGGAATGCAGGTACCGGGCTGGGGCGGCTGTCTCGTGGAGGCGGCCCGCAGCGAGGTGAGAGTGTGCTGTGCAACACTTACCTGATTCCACAGGTGGGCAGGAGGAACGTGAGGAGGTCGTCCACTGCTGCCCGCTGGCGAAGGGGGAGGATGAGTGTGGTCCGGCGTTTGACCGGCCACAACTCTCCGAGCCCCCTGAGGACCCAGAGATGGAGGAAACTGCTCTTTTATTGAAAATTTGGGTACCGCTGGGGCTGAGCCCAGCGGCGGAACAGAAACAAAACGGAACACAAAATTCTCCTCCCGGCCCTCCTCCGGGGGATGGAGCGGTGCGGTCACCGTCTCCAGAAGAGCAGTCCTCCCCATCTCCGGGTCGCCCGTCTCAGGGCCGCTTGCCCTTGCCCCTGCCTTTGCCACCTCTCTTGGCAGGAGCCTGGACGGGCTGGGCGGCCTGCTTGCGCCCGGCTCCACGACGTCGCTTGGGTGGAGGCTGCTGCTGCGACGCGGGAGCGGAGGCAGACGCAGGCGGCCGCCCTCGGCGACGAGCAGACTGAGGTGCTGCCGGCGGCGGGGTGGAGACAGCAGCTGACCGCCGTGGCAGGATGTGACTGATGGCCTCAGTCTGCTTCTGTGCGGCCGAGAACTGCTGGGCGAAGTTCTGGACCGCGTCGCCGAAGAGGCCGGTCTGGGAGACGGGGGAGTTAAGGAACCTGATCTTGTCGGTCTCCCTCATGTCTGCCAGACACAGCCAGAGATGGCGTTCCTGGACCACCATAGTGGACATCGCACGACCCACGGCCCGCGCCGTAACCTTCGTCGCACGAAGCGCGAGGTCCGTTGCGGTTCTCAGTTCTTGGAGAACTGCGGGATCGTGACCACCCTCGTGCAGGTTCTTCAGTGCCTGGGCCTGATGAACCTGCAACAACGCCATAGCGTGTAAGGCGGAGCCTGCCTCTCCACAAGCCTGGTAGGCCTTTCCGATCAGATCGGACGAGTACCTACAGGCTCGGGAGGGGAGACACGGGTTCCCCCTGGATGTGGAGTTAGGGCACAGTTGCATAGCAACGGCCCGTTCCACGGGAGGAACCTGCGTGTAACCCTTTGCAGGTCCGCCATCGAGGGTGGTGAGGGAGGAGGATCCACTGGGCCGGTTTCGGGCAGTAAAAGGTGCCGTCCACGACCTAGTGAGCTCCTCGTGCACCTCCGGGAAGAAAGGAACCGGGGTGGGGCGCTGAGAACCAGCACGGGCCACCCCGAGAAACCAATCATCCAACCTTGAAGGTTCGGGACACGGTGGAGGGTTCCACACGAGCCCGATCTTCTCGGCGGCCCGGGAAAGCATGGCCATCATCTCCGGATCCATATCGGGCACAGCGGATCTTCCCGAAGGAGCCCCCTGCGCCGACACGTCATCTCCAGAGAAGTCTGACCCTCCCTCCGATGCAGCGATGGACATCTGATCATCAGGGGGAGCCCCGAAGGATACGGATGGTGCACATCTCGAGGACGGCCCACCACGTTCCAACGGCAGCTCTACTGGCTGCGGAGTGCGTGAGGGATGAGGGTTCCCCGGGGGTTGGTTCCCTGGGGGAAGCGCGCTCACCGTAACCCTCAAATCACCCGTGCCACTGCCTGAAGCAACCCTCTGTGGAGGGTTAGATCGAGGCAGAGGCACGGGGACTCCACCCCTTGCGAGATGGAGTCTAGACCGCAACTCCGAGATGGTCATGTTCCCGCAGTGAGAACATGAGTCATCCACCAACGCTGCCTCAGCGTGCTGAACGCCCAAACACGAGATACAGCGCTGGTGACCATCCCTTGGTGACAGGTAACCACCGCATCCAGAAACACACAGATAGAATGTCATCTTGAAAAAGACGCAAGCTCTATCTGTGTTTGCTCTTTCAGAAGGACGCTCTCCTTGGTGCTGAAGCACGCAGGGGGCGGGGTCGCGGCGACACGGTCAGGGGGTGGGTGCAGCCTGAACGTGCGCGCTCTCTCACACGAAGGCGCTCTCTTACCAGCCGTAAGAACGGCTTTTCAGCGCTCTCCACCTAGCGCACCGAACCAGCTGTGAGAACAGCCTTTGTGATTGCTCTAAACAAACAACACAGAGAGATGATCCGAAAACCACGCGACCGCTGCTGTGCCGTCACACCAACACCGACTGAAGAGATCGCTTCCGAAAGGCGGCTTCCGTCTTCAGTCAGGACTGCGAAGTAGTGAGTGATATCTGGCGTTACCATCTACCACCCGGCTCCGAAGCAAAAGGTTGATTTGATGCAATCACCTGTGTCTCATTTATACCCGCACGGCGTGGCATGAGCACCTGGTGCAATCATTGCATGCCAATGTGCATTGGCTCGTTTAGTTACACTCGAAGTAGATTGGCTCTCGCGAGCGAGATTCCTATTCGTCGGTACTCCGACGTGGCGTCGAGAGTGACCGACTGAATGGGAACAGGAGCTTCGTGCCCTGGATGTGCATCCCACAGATCTCCATCAATGGTAAATGGACTGCATTTATATAGCGCTTTTAACAGACCAATGGCCATCCAAAGCGCTTTACATCTTGCCTCACATTCACCCATTCACACACCGACGGCGGTGTCAGCCATGCAAGGCGCCATCCAGCTCGTCGGGAGCAGCTGGGGTTAGGTGTCTTGCTCAAGGACACCTCGACACTTGGTCAGGTGGAACCGGGGATCGAACCACCAACCTTCCGGTTTGTAGACAACCTACATGAACCACTGAGCCACTGCCGCCCCAACTGCAAGATGCTATCCTATCAATATGGGCCAACATTTCTAAAGAATGCCTTCAGTACCTTGTTGAATCAATGCCACGTAGAATTAAGGCAGTTCTGAAGGCTACAGAGAATCAAACACAGTATTAGTATGGTGTTCCTATATTATGACATTTTACTTCTGAATTAAAGCCTATTATGAATGTTGTAATATTTTGGCAACCCCTATGGTAATACTTTAAGGTCTCATTTGTTGACATTAGTTAATGCATTAACTAACATGCAAACTAGCAAATTATACATTTTTACAGCATTTATTAACCTTTGTTAATGTTAGTTAATAAAAATGTTCATGTTAGTTCACAGTGCATTTATTAATGTTAACAGATAACTTATGATTTTCTTTTGAACTTTTCTTTTGATCTAGAAAAGCTAGATATTTGACTTTATAAAGTTTTAAATATGGATATTTTTCTTTCACAAACCCATCGATGCGCTTCAGAAGGCATTTATTAACTCCCCAGAAAAGGCATTTATTAACTCCCCAGAGCCGTATGGATTACTTTTATAATGGATGGATGCACTTTTTTGAGCTTCAAATTTTGGGCTGCCATTTACTGCCATTATAAAGCTTGGAAGAGCCAGTATATTCTTTAACATAACTCCGATTGTATTCGTCTGAAAGAAGAATGTCATAAACACATTGGATGGCTTGAGGGTGAAATCAGGGGGTAATTTCATTTTTGGGTGAACTATCTTTTAAGTAGCTTTTATAAACATTCCATAGATAAAAACATTACTGTACTGGTATGAATCTTGAGACAAAATGTTTTAAGACATGTCAGTGCAAGTTGCTTTCAGCTAAAACAGCTCAATTGCATTTTAGTCTGGGACTAGCTTAAGCCTTGTCTGTGAAAGGGGGATAGTGTGCTTGATTACTCTCTCCATCCCAAAAACAACATTTAGGGAAATTTAGAGGATAAGAAATAAATAAAACAGGCCTACTCATTAAGCAGAGGGAAAAACTGGCATGTTTCATGAGTGCTGACAGCTCTGTATACACTGTGCAGTTGTTATGAGCCAGTTTTTCATCAAAGGGATCATCCCACATGAACTAGATGTGTACCCTGTCAAGAGCAGCAGATATGGATCAGCTACTAGAGGAACACTTAAATGTTGTGATTCTATGAGAATCAGGCCAGCAGGACCACATCTTCCCATCGAACCATCTCCCTTCTGAGCTCCACAAGGCTGAAGCAGCTCTATTAATTCCCATGGGATAAATCCCAGGCATGGCTCTCAGCCAGGTGGAACCACGACCGATCTGTATGGAAAACACAAATTCTAATTACTCTGTTTATATTTTCAATGAGCTTTTCAGCTTTGTCCAGCCCATAAATATACTTTCCATTACTGTTGCTAAGGACAGATAAGAGTATAGTGCACTGTTTTGGTTCATTTGTTTTAAAGATAGAGCATCCTCACTCATAAACAGACAGCGCCTTCATGGGAAATATCTGGGAATTGTGATGATTAAATCCTTTTAAAATAAATAAGTGGTTTTAAATGAAATGTCTGAGCCTGGCAGATTACTTTATAGGAGGGGTTTCAGCAATGTCGAAAATCAAGTCTGATAAAGTAATGGTCTAAACTAAAACTAAAACTAACTCTGAATTGGTATTTTTATGATGTACACTACACTTCGTTCAAAGGTTTAGGGATGGTAAGATTTTTTTGCATTTATTAGATCAAAAACCGGTCAAAAGTTTGGCATTGCTATTTTTGTTACCCATCAAGGATTTATTTGATCAAAAATACAGAAAAATCAGTGGTATTGTGAAATATTATTACAATAAAAAAAAATGGTATTCTATTTTAATAAACTTTAAAATATATATATTTTTTCTGTGATGCAAAGCTGAATTTTCAGCATCATTACTCCAGTCTTCAGTGTCACATGATCCTTCAGAAATCATAATATGCTGATTAATCATCAATGTTGGAAACAGTTGCTTCTTCTTCTTCTTCTTCTTCTTCTTCTTCTTCTTCTTCTTCTTCTTCTTCTTCTTCTTCTTCTTCTTCCACTCTTGAGTCTATGGCAGCCCATAGAACCGTTTGCAAAAAAGGAAAGTTATGAAATTTGGCACACTCATAGAGGACAGTCTGAAGTGTCAATATAGCAAATTTGGAGTCTCTAACTTAATCCCTCTAGCGCCACCACCTGTCCAAAGTTTGACTCATATGTATGCTAATAACTTTTGAACCATAAGGACTAGAAACAAAATTCAAAACTTTTTTCCTCTGATTCCTTGGCTCAAGCTGATTCGATTGCACCATATGACGTAATTTTCTGTCATAAAATTTTTCCCGCCATTTTGAGTTTTACGAAAAAACTACTTTTGCGAACTCGTCCTAGACGGTTCATTCGATTTGCACGAAAATTGAACCAGATCATCTTCAGACCATGCTGACAAAAAAACTCAAGTTGAATTCAAGTTGGAATTCAAGTTGATTCGTTGAATTGTTTTTGATAAACGCGCAAACAAATTTTACGTAGTGGTTGCGAAAACACTCATAAGGCTATATCTCTGCAGCGCTTTATCATATTAAAATCAAACTTGGTACATGTCATCACAAGCATGACCTGAGGCAACATGCAGCGTTTTGGCACCTGTGCCACCTATTGGTTGAAAGTGATAAATCATTAAATCATTATTATTGACTGTATTTATCATTTTACGGCTATTTTGCCTAAAATCACCTTAATAGGTCTTTATTGCTCACTGCTGCAGTTGATCTGACATTGCCAGCCATTTTGGCATGTCTTGTCTTCTTTGTGCTTGGCCCCGATAATGGCTGCTTGCAGCTATATTCTTTATTTTTCTTTTATTCAGCAAGGATGAGTTAAATTGATAAAACGTGATAGTAATAATTGAAAGTGAATAAATGCTGTTTTTTTTTTACTTTTTATTTATCAATAAATCCTGAAAAAAGTATCACAAGTTCCCAAAAATATATTGTTTTACTGTTGTTTAACTGATAACAGCTGAGTATAAAATCAGCATATTAGAACGATTTCTGAAGGATCATGTGACACTGAAGACTGGAGTAATGATGCTGAAAATTCAGCTTTTCTATCAGAGGAATAAATTATATTTTGAAGTATATTAAAATAGAAAAACATTATTTTAAATTGTAATAAATCCAGGCTTGATTGAGCATAAGAGACCTATTTCAAAACTATTTTGTAATTTATTCCTGTCATGGTAAAGCAGATTTTTTTATCAGCCATTAATCCAGTCTTCAGTTTCACATGATCCTTTAGAAATCATCAAGAGTATTTCTTTGAAATATAAATATTTTGTAATAATAGAAATGTACTGTTTTGAACAATTTGCTTTCTTGATGAATAAAAGTACTAATTTCTTTAAAGAAAGTTGTAGCTTAAATGGATATTAGCATAGTGACCAAGCTTTGGTCTTTTAGCATTTTTAACACATTTTTAAGTTCATGTTTCTGTTTGCCCAGCTTTACTTTTAAGCACAGTAAACCAATTAAAGAGACCACACTGAGAACCCACTGCGTAATCTACATGAACTTATGAAGCACGACTCACTGTGTTCAGCTCAATTCAACAGATGGAGCGGTTGTGTAATGGGATAGCCATGGCATTTTCTGTTCAGCGGCCATTAGAAGAAATCTTCAAAATAACTTTAATTTTAAATCGTGACCTCTTCCCACAATCCTTTTTATAGTCATGCACTTAAACTTTGCCATTATCAAGCATTTATAACAGTAGTGTTTAAAAAAACAATGTTACTCCTCCAAGTGTTAACACAAGGCGAATCCCCACTTGAATCTCAATAATCAGCAAACTCTCATGTGTATACATTAGCCTGTATCTGATTTTCTCTGATAGGACTTTAATTACCCTTTTTTGAATGTCAGCATTGAGATGTGCAGGTGTGTGTTATAGGGTTTAGGGCCACGGCTCTAAGAGCACCGAAGCTCTTCAACTGTGGAGATTTTTTGCATGAGGGGCCGTGAACCCGCGGTGTCATTGGAACTGTCAATGGGGACTGAATCAGCACTCCCTTCTGCCAACTTTTTCCATCCCACTTGGGCTGATTTACTTTCACAAGAGGTGTAAATGTCCGAATCGCAGAGGATTCATTTTTTATAGACAGCAGTGTATGCCACCCCCATGCTGTTCTGGGTTTGCCTGCTGGCTCACTATCTATCTGTCAGCATTCACACATGAACAGACTTTTACATAATCAACAGAAGTGTGGAAATATTCATTTTATTTATTTCATGATTCCAATCCAATTATCATATCGAGTAAACCTAATTATTTTGCTGGCTAAAATAGTTTCAACACAGCAAGATCTGCAAGTTTAGTTTGAATATAGGCTAGTAAGTAACTTTGTTTAGGCGTGAAAAAGAAAAGAGAAAGTTCAATGCCAAATCATTAAAATGAATCCGAGTAAAAATAAATGGATTTGTAAAATATGGAGGGAACCAACAACAACAAAAAACGTTCTAGTCAGAGCCATAATGGACAAAATGGCAGGAACTTTGGCAGGCTCTTTTAAATGTTTTATTATTTATTTTAAAATTAAATACTATTATTGCTACATGTATGTTCTGTTTTGGTTTAGTTTCATTGTGTCAAAATTATTGACGTCCACATTGTGTATCGCAACTGTTCAAATCCGATTTGTGTGTCCATGCCTTTCCCGGAATATCTGCATTGGTTTCTATGGCAGGTAGGTTTGGTAGGTATACGCCAAAAACAACAACAACAACATCAAAATGGAGGGGTTTGCAATACAGATGTTGTCTTATTTACAACATGACATTGTGTAGCCGCCGCGCTGGACGACTGCGTCTTCTGAGGCGGTGGCAGAACCGTAGGAGGCTGGTATAAGCGGCTTTATTTCATGTCGTTTCCGCCAAAAATGCAACAACACAACTTTGTTTCTGCAGTGTCTTTCAGCATGTTTCATTTAACAGCGTCTGACGGTTCCATTTTATTTTATGTGGCATGAGAAAGTCACATAAACCATCGAAATCCGATCAGAGCAGTCAGACTGAAACAGATTTACAGAAATGCGATTTGAATAGGATTTCAAACCACATATTAATAAAGGATTAGCAAAAATCGCATTTCATGGGATTTTTTGCCGTTCACACTTACTAAATCTGAATGGATTGCAATCGGATATGCACAAAAATCGGATTTGGACTGACAGTCTGAAGGAAACCTTATGCCGAGTTCACACTGCACCCCCATTTTAGGCCCCATTTTCACTCGCCGACAGGTTTTGCGAAATAGCAGACAAATGGCAAAAATTATAGGCATATCGGTGATCGTTCATGCGCGTGAAAATCACGCAGTGTGAATTATCAAAGATGCGATCTGAGAGATTCGCTGACGAGTCGCAGACGCCCATGAGATATTTGGCATGATAAATATCTGGACCTGTTGACGATTCAAAATCTGTTGAAATGTGTTCTGACTGAAAATTATGACCTACAGCCAATGAGAGAGCAAGATACAGGGCAGCGGGAGGTTCTGGATAAGTTATGGACCAGGGCCCGTATTTATCAAGCCTCTGAGGATTACTCACAAGAACACTACTAAGAATTGACTTAAGAGTAAAAAAATTCTTGGCTCAAAGCTGAGCTTAAAAGTTAGTTATCAAGCATCTCAGTCGTAATTTACGTGAAGATTAGGACTAAATTTTAAGTGTCAGCCTTAGAGAGAATCAGGGACGTTGTTAAGCTTATTTTATGGGGGCTGAAGCTACCCCAAAATGTTCCTAAGCCCCCCTAAATGATAATAAGAACAACAATACCAATTCGATTTATCAATAACCATATCCTCATTCATATTTAGACGCAACAAATAATATATATATCCAGCTACAAAAAAATTGCCGAAAAGTCGGAAGTTGGACAGAAGTACAAAGAGTCGTTGTGCTATCAAGATGATGCACCGCATCTCGTTGCATTGGTGTGAACTGTGGCAGCTTTCAGAGCGTTGCAGACCGGAGCGCTACTGCAAGTAACTGCCTGGAGGATTCATCTCGTCTCGTCGTTATCAAGGTTATAATCGTTAACGAAAACGAACGGAAAAACGAAAACTAGGTGGGTTGTCATTAACTGAAATAAAAATAAAAACGAGTCATTACAAAAAAACGATAACTAACTGTAGTAAAGCTTGTTCGTACGGGAAGAAGGAGGCGGGAACCGGCGAACATTCAAAACGTTTAATCAAACAAACACAAAATAAAATGGCTACATACAAACACAAATGAACATAAAATGAAAATAAAAATCTGCAGCCCCTCACGGACGACTGCAGCGTACACATAATAAAACGTAAATACAACACAACACAAAATCCAGGCCTGGTCCTCTCTCGTCCCTCACTGTCGTCGCTCCTCCTTTATACTCCCTCACTCCTCCGTGAGAGCCGAGATCGCTGCGGCGCGCAGCTGGTGCTCATCCCCACTGATGAGCGCCGCCTCGTCCCGCCCTCACGGTCCCTCGGCCTCGCTGCTCGCCTGCATCACTTTATGACGTAATGGGAACGCCCTCTGGGTGTGCCGATTGTCTGAAGCCCTTATAGAATCACGCCAATTAATTGGCTGATGGTGCGGGCACCGCCCCGACGCTCTTACGTCGCCACCTTATACTGGCGCACGCACCATCTGCTCCTCAGATTTCTCTGCCTTCACGAACCGGCCATTTCATGTCCTTCGGTTTAGTTTTTTCTGGCCCAAATATCTTGGATTTCGTTCAACTTTTATCACCAGCACTTCAGCGACTGCGGATAGTGGAATTTTTTTCTCCTTGCGGTGAATTGCCATGGAATTTTGTTGTTGCCTGCTACCGTGCACTCGCTTCATCGCGAATGACTACCCCCACAGTAAGTGTGTCAAATGTTTGGGGTTTTCGCGCTCGAGGTGGTTCAGGGGTTTTCTAAATGTAAATTTTGCGATAACCTCCTTCTCAAAACCCTCCGCTCAAGGTTTTTGAGAGGGAGTCATCCGTTTTTCCCCGTCGCGCTCCCGAAGCCGCGCAGGCCTCTCTTGGATCCGCGACCTGGGGTTCGGATATAGAGCTCGAGGATGTGGAGTGCGAGCAGACGGGCCTCGCCCTTTTTCTCCCTGTCTCCCCCGAGCACGTGTGCTGGACTCCGCCCGTCGAATTTTCGCACGACTACCTGTGTCCCAGCCCGGAGGCACGCGAGGCGGTTTCCTTCGGACTGGATGATGTCGTGTTCACCGCAGTAACCCCTCCCCCTCCCCCTCTCAGTCCAGAGAACACCCTTCTCACAGAAGGGAGTTCACCAGTAGGAGGAGCGACCAGGGTCATCCCCCACCCACC
Source organism: Romanogobio albipinnatus (assembly GCA_023566225.1). Taxonomy (NCBI): domain Eukaryota; kingdom Metazoa; phylum Chordata; class Actinopteri; order Cypriniformes; family Gobionidae; genus Romanogobio; species Romanogobio albipinnatus. The sequence continues at coordinate 21,369,251 of CM042255.1, read as the reverse complement.
ACGATCTGGGGAGCTCGTGGTCGTCCGTTTCCTCGCCAACGTCCTCACAGGCGCATCGACCCAAAAACGGCCCAGCAAACCCTCTGCTCCGGCCACTTCGAGTCGCTCCTGACCCTCCAGTCAGAAAAAGGAGAGCTTCGGCTCACGTCCGAGGCTGGGTCAGACCATGCAAGCGTTTCTGCCCGCCTCTCACCAGCTCTCCTTATCCAGCTCTGTTACTTTCACCGCCCAGCGTGTTTCGAAATACAGAACTGGCCCGACCCACGCCTTTTCCAGCGCTGAAGGAACGAGACGCTTTTTGCTTTCTCCCCTCACGTCTGATTGGCTCAACATCCGCCTCTCGTTCAGACGGAGACACATTCGGTCTTCTCCGGGAATCAATGTGGCCTATTTTTCAGCTGTTATTTCCTGGTTCCGAAGAAGGATGGCGGACTGCGTCCCATTCTGGACCTTCGCCGTCTGAACTTCGCCCTCTACAGAGGGAAGTTCAAGATGCTAACACTCAAGACTATATTGTCACAGATACATGCGGAGGACTGGTTCGTTATGATAGACTTGAAAGATGCATACTTCCATATTCAGGTCGTCCGACGACACAGGAAATTTCTCAGATTCGCCTTCAAGGGGAGGGCTTATCAATACAAAGTCCTTCCCTTCGGCCTCGCCCTGGCACTGAGGATGTTCACAAAGTGTATGGATGCTGCTCTGGCCCGTTAAGGCTCCAGGGCATCCATATACTCAATTACCTGGACGATTGGCTCATCTTGGCCCACTCCAGGGAGTTTGTGACTCGCCACAGAGATGTCGCTCTTCAGCACATTCAGTCTCTTGGTTTGAGAGTGAACACCGACAAGAGTGTTCTCACCCCAGCTCAGCAGACCACCTTCTTAGGAGTTCACCTGGATTCCATTCTGACGCAGGCCCGCTTGGCCCCTGCTCGGATTTCCAGTATTGTAACATGCTTGGCCCGCTTCAGGCTCGGCCATCATGTTTCTGTGGGTACGTGTCGCAGGCTCCTGGGTCTCATGGCCGCAGCTTCCCTGGTGCTTCTCCTGGGACTGCTCCACATGAGGCCCTTCCTCTGGTGGATGAAACGCTCAGGTACTCGATCAACAGGATCGGCCCTTCGCCTATTGAAGGTGTTGCGCGGCTGCTTCTGCGCCCTATCAGTATGGCGGGACCCTCTCTTTCTTCGAAAGGGGGTCAATATGGGGGGTGTTTTCTGTCGCCAAATGATCACGACGGACACCTCTCTAAACAGCTGGGGTGCGGTATTCGAGGGCAGACCGGCATGCGGGGTCTGGGAAGGGGAAGTTCTCTCTTGGCTTATAAACTGCCTAGAGCTGAGAGCTGTGTCCCTGGCCCTTCGGCACTTTCTGCCCTCTCTCATGGGACATCATGTCATTGTCAGGACGGACAACATGGCGGTGGTGTCTCATGTGAATCGCCAAGGGGGATCACGGTCACGCACCCTTGACAGGCATGCGTGCCGTCTCCTCTTGTGGGCTCAGGGCAAACTTCTGACCCTGAGAGCAGTCCATGTACCTGGAGTCTTGAACCTCACAGCAGATTACCTGTCGAGGCAGAAGCTCAGGTCGGGGGAATGGATGCTGAACCCTCAGACTGTATCTAAGATTTGGGAAGTGTTCTGCAGAACGGAGGTGGACCTCTTTGCCTCGAAGGAGTCGTCCCAGTGCCGGCTCTGGTTTTCTCTGAACTCCCCGGCTCCATTGGGGATAGATGCGTTCACACATCCATGGCCCAACCTGAAACTCTATGCATTCCCGCCCATCAAACTGATTGCGGCGGTTCTGTGCAGGGTGAGAGAGAGCGGGGTCAGCCTCCTGCTTGTGGCTCCACTCTGGCCGTCCCAGACTTGGTTCTCGGAGATGGTTCTCCTTCTAATAATTATAATTTATTACATTTATATAGCGCTTTTCAAGGTACTCAAAGCGCTTTACATAGAAGGGGGGAATCTCCTCAACCATCACCAATATGCAGCATCCACCTGGATGATGCGACGGCAGCCATTTTGCGCCAGTACGCCCACCACACACCAGCTGATTGGTGGAGAGGAGACTGAGGGATGATGCCAATCGTATATATATGGGGATGGTTAGGAGGCCATGATGGACAGGGGCCAATGGGCAAATTTGGCCAGGATGCCGGGGTTACACCCCTACTCTTTATCGATGGGCATCCTGGGATTTTTAATGACCACAGAGAGCCTCGGTTTAACGTCTCATCCGAAGGACGGGAAGGACTTCTGGATTCTCCCCCCTGGGAGACCCCGATCGGAGAGGACCTGATGTCCCAGCTTCAGGGCAGGATTTGGCATCCTCACCTGGAAATTTGGAAGTTGTGGGTATGGCCCATCAAGGGTCAGTAGCTCTAGACACTGGTCTTCCTGCTGATGTTCAGGAGACCATTGCGAGTGCGAGAGCTCCTTCCACTAGGAGGCTCTACTCCTCCAAGTGGAGGGTCTTTGAGTCATGGTGCTCGTCCCATGCGGTGGATCCAGTTAACTGCCTGGTGGGACCAGTACTGGAGTTCCTGCAAGAAAAGTTTGCCGCTGGAGCAGCATCTACCACCCTTAGAGTTTACGTTGCTGCTGTCGCTGCTCGTAGGGAGTTGGATGAAGTTCCCCTAGGCAAGAATAGGTTAGTTTCATCTTTTATGCGAGGGGTTAGGCGCCTGAGGCCCCTGGTATTCCCTCTTGGGACCTCTCAGTTGTCCTGGAGGGGTTAACAAAGGCTCCCTTCGAGCCCTTGGAGTCAGCTCTTAATTTAAAGACTCCTTTTGTTATCCTTTGTGATTGTGTGCTTACTACAGCCTACACAGCGCCTGATAATTATTTATTTTTATTATTTTTTAATATATTGTTATTTTATTTATTTAATAATATTATTTTTTTATTATTTTAAACCCTTTTCCCCTGATGTCCATTTATGTTACTTAAGTTAATTTTAATCAAAATTTTTAATGAACATGTGCCACCTTCTCTCTGACCTTTAGAATGAAATTACTTTTTTCCTTCTTTTTTTGCTGCTGTGCCCTTTTAAGAAATGACCCCTTTACATGTGAAATGAGCAACAGCTAAGACACACGACACAGGGTTACTGTCATGTCCAATATAGTGTTTAACTGCCCCATACTTCAATAACAGCCTTGCTTATATCACATTTGTAATAGATTTGTAAAACAATCTGAAAAGGAAAAATTGATTTCTCATAATATGACCCCTAAAAACATTTATTTGTTGACAGCTGATCCCTATTCAGTTTCATCAAGCAAACAGTTTGATATGACTGCGGTAACTCTTGGGTTTTACCTCAATTGTTATGAATTCATGATGTTATATCTTGTCTGATAATATATCTGTCTCACTGTCTTTTATTTTGTGTTTTGAAATGTATAAAACTAATGCATGTCATTAATTCCTTATAATGCTTACAATGTTAAGACGAAATATATAGGGTTATTCAAAACGCTATATGCAAACACTATTTTAGGTAACAATATACCTTATAATTTTAAATATAACCAATAAAAAGAGAAATACATTTCAAAATGATACTTAGAAATAAAAAAAGGACAGAGAAAGTGCTGAGTAATTTCTTGAAAGGAACTGTTTAATGTGGAGGCCATTTCCAATTCGGGTTTTAGATTTAAAATATTAGCCTGCAAATGAAGGAGGCCGACATTGGTGAATTGTACGTGGCTAAAATGAATACAGAGTTCTTAATTTTAATGGACTGAGACCCAATTAAGGCACTGAGGAAAAACTCTGAACAGATGAATCATCCACAATAAGGCCAGGAATGTGTATAATAAAAATAAATACACTGTGTGCAGAATTATTAGGCATGTTTTCTTTTACAGATAAATTGAGCCAAAAAAGAGATTTAACTCAGACTGAAAAGTCAAAAATTATTAAATGACCATGAGAAGGATGCAATACTAATGCAATACTAGACATTGCAATTAAGGCTGCAACCTACCTGGAGTCTCCAGAAGTGCAAGGTGTCAGGATCTCAGAGACTTAAAGGGGTGGTTCCGTGTTTTTTTTCTAGGCTTGGTTGTGTTTATGGGGCGCAGTATAACATGTCTTAATGCTTCTTTTTTTTTTTTTTTAAACGCCATATTTTTCTTATATTTTACCTTTATTACACACCGCTGTCTCCACTGTCCTTTGAACGGCTCATTTCCTTCCTGCTTCTGTGAAGCCCATCCCTCCGAAAAACGCAATGGTCTTAGATTGGTTAGATGGCCAAATGTAGTTTGTAGTTCTGCAACAGTTCTCTCTCTTTCGTAATGACTGCGACGTGGCCTCGCCCACTTTGTTGCGTGTTCGCGGGGGCAGTGTTTATGTTAATAGCAAGGGTTTATGATGTCACCAACCCGGGAAGAAGCTTGTTGTAGTCCAAACCGGCCGTTTTGTAGGCAATAAACTGCCATAACTTTAAAAGACAATATCGCCGTTTGCATTGAACTTTCAGCGCTGTAACTTTGCAGATACTGTTTATGCTCAAGCAGCAACATTATACACTAACTAAAGTTAAAAAGTGAAATCGCATGCAACCACCCCTTTAAATTGGGTAAAGAATCCTAAAAGATGACCCCCAATAAATAAGAATCACAAGCTGAAGTGTTGTAAAATACATGAAGACTGTTTTTATATAGGCTTTATGGACAGATAGGTTGAGAGTGACTTTTGAAGGACCAGCATCCTCTTGCACCACTGTTTGAAGAATTCTCTTCCAGAATCTGGCAGTATGTTTTGGGAGTTCATTTTTAGTCCATCTCTGCAAAACGGACTTCAGGATGGACTAAAATGAACTCCCAAAACGTACTGCCAGATTCTGGAATATGAATTTTGGTACTAGAGGATGTGGTGCTGGTCCTTCAAGAGTCACTCTCAACTTATCTGTCCATAAAGCCTATAAAAACAACTTCTTCATGTATTTTACACACTTCAGCTTGTGATTCTTAATTAGTGGGGGTCATTTTTTAGGATTCTTTACCTAATTTAAGTCTCTGAGATCCTGACACCTTGCACTTCTGGAGACTCCAGGTAGGTTGCAGCTCTGGAAAATGGTGGCGCTGGAGACTAAAGGGTTCCTGATGGTTTCACACTTAAAGGGGTGGTAAAGCACACTCTTTCGAAGGCTTGATTGTGTTTGTGGGGTGCACTGTAACATGTGTTCATGCTTCGTTTTTAAAAAAATGCAGTATTTTTCATATATTTGACCTTTATTCTACACTGCTCTGTCCCTCCTTGTAAAAACGGTCTGATGGTTTCCGGATTCTGTGAAGCCAGTCCCTCAAAAATACGCAATGGGCTCTGATTGGTTAGCTGGCCCAGTGTGCTGTGATTCGCTAACCGCCTAGTGCACGTTTCTCGAAAGCGTCACGCCCCTTACCTCTACAGGTAGCCTCAGGCTACTAGCCTGTGCTTTGTGTACGCTAGCGTCAATAAAACCATACCAAGAGCCCGAATCAGACCCAGACAATTTTAGTGAAGATGATCGAGCAGAACCTGTTCAGTCCTCAAGAGTAAAGACTGCAGATCTATAGTGATCGCTACTGAATGGCACTGTTACTTTTGTATTTTTAGAACGATTTGCCAAATATCTGTCACAAGAACGGACACTAAACATTGCTAGTAGCCAAATCAAACACAGAACCATGTTTAGCATGCCTGTAGATAAACAATACATAAAAGCTCTAATCAAAGAATAATTTACACTAATGCCAAGTTCGCTGTTGAGATTTTAAACAGTTTGTAACGTTAGGTGTTTGTCGGATAACGTTAAGTATGAATGAGCATTTAGCAAACTGGTTTGCAGAGCCAAACAGCGCTGTCATGTTTACTTCCTTGCTACAACGTAGGCTACAATTAACAACACGAACTATTACAGAAAACACATCGACGAAAAATAAATCACACTTACAGGTTGTAGCCCGTACTCGCGAAGATTGTGGAAGCTTTCCTCCGCGAGATGTGCCGCGCGTGCCCGCCTGTCTCGTGCAGCTGAACTCGTGCAGCTGAAGGCTCATGTATTGCAAATACAGATGAATATTGTCCATTATGTCACATTTTCCGATCTTCTCCTCCGACCCCTGTCTGTCTCGTGCTTTGATTTATGATGGGCAGCATATATCCGATGCAAATGCGATCGTGTTCCCCTCATGTCTCTTACACACATGAATATGACGTTGTATGTTAAACGCACTGCAACGCTGCCCCGTCCCTAGGAAGGCTGAACAAAGTGGACCTGCACTCCGGATGAAAATAACAGCATTTCGTCGGCATTGGCAACAGCACTCCAGCCTACTAACCACAACAACTTCCCCGCAGCGATACAAAATGGCCTCGCCCGCCTTATTTCATATTCTCGGAGGAGGGGTTTATGTAAATATTGGGGCTGGTGATGTCAGCACACCCTGGGTGAATGTGTAGTAGTCCCTAGTGGCCGTTTGCTGTAGTCCTTAGAAATCGATTTCTTTAAAAGCAAATATCTCCCTTTGCTTTAAACTTTGAACGTTGTAACTTTGAAGATGTTGTTTATGCTCAAACAGCAACATTACACACTAGCTAAAGTTAGAAAAGTGAAATCGTGGTTTACCACCCCTTTAATTCTTCACCTTAATTCTTAATTCTTTTGCAGTTAACAGGTGTCTTTTCTCCGCCACAAGTTTTTGTCTGACCCTGCTGACCCAACGAGCATTTCACTGTCCAATGGTCATGCTTTAATTGCAATGTCTAGTATTGCATTAGTATTGCATCCTTCTCATGGGCATTTCATAATTTTTGACTTTTCAGTCTGAGTTAAATCTCTTTTTTGGCTCAATTTATCTGTAAAAGAAAACATGCCTAATAATTCTGCACACCTGAATATAAGGTGTTTTTCATGTCCAGCCTTCATGAACAATTATATATCACTTATACATTATTAAATACTAAATTAATAGTAGTTATTAGGATTACTGTGGTTTGGAATTGGTCAAATGTGCCAGGAAAAAAAATATGATCAGAAAATCAATGTGCCTAATAATTATGCACACAGTGTAAGCTTAATATTATACTAATATTATATATTTAACATAATAATAAATTAATTTAGATTTTTGATAACTCAAAGCCCCTGTGTTTCAAGTACTCCACTGATTCAGGTTTATCTCCTACAGGATCTCTCACACCCTTTATTGAGATAAATCTATGGGAGCGGAGATGGAATGTCATCTCTGCTCGTGTAATGAAATGAGTCACGTGTTCCGCTACGATGGAGACCTCTAACCACTGACTCATGATGAACGACTTCTTGTGAGTCTGGCAGAGTCTTGTTGAGCATACAATGACTATAAAAACAACTCTGCAATCAGCAACAAATCACTATGAGCCATGAAGTGCATACTATAAATTATCCCTGGGTCTAAAGATGGAGCCCACTCTGTAATCACACCGCTCAATGACATCACTGGAATGACCGGTTATTGATTTCCACCAATACAGGAGGTTTTGAAGAAAACTGCAATAATTTGGTCATAACGTTCATGTATTTGTGCCATATAAATGGAAAAATGTCTTGTTGTTCAAGAAGAAAAACAAAAAAACATGGGTATTACTCTGGTACATTTAGAATTTAAATTGTTTTGTTAGTGTCAACTGTACGGCCCACCCTGAGAGACTTATACAGACAATCTCACTGTAAACCCTAATGCTCAAAATAATAAATTGGTTTGAGTAGGGTAAACTTCAATTCAACCAATTAGTTCAATCAAATTAACTTTTATGAGTATTTAGAACTTTTTTTTCTTTTGAGTTCACGAAACTGACACTTCTTCCGCACTGAGGAGCCATGCCGATGCACAACCCAGGTAAAGAAGATAACTCCGCAAATAACTGCTGTGGCAAGCAGTTGAGGCAGAGGGACCGTGAGAACAGGGCAAGGCTGGTGACATGAGAGATAATGAGCGCCAGCTGTGCGCTGCACCAGTTTCGTGTCTCATGGAGGAGCTCGGATGCATAAAAGGAAGAGCGACGACAGTCAAGGACGAGAGAGGACCAGGCCAGACTTTTTTGTTGTGTTTTGTTTTTGTTTTATATGTGTGCGTGACAGTCGTCCGTGAGGAGGCTGCTGTTTTTACTTTATTTTTGATATATTAAAGTGTTAAGCGTTGGCCGGTTCCCGCCTCCTTCTCATAATTACGAACTTTGTCACACTGCAATTTCAGAGTTGAAACAGAGATGGCGACAAAGAGAGTTAAACTTACAGACTGCACCTTTAAATTTAACTGAAACTGGGCAGGGATTTCTCACTCAAAAATATGAACTTTCACTTTCACATGTAACTAAATTAACTTAAATGTACTGAGTTGTTTCTACTAAAAAGGAGTATTATCAGCCAACTTAATAAGTGTTCCCATTCAGTCGGTCACTCTCGACGCCACGTCGGAGTACAGACGTATAGGAATCTCGCTCGCGAGAGCCAATCTACTTCGAGTGTAACTAAACGAGCCAATGCACATTGGCATGCAATGATTGCACCAGGTTGTGTGGTTTTCCACGCCGTGCGGGTATAAATGAGACACAGGTGATTGCATCAAATCAGCCTTTTGCTTCGGAGCCGAGTGGTAGATGGTCATGCCAGATATCACTCACTATTTCGCAGTCCTGACTGAATACGGAAGCCTCCTTTCGGAAGCGATCTCTTCAGTCGGTGTTGGTGTGACGGCACAGCAGCAGGTTGTGTGGTTTTCGGAGCATCTCTCTTTGTTGTTTGTTAGAGCAATCACAAAGGCTGTTCTCACAGCTGGTTCGGTGCGCTAGGTGGAGAGAGCTGAAAAGCCGTTCTTACGGCTGGTAAGAGAGCGCCCTCGTGTGAGAGAGCTTCATGTGGGCTGCACCCACCCCCTGACTGTGTCGCCGCGACCCCGCCACCTGCGTGCTTCAGCACCAAGGAGAGCGTCCTTCTGAAAAAGCAAACACAGATAGAGCTTGCATCTTTTTCAAGATGACATTCTATCTGTGTGTTTCTGGATGCGGTGGTTACCTGTCACCGAGGGATGGTCACCAGCACTGTTCAGCACGCTGAGGCAGCGCTGGTGGATGACTCATGTTCTCATTGCGGGAAAATGACCATCTCGGAGTTGCGGTCTAGACTCCATCTTGCAAGGGGTGGAGTCACCATGCCTCTGCCTCGATCTAACCCTCCACAGAGGGTTACTTCAGGCAGTAGCGTGGGTGATCTGAGGGTTACTGTGAGCGTGCTTCCCCCCAGTAACCAACCCTCGGGGAACCCGCATCCCTCTCGCACTCCGCAGCCAGTAGAGCTGCCGTTGGAACGCGGTGGGCCATCCATGAGGTGTGCACCATCCGTATCCTTCGGGGCTCCTCTCGAGGACCAGATGTCCATTGCTGCATCGGAGGGAGGGTCAGATATTTCAGGGGGAACTGAAGAACTTGCACGAAGGTGGTCACGATCCCGCAGTTCTCCAAGAACTGAGAACCGCAATGGACCTCGTGCTTTGTGCAACTAGCGGCCCTGAGACGGGCGACCCGGAGATGGGGAGGACTGCTCTTCTGGAGACGGTGACCTTTGGTAGAGCCTTCCCATCAATGGGACTGAGCCCCCTCCTCCGTTGCGGGCTACGGCTCAGCATTGTACTCCACATAACTCCTTTGGGGTACGATGTGGGCTCCGCAGCGTCCCTTCTCTAGGGCACGCTTTCCCAGTGTTATCCAAAAATTACTGAGCGGGTCACTGCCATACAGCAGTGATGGACTTCACAGGGCACTGAATGGGGGCAGACGCCATGGCGCTTTGGTAGGGATTCCTATTCGTCGGTACTCAAGAGTGACCAACTGAATGGGAACGTCGCGGTTACGTATGTAACCCTAGTTCCCTGAAGGAGGGAACAGAGACGCCACATCCCGTCGCCATGTCCTCTGTACCCTGTGCCTGTCTACCTACTCGGCTCCTCAACAAAAGGCTGATTTGATGCAATCACCTGTGTCTCATTTATACCCACACGGCATGGCATGAGCATCCGGTGCAATCATTGCATGCCAATGTGTATTGGCTCGTTTAGTTACACTCGAAGTAGATTGGCTCTCGGGAGCGAGATTCCTATTCGTCGGTACTCCGACGTGGCGTCTCCGTTCCCTCCTTCAGGGAACGAGGGTTACATACGTAACCGAGACGTTTGTTCGGTCAACTTAACATTGCTGAGTGAAACGAACAAACTAGGCAGTGGATCTGTAGTTCCCAACATGCTTTGCAAGGGAATGAGGGGAGTAAATTTAGGGATTAAAGTGTTATTTTATGTTTTTCAGTAAAGGTAAAAATGTTGTTAGTTTATGTTAGTGTTTAATGTTCAGTTATGTTGGACATTTAGAGGAGTGCCTGTGTTCAGGCTGTGGACACTCATATACACACATTTATTGGATGGACTTCCTGCCCTCAATTAAGTTATTTTTGCATTTTGTGTCTAAAAATATGCTTATTGTTATTTAATAGTGTAAAGATCTAATCTCTAGGATGCTGTTCCACTCCTAGCCTGCAGGGGGCGCCCTCCTTAAGCGTCCATGTCATGCTCCCTCCAGGTCTCCAGATGGCACTTTAACCCCATGCTCAGTGCTCTCCACTCCTGCAGATGGTGCCAGTGTGTTTAATGGTTACTCAGAACTCTCCTCATTAGCCCTGATTCCCTTCACCTGTGTCTTGCCCTTTATAAGTGTGCTTGTTCCTTGCCATTATGTTCAGTCTCGAACCTATGTTCTCCTGTCTCCAGATCTCAAGATAAGTTTTGTGCCTTTATTGTACATTTTTTGACCCTTGTGTCTATTTTTGTTTCTCTGTTTTATGGAAGCTCTGCTCTCCTAGTTCATTTGTACTTTGTGCTTTGGTTTCTCAAGTAAAGACTATTTTTATTTTTTGGAAGACTCAAGTCTCTTGACTCTTTACTCTTCTGCTCTTGGGTTCCATTGTCTGGGAGTTAGCTCAGTGGAGAACACACCACACTTAGAACACCAGAGACCCGGGTTCAAGTCCAGCCAAGGGCGACATCCTTACAGCAAGACTGAACCATGGAAGGGAGCCCAGCAGAATGACCTTCACCACCCTCTAATGTGGACCGTATTTTGGCAGCCCTCTCAGATCAAGCAACAACCATACAGCGACATGACCAGGCGCTGTCAGAGATTCTCCAGATTTTGAGTCTCCAGTCTCAAGCCTCTTCATCCCAAGAACTTCAGTCACCCCCTGGTCCTCCAGACAGATCCATGTTCCCACTCCCATCAGAGCCCAAGTTACCAGCACCAGAGAGGTTCGATGGCAGTCCCGAGAGATGCAGAGGGTTTATTACCCAGTGTACCCTGGCCTTCCAGCTTCAACCCAGCAGCTTTCCTACAGAGAATAGTAAGGTGGCCTACATTATTACACTCCTAACGGGTAAAGCTTTGGACTGGGCCTCTGCTTTGTGGGACCAGAGTTCTCCAGTAACAACTAACTGCCATACATTCATTTCTGAGATGAAAAGAGTTTTTCACCATCCAGCCAGCAGGGGGGATGTTGATCACCGCCTGCTACACCTCTCTCAAGGTACTCGAAGTGCAGCAGAGTTCGCTATAGAGTTTCGCACTCTTGCCACAGAGAGTGGGTGGGATCAACGGGCCTTGAGGGCTACCTTTCACCATGCTTTGTCTCCTGATATCAAGGATGAGTTAGCCTTCCGAGACCCTGCGCCTGACCTCGAGTCCCTCATTGACGTGGCTATCCGGGTAGATCATCGGCTCAGGGAACGCCAGCAGGAGCGACAACAGGAGACTAGATTTTTCGAGTCAGCCAGCGCTGTTAAGCTGCCTTCATCTCCTAGTGCCCCCGAGGAGCCCATGCAGCTGGGCGGAACCAGAATTTCCCAAACCGAGCGCAACCGACGGATAAGGGAGAGATGCTGTCTCTACTGTGGCAAGCCAGGTCACTTTTGCTTTGCCTGTCCTGAGTTGTCGGGAAAAGCCAACTCTCGCCCAGGAGGAGGGGGGCCAGGGCGAGAATAGAAACATTCCCCTGCTCAGCAACCTCAGGTCTGACAATCCAAGCTACTGTCACCCAGGGTAACCAACATCACCAAGTATGTGCCTTTGTTGACTCTGGGGCTGCTGGGAGTTTTATGGACTATGAGATGGCTAAGAGACTCACTATCCAGCCAGCGACTCTCCAGAAACCCCTTAACATCACAGCAGTGGATGGCAGTCCTCTGGGTTCAGGAGAAGTTAATCAATGTACTCCACCTCTCCAGCTACAGGTAGGCCAACATCAGGAATGGATACAGTTCTTCCTGATTCATTCTCCTAAACTTCCTCTAATCCTCGGCTTCCCTTGGCTGACTTTACACAACCCACACATTGACTGGTCCCAAGGGGTCGTTAGGACCTGGGGATCTGACTGCCAAATTTTACATAATGCCTTCTGCCATTCTTCCAAGCTATTAGAGACATTTTCAGAACCCTCACTAGACATCTCCAGGGGGAGATCTGCGTTTATTTCTGAGACACAATCCACAGAAGTCATGGCCGTTCCTGAAATGAAGCCAACTGCTACCAAGTCTCTTGCTCATTATCCTGAGTTATCCCGAGTCCCCCAGGAGTATGCAGACCTCAAGGAAGTCTTCAGTAAGTCCCAAGCTTCTACACTACCACCTCATAGAGCTTATGACTGCACTATTGAATTAGTTCCTGGTACTTGCCCACCACGTGGAAGGCTCTATTCCCTCTCTGGCCCTGAGAGATTAGCCATGGACCAATATCTCAAAGAAGCCTTGGACAGTGGATTCATCCGTCCATCCACCTCACCTGCAGGGGCCGGCTTTTTTTTTGTTGAAAAGAAGGACGGGGGTCTCCGACCCTGCATAGACTATCGGGGTTTAAACCATATAACCATCAAGAACCGATACCCTCTCCCTCTTATGTCCACAGCTTTTGAAATTCTGCAAGGGGCTACCATCTTTACGAAACTTGACCTTCGTAATGCATACCATCTAGTTAGAATCCGTGAGGGGGATGAGTGGAAGACGGCATTCAACACCCCGACAGGCCACTACGAATACCAGGTAATGCCGTTTGGCCTGGTTAATGCACCAGCTGTCTTCCAAGCCTTTATTAATGATGTTCTCAGAGAAATGCTGAATATATTTGTTTTTGTATATCTGGATGATATTTTGATTTTCTCCCGAAATTACGAAGAGCATGTTCAGCAGGTCAAACAGGTCCTGGCCCAGCTACTGAAACATAAGCTTTATGTAAAGTTGGAAAAGAGTGAATTTCATGTTCCAGAAGTTTCCTTCCTCGGCTTCACAGTATCAAAAGGCAGCCTTCAGATGGATCCAGGCAAGATTCAAGCAGTTTTGGATTGGCCACGACCAACTTCAGTGAAGCAGGTACAGCGCTTTCTGGGCTTTTCCAATTTTTATAGAAGATTCATTAGAAACTTCAGTTCTGTTGCCGAGCCTCTTTCCGCATTGACCAGGAATTCAACTAGGCCATTTGTGTGGACCAGCAGAGCAGATCATGCCTTCAACAGACTAAAACAGCTCTTTACATCTGCCCCAATCTTAACCCTCCCTGATCCAGAGCTACCTTTTGTGTTGGAGGTGGACGCCTCTGACGTAGGAGTAGGCGCTGTCTTGTCACAGAGAAGTAAGTGCGATAACAAGCTTCACCCGTGCGCTTTCTTCTCTCGTCAGCTTACCTCAACACAGAGGAATTATGATATTGGGAACCGGGAGCTGCTGGCTGTCAAGATGGCTTTAGAGGAGTGGAGGCACTGGCTGGAGGGGGCCAAACAGCCATTCCTCATCTGGACGGACCATAAGAATCTCACTTACATCCAGCAGGCAAAGAGATTGAATGCCCGACAAGCCCGATGGGCCCTCTTTTTTAATCGGTTTAACTTTACTCTCTCCTATCGCCCAGGTTCTAAGAATCTCAAGCCAGACGCACTCTCAAGGCAGTTTGAACCACCAGAAGTGGAGTGTTGTCCAGAACCCATTCTCCCCACTTCCAGAGTGGTAGCTCCCATTCAATGGGATATTGAAACGGCAGTCAAGAGGGCTCAACGGCAGCAGCCAGGTCCAGGTAATGGCCCTCCAGGGTGTCTCTTTGTTCCTAACCTTCTACGTTCTAAGGTTTTGCAGTGGGCTCATGCTTCCCTCCCTTCTGGACATCCTGGGATCACAAAGACATGCAAGCACATCCAGAGGAAGTTCTGGTGGCCTGGATTGCAGAGGGACGTCCGGGCTTTTGTTGCCGCTTGCTCCATCTGTGCTCAGAACAAGGAGCCAAGGACCCACCCTCATGGCCTGCTGCGCCCGCTGCCCATTCCAAGACGCCCATGGTCCCACATTTCCTTGGACTTCATTACAGGCTTGCCACAGTCTCAAGGAAACACGGTAATCCTTGTAGTGGTAGACAGATTTTCTAAGACTTGTCACCTGCTACCTTTGTCCAAACTCCCCACAGCTAGCCAAACTGCGGAACTATTGATGAAGCATGTGTTCAGAATCCACGGCTTTCCCCAGGATATGGTTTCTGATCGGGGACCGCAGTTTACTTCCCGGTTCTGGAAGGCGTTTGGCCGACTCATCGGATCTTCCATCAGCCTGTCCTCCGGCTTCCACCCCCAGTCAAATGGCCAAACTGAGAGGGTAAATCAAGAAATTGAAAAGACACTGAGGTGCCTGGTTGCAGACAACCAATCCACATGGAGCTCTCATTTAATATGGGCTGAATTTGCACATAATACCCTTTACCATTCCTCACTAGGTATGTCCCCTTTTGAGTGTCAGTATGGTTTCCCTCCCCCTCTATTTCCCGGACAGGAGCCAGAGGATGATGTTCCAGCTGCCACACAGCTTTTCCGCCGGTGCCGGCGTTCCTGGCAAAGAGCACGCGTTGCCTTATTGAGGGCTGCCCGACAACAGCGGAGGCAGGCAAACCGACACCGAAGGGTAGGACCCTCGCTTCGCCTGGGACAAAGGGTATGGCTCTCAACCAGAGACCTTCCATTGCGGGTGGAGTCCCGCAAGCTAGCCCCACGATACATTGGCCCTTTCAAGATCCTTAAGAAGATTAACCCAGTTTCCTATCGACTTCTTCTGCCCAGGTCCATGAAGATTCATCCCACTTTTCATGTTTCCCGTTTAAAACCCGTTGTTTGTTCTACTGTCTCCAGCTAAGAAACCCGCCCCAGCACCTCGCATCATTGATGGCCAGCCAGCTTACACGGTCCGCAGGCTGATGGATTCTCGCATAGTTCGTGGGAAAGTTCAATATCTGGTGGATTGGGAGGGCTTTGGCCCAGAGGAGCGGTCCTGGATTCCTGCTCGAGATATTTTAGACCCGACTCTCATCTCAGAGTTTCGCCAAGCCAAAGGGAAACGTTAGAAGAACGTCAGGTGCCGTTCCTAGGGAAGGGGCTCCTGTAAAGATCTAATCTCTAGGATGCTGTTCCACTCCTAGCCTGCAGGGGGCGCCCTCCTTAAGCGTCCATGTCATGCTCCCTCCAGGTCTCCAGATGGCACTTTAACCCCATGCTCAGTGCTCTCCACTCCTGCAGATGGTGCCAGTGTGTTTAATGGTTACTCAGAACTCTCCTCATTAGCCCTGATTCCCTTCACCTGTGTCTTGCCCTTTATAAGTGTGCTTGTTCCTTGCCATTATGTTCAGTCTCGAACCTATGTTCTCCTGTCTCCAGATCTCAAAATAAGTTTTGTGCCTTTATTGTACATTTTGACCCTTGTGTCTATTTTTGTTTCTGTTTTATGGAAGCTCTGCTCTCCTAGTTCATTTGTGCTTTGGTTTCTCAAGTAAAGACTATTTTAATTTTTTGGAAGACTCAAGTCTCTTGACTCTTTACTCTTCTGCTCTTGGGTTCCATTGTCTGGGAGTTAGCTCAGTGGAGAACACACCACACTTAGAACACCAGAGACCCGGGTTCAAGTCCAGCCAAGGGCGACATCCTTACAAATAGTTTTCCACTTACACTTGTAGAGCTGAGCAATAGTTAATTTACTAAGGTAAATTAAATTGATAAATGTATTCACCTAACATAATAAACTTTTATAAATTTAACATAACATTAATAAGTAAACTGCACATATAAATATTATGTAACAGTGACAAATTCAAATTATCTGTATTTAAATTTTGTCAGCTTCACTTGACTTTCTTTTGTTCATATAACTAAATTGTTATTTGTAAAAAATTACTCAATATAGTTGTGTGGAACCACTTGATGCTGCTTTTTTGAATAAATTCAACAAGTAATTTCAGTTCAGCATGACATTCCCATGACACTCAAAAGGTAGAGTAAATGCTCAAATTAAGTGATATATAATGTTTTTTTGTGTGCAATAATGTTAAGTGTGAGATTTAGAAGTGTTTAATGTTTTGCTATGCTAATTTAGAAGAGTTTCTGTTGTGTGTGGTTTGTTTTTTTTAAGGTTACCATCATGGTGACAAGTGGAGCATGAACTTTGTTTGAGAACAGGTATATGTAAAATGTTCTCCTTCAGCAATTGTTATGCTATGGTAATACTATCAAAGCATCGTGTTACCATTTAGCATGAATTTACTGAATTAGCCAGTTAAAGTTAGCCACGTTTCCACTACTAAAAATAATTAAGTTGAGATTACATGATAATTTTCATGAATAATTGAGTTTCTTACATTCCCTTTCAGTCGGTCACGTTCGACGTACGTTGGAACTGACGACGAATTGGGATCTGATTTCAGAGACCAATCTACTTCGAGTGTTTAGAAACGAGCCAATGAAGATTGGCATGCGATTCACGCATTCCACGCTCCGCCCCGCAGCATGGGTATAAATAAGGAAGTGGAATGCATGATCATTGCTTTCTACTTCGGAGCTGAACAGTGCATGTTTATTGCTTCCTGTTTCTACGAAGAGTGTTTGGAGAGGACTTCTTCTTCCAGTGCGGGTGTGACGGCGCGTCAGCGAGTGACTGCTTCAGACGGACATCAAAGAGTTGGTTCGCTGGGCGTTTCCGTTTTGAGTGCACACACAGGCTTGCACTATTGTACTGTGTGGTGCCCCGGTTATCTATTATAGAGTGCTTCAGCACGTAAAAGAGCAGATTTTCCTTCTAAAAGAGCAACACGGTTTGACCCTGCGTCTTTTTCAAGATGTCATTCAAACCCGTGTGTTTCTGGATGCGGGCGATTTCTTTCCCCAGTTGACGGTCAAACGGCTCCTCGGGCCCCTCCCCCACCCGCTGCGCCGGTGGAGCTTCCAAGAGAGCGCGCTGGCCCCTCCCAGGGGGTCCCAGGCGTTACTTTTGGGGCTCCGGCTGAGGATATGTTATCGCTTGCAGCATCGGGGGACGAGCTTATGGGCTCTGAGGATGAAGACTCGGCTGCGCTGCCCCCTTCGGGTGTGACAGCGTTGCCCGAGTCTGACCCAGAGCTTACGGCTATGCTTTCCCGGGCCGCCGCGAGTGTCGGGCTCGAGTGGAATCCTCCACCTTGTCCCGAACCCTCGCGGTTGGACGATTGGTATCTCGGGACGGCCCGTGCTGGTTCTCAGCGCCCCGCCCCAGTGTGCTTCTTCCCGGAAGTGCATTTGGAGATCATGAAGTCGTGGACAGCGCCTTACAACACTCGAAACCGATCGACTGACTCCTCCGTCCTCACTACCCTCGATGGTGGTGTGGCTAAGGGATACGTGGAAATCCCCCCAGTCGTGCTTCTGACGGCATTGGCCTCTATTAAGAGGGTAGGGGACCTGCATGCACTTTCAGTCAACGAATCGTGCCTAGAATTCGGGCCGGACAACTCTCACGTTGTCCTGAGACCCCGGCCTGGATACGTGCCCAAGGTTCCTACCACTCCCTTCCGGGACCAGTTAGTGAACCTGCAAGCGCTGCCTTCGGAGGAGGCAGACCCAGCCCTGGCTTTGTTATGTCCTGTCCGCGCTCTTCGCGCTTGCGTTGACCGGACTCAAAGCTTTCGGACCTCAGAGCAACTCTTCGTCTGTTACGGAGGCCAGCAGAAGGGAAAGGCTGTCTCCAAGCAGAGGTTGGCCCACTGGATAGTGGATGCCATCGTCTTGGGTTACCAGTCCCAAGACGTACCTTGCCCATTCGGGGTGCGAGCACACTCAACAAGGAGTGTTGCTTCATCCTGGGTGCTGGCTCAAGGTGCCTCGCTGACAGATATTTGTAGAGCTGCGGGCTGGGCGACACCTAACACGTTCGCTAGATTCTATAGCCTCTGTGTAGAGCCGGTATCTTCCCGCATCCTCGCCTCCAGGGGCCAGTAGCGCTAAGTGCCCGTTCTAAGTGTCGGCTTGCAATGCCACTCCCGCCCTCTGGGCCGGATACGTGCGTCTATTGTCTCCAGTTGTGTTCCCCGGAAACGGCTAACCCTGTCGAGCTCCTCCGTCACCCCTGCAGTGCCAGACGTTGCGGCCGTCTGACGCCAGGCCTGCACCCATAT
Organism: Romanogobio albipinnatus; assembly: GCA_023566225.1. Taxonomy (NCBI): domain Eukaryota; kingdom Metazoa; phylum Chordata; class Actinopteri; order Cypriniformes; family Gobionidae; genus Romanogobio; species Romanogobio albipinnatus. The sequence continues at coordinate 21,350,734 of CM042255.1, read as the reverse complement.
GCTTGTGAAACGTGTGTGTAGGCTGGGTTCCATATGTAGCGGTTCCCTCACGGCAACCCCATATGCGTATTCGTCCACGGTACCTGCTACCCTACTTGGCTAGCCCCGTGTCTTTCCCTTGACAGAGCCCGCTCTGTCGTCTCTGGGCGTGTTCTTTCCCCCCTGGAACCAGGCTGGAACCATCCCAGAGACTGCCATATGTTGCACTACCCTGCTAGGTTAGTCCTTATGTGTATTCCGCCACCAAGCCTTCCACTGAAGGACGTGGCTCCGCAGCGTACCGTCTCCCGAGACAGGCACGCTTTCCCAGCGTTATCCAATAGTCACACTGGGTGGGTCTTGCAGAAACAGCAGTGACTGACCTCCCTGCTTGGAGCCCTGAACGGAGACGTACGTCCCGTCGCCAGGTGCTGTGTTTCCGCTGGGAGGCCGAGTCACGAGTTTGGCTCCTCAGCATAAAAAGCAATGATCATGCATTCCACTTCCTTATTTATACCCGCGCTGCGGGGCGGAGCGTGGAATGCGTGAATCGCATGCCAATCTTCATTGGCTCGTTTCTAAACACTCGGGGACACTCCCTTCAGGGAACGAGGGTTACATCCGTAACCGAGACGGTTTTTCTAAATCACTTTTTTTTTTCTCTCAAAATAATATGTCCAGATCTCTGAACAGTTAGATTAGGTTCACATCAGATTAGAATTTCTTATTGATTTAAGCAAATTGCATTTGTTTTAGCACATGTGCAAAAGAGTTAGTAAAATTTGCACAATGACTAAATACACATGGCTTGTTAAAGAAAACTGATTAATTTATTCTCAGTGAAACTGTAAAACTCTTCACAACTTATAAACATTCTTCACTGTGTGAGCCATCACGTGCAAAATGATCCATTCAGTGATCAAAATCTGTCAGACATGTTATAAATATTTATGACATGGAATGTTTGTTAAATTGCAACACACACACACACACACACACACACACACACACACACACACACACACACACACACACACACACACACACACACACACACACACACACACACACACACACACACACACACACACACACACACACACACACACACACACACACACACACACACACACACACACACACACACACACACACACACACACACACACACACACACACACACACACACACACACACACACACACACACACACACACACACACACACACACACACACACACACACACACACACACACACACACACACACACACACACACACACACACACACACACACACACACACACACACACACACACACACACACACACACACACACACACACACACACACACACACACACACACACACACACACACACACACACACACACACACACACACACACACACACACACACACACACACACACACACACACACACACACACACACACACACACACACACACACACACACACACACACACACACACACACACACACACACACACACACACACACACACACACACACACACACACACACACACACACACACACACACACACACACACACACACACACTTGCTCATTTGTATAAATAAAGTACATTTATTTTTTGTATAATTGTGTTGAATGTAAGATGAACATTAAGAAGATATGTATGTGTTAGATAAAGGCACAATAGAGTGTGTAAAAATGAACAAACTGGTTTGAATTGACTTTTTCAGGTCAATTTGTACCTACTGTCTGAATCTGTATTTAGATTAAAAAGCTGAGTGTGATCCACAAGAGCATTCAGCTAGACAAAACTGACATTCTTAGAAAGCAGTTAGTGTCAACAGAAAAAAAAGGAAAAATGAAATTCGTATATAACATATTTTCCATGGTGAAAAAACATTTTGACCTGTTTGGCTCACATGATGACAAAAACACTTTTTATTTTGGTGCCAATGGCCAATTTCAAATCAAATCAATCAAATCAAATCACTTTATTGTCACACAACCATATACACAAGTGCAACAGCAGGTGAAATTCTTAGGTGCAGTTCCGAGCAACATAGCAGTCATGACATGACATGTACAACATTTAAAGCAGCATCAGATTACACATCTGATGCGCCCACAATTACTCACAGCACGGTAAACTCTACAATAAACAATAAAAAATTTACACAATGTGAGTGTAGTTCTCACAGCTTTAAACAATATACACATACTTACAATATACAATATACATATACTTAAAACAATATACACTAAACATACATTAAACAATAACAGTATACATTAAGCTATAGTAATAATATACAATGTACAGTATACAATATGTTCACAAATTGAAGTCCAAAGTGCAATAGATGCTGTATGATAAATAAATGTGTATATAATGTGTGTGTATCTACAGTGGGTTGTGCTGAGTGATATTCTGTCAGTGTGTGTTATGATCCTGATGGATCAGGAGTTAAGTAGTCTGATTGCTTGTGGGAAGAAGCTGTTCTGGAGTCGGCTGGTGCGTGTTCTGATGCTGCGGTACCGCCTGCCTGATGGCAGCAGTGAGAGCAGCCCATGGCTCGGGTGGCTAGAGTCTCTGATGATCCTCTGAGCTCTCTTCACACACCGCCTGGCGTAAATGTCCTGAAGGGAGGGAAGCTCACCTCCGATGATGCAGCTGGCCGTGCGCACTACCCTTTGCAGGGCTTTGCGGCTGCGGGTGGTACTGTTGCCGTACCAGGTGGTGATGCAGCCAGTCAGCAGGCTCTCTATGGTGCTGCTGTAGAAGCGTGTGAGGATGTGGCGGTTCATTCCAAACCTCCTCAGCCGTCGCAGGAAGAAAAGGCGCTGATGAGCCTTCTTCACAACGGCCTCGGTGTGGACGGACCATGAGAGTTCCTCTGTGATGTGGACACCGAGGAACTTGAAGCTACTGACTCTCTCCACCGGTGGTCCATTGATGGTGATGGGGCGATGTTCTCTCTCATTCCTCCTGAAGTCGACCACCAGCTCCTTGGTCTTGCTGACGTTGAGGGAGAGGTTGTGCTCCTGACACCATCGTGTCAGAGTGTGCACCTCCTCTCTGTAGGCCGTTTCATCATTGTCAGTGATGAGACCTACCACCGTCGTATCGTCAGCAAACTTGATGATGGTATTGGAGCTGTGGGTTGCCACACAGTCATGTGTGTACAAGGAGTACAGGAGTGGGCTGAGAACACAGCCCTGAGGGGCTCCAGTGTTGAGAGTCAGTGATGAGGAGATGTTACTGCCCATTCTGACCACCTGGCGTCTGTTTGACAGGAAGTCCAGGATCCAGCTGCATAACAAGCTGTTTAAGCCTAGAGCCCGGAGTTTCCCGTCAAGTATGGAGGGCACAATGGTGTTGAATGCTGAGCTGTAGTCTACAAACAGCATTCTCACATATGTGTTCCTCTTTTCCAGGTGGGAGAGAGCAGTGTGAATTGTAGATGAAATGGCATCATCAGTGGAGCGGTTTTTGCGGTATGCAAACTGCAGTGGGTCCAGTGAGGGGGGGAGAACAGAGCAGATGTGGTTTCTGATTAGTCTCTCAAAGCATTTGCTGATGATGGGGGTCAGAGCAACAGGACGCCAGTCGTTTAAGCAGAGTGTTTTTGATTGCTTCGGTACAGGCACAATGGTGGACGTTTTGAAGCATGTGGGGACCACAGACAGGGAGAGGGACAGGTTAAAGATGTCCGTAAAAACTCCAGCCAGTTGGTGCGCGCATGCTCTGATGACGCGGCCCGGAATGCCATCTGGACCCGCGGCTTTACGGATGTTCACCCGCCGGAAGGATCGGGTTACATCCGCTACAGTAACAGAGAGTGAACTAACCTCTGCATCTTCAGCCACGAGCTCTCTCTCCGCGAGCGTGGTGTTAGTTCCCTCAAAGCGAGCATAAAAGGTGTTGAGCTCGTCCGGGAGAGAGGCAGCGGTATTCACGGTGGAGTTTGTGTTCCCTTTATAGTCCATGATGGTGTTAATTCCCCGCCACATGCTTCTGGAGTCGGTGGTGTTGAACTGTCCTTCAATCTTGTCCCTGTACTGACGTTTTGCTGCTCTGATGGTTTTCCGGAGGGCATAACTTGCTTGTTTATGCTCCTCCGCATTACCGGAGCTAAAAGTGAAGGTCCGCGCATTGAGTGCCGCGCGAACATCCCCATTTAGCCACGGCTTCTGATTAGGGTACAACCGAATTGTTTTGGTCGGAACAACGTCTTCTACGCACTTTCTGATGAAACACGTTACGCTATCAGCGTAGACCTCGATGTCGTCATCAGAGGCCGACCGGAACATCTCCCAGTCCGCGTGATCAAAACAGTCCTGTAGCATAGAGTCCGATTGGTCCGACCAGCACTGGATGGTTCTGAGGGCGGGTGCTTCCTGTTTCAGTCTCTGCCTGTATGCGGGCAGAAGGAGAATGGAAGAGTGGTCCGATTTGCCAAATGGTGGGCGCGGGAGGGATTTGTAACCATCCCGGAAGGGAGAGTAACAGTGATCCAGGACACGATTCCCTCGCGTGTTGAAGTTAACATGTTGGTGGTATTTAGGTGCAATGCGTTTGAAGTTTGCTTTGTTAAAGTCCCCAGTCACAATAAACGAAGCCTCAGGATGCGCGGTTTCCTGCTCACTTACTGTCCTATACAGTTCCTTTAGTGCCCGGTCTGTGTCGGCTTGTGGGGGAATATACACAGCTGTGATGATGACCGCTGTGAATTCCCTCGGTAGCCAGAATGGTCGGCACAGAACCATGAGAAGTTCCAGATCAGGAGAACAGAAAGACTTGATAGAATGTACGTTCCTCTGATCACACCAGGATCTGTTGATCATAAAACATACACCCCCGCCTTTGCTTTTCCCTGAGAGATCTTTTTCTCTGTCCATTCGATGCACGGAGAACCCCGTGGTTTCGATGGCCGAATCTGGAATCTCAGCAGACATCCAAGTTTCTGCGGCGTTTCCGCGGTCGGACTGCGTACACAAAGGGCTCCGCTGCCGTGTTTGTAAGCAGCGGGTCGTCGTTGAAGAATTTAAAGTCCGGTTTTCGGTGTGCGATTGCCGAACCAATGTCCAAAAGTGTCTGTCTGTCGTACGTAGTAAGGCAGACAACATCCAAGACAAAAAACACAAAAACTGTAAACAGAACAAACAAAAAACTACAATGTTTCAGCGGAGCTCGCAGCGTAGCAGCCATCCTCGGCGCCATCTTGAGCCAATTTACCATTTACTGACACAATAACTGGTTTTGAAATTAAATGTTTTCTGTGAGTAACTACATTTTGCAGACATGCTAGAGAGTTTTGATGTTCAAGCAAACAGTTGTGAAAATTGATATTACAGTTTAGAGAATGTTAAGACTTTTGAAAAATGTGCCAAAGCGATTGAGAAAAACTGTAACTTCAAAATTTTGATGTAACTGATTACCTCAATTATTTTGAGTTTACAGTGCGTCTTTCCTCTTGCTACTACATCCTGTTCCCTTCCCAACACCCACCTCTCAAGGGTTTATGTGTTTGTCCCTCAGTAATCTATTTCCTCTGTGTGTGGGGACACAGTTTTTGGCACATGGTCATGACTCATATCTCCAGCAACGGCCTGCAGACAGAACCTCTCTCCACTCTTCAGGCATGCTAGGCTGATAAAGGAGGTGACTGTAGGAGCCCTGGGCACTCTGACTGTATACGACGTCAATGAAGCTATTAGAAGTGGCTTTGCGGTGTTAATCCATTTGGAACAGAGTTATTTTACAGTATTCTCTTTTTAGGTTCTCTGGCTTAGATTAAACACAGACCATCATCTCGATCAAAACAAAGTGTCTTATGTCATTTCAGACAACCCATTGATTTGGTGATGCTCTTTTGTGTTTTTTCTTCTTTTTGTTGTGATCTCTCAATGGCTTTGTGCAAATCGACAACAGAATGTATCTTTTTCAAACACATCAGAACAGATTTATGGCTAGATTCATAATCTCACAATAACTGTCAAAGCAGGTTTTACGTAGCAGCTGTGAGCCTGTTATCAGCCTGGTCCAGGTTGTCCATGTGTCCAAGTTCAGCCGCAGCCAGTTATCCATTGAGACATTATGAAACATGCAGGAAGTGATAATTGGCTTCTTGTTATGTGAATGCTACAGTCACAATTTCAACACCTAATTCTAGGATCCAGAATGCAAAAAGAAATGGCAGCAAAAAGTCTCATGCATTCCACCGATTTAAAAGCCAACGTGTAACTCCTTATTGTATAATCGATTTAACCATGACAGAGTTATTTAATTTCAACATAAAAATCTGTGTTGTATTTATTATCCACCCCAATCCAGTTAAACCATGCAAGGCATGGTGATTCTTAACTGGTAGATACTGTTCATGAAAAAAATATTGAATAACTGAAGAAAAAAAAAATTATAATATGAATTACTTAAATTAATATTAATAATACAATGAAACTAACCATATAATGGAGTAGTGTATATGATGGTAAAATAAACAGGCCTATCGAACTTTACAAGGGAGGGATTAATGCTTCCCATATCTTTTATTATTGACACCAAAAGCAGATTTTCTTTTAATTAAATTAAACTATTAAAGTTGAATTAATTAAACTATTTTGGCACATATTTATCTGTCACTTGGTATAAGCTAGTAATACTTCATGAAGCATACAGACAGGATCAACATGATTTATGCCAAGAACAATGTGTTTTTGAGCAGGTAATGGTGAGATAAAATGTATAAATTATATGTTATAAATAGTAAATAGTATATCTTTATGTGATATAAAGTCTCAATGAGTGAATACATTTGGAATTATGAGAAATAAAGTCAAAATTGTCAAATGTATGTTTGTTTTTGTACAATAAACAATTTTGGTTCTGTGTTGAGTCAACACTTGGGGCCAGATTTACTAAACGGGGCAAATTGGTGTGAGAGCGCAGTTTAAAAATACCAGTAAATTGACAAACACAAACCTTAGTAAATCAACTTGCATGATTCATTTAAATACTCTCCTCACATAAATTTTGCGTCTGAAAGGAAAACTCCTACAAATGCCTATGCAATAAGGTCAGCTGTAAAAAAACCTCTATCCACGCCTTTTCAGCGCAAATTTTTCACTTGTGTGTCTTTAGTAAATCCTGACAGTAGTTTTTAATGCCAAAAGAGGGTTTGCGCTGAAGCAAGCTGTTAGTAGGCCTAAATCTTGGCCCATAAAGTCTGAAATAAAATCTGGGTCCCAAAAGAAAATCCAAAAAAAGGACCACTGCCCTATAGGCTATATCCTCCCTCCAGGATATGTATAGTAAATTGAATTATGAGGTCATGAGTGTAACGTTCGGAGCAATCAATAGCCTATGTCCCAGGCAGATTAGAAGCATATGTTATATGTAAGATAATCTGCATATTTGTCACATATGCTTTCGATTCAATGGCTTTTGATTCAGTCCCCTGCAACTTTAAATACGGGTATAAGAACATAACATGATACCACGGTCACAAAAGGTCAAAATTTGTAGAAGTCTAAAATAAAAGAATAGACACAGTTGTGCAAGTAGGAAGTGAAACTGATGGTGGAGAGTTCAAAATGTGTTGCTGTGTCAGATGTATTTTTGCTCTTAAATGTGTTTCTAACGGGTCTTTTTGATAAAAATCAATGGATAAACTACCTCTGCACTGCATGGTGCTTCTCCTCTGGCAAAACACAGTGAGAGCTAATTCCCAGGAACAGCATAATTAATTCAGGAGCATGGCATCATTTAGGAATACACAATGTTCAAGCTTAAGGACAAGAACAGCCTGTTAAATTGAGCTCAATGTTTCATTTAGGATTCTGTTTGGTGAAGCGTATAAGACACGATTGGACAACAACAGGTTTGCTTCAACCAAAATAATTACTCACATTGAGCATACAGAGAGAATCTGTACAGAGGCCTGTTAAATGAGAAAAATGCACACTGCTCCGGATGGTAACGTCTGTGTTAAATATATCCATTAAAAAATGTGGCAGAGTTTCAATATCCAGCACCAATCTGTGTCGTAAAATATGGATATCCACGCCTGACATTCTTACAAGATGCTGACAGGGCACAGAACACTGTAATCTTTGAACTAATCTCCCACAGATTTATAATCGGATGAACAAAGTGAAAGTATTAAGTGCACTGTAAATTTCATCAGTATTGTATCAGTATTGTGTGCCATGTTTGTAATAATGATGACTTGAGATAGCCTTTAAAAAAGCATCAGTAACAATGTGCAGAACACTACAACCCGATCAGTAATGTTTTATGTCATTGTTTTCCAGTAATGAATGTATGGAGTTATACATTATCCACCTTATCTTGCAAAGCAGAAGTAAGCTGTTCCCTTTCAGTCGGTCACGTTCGACGTACGTCGGACGTGCCGACGAATTGGGATCACTTCTGGGAGCCCCTATCAGCTTCGAGCTATATAGAACCGGCCAATGAACAATTGGCATGCGAGATTTGCATCTCGCGCTCTGCCCCGCACTGCGGGTATAAACAGGAAGTGAGAGCGAATGCACGCTGTCATTCACTTCGAATGGTGTATGAAGAGGACTCTCGTCATTGAGTTACAGCTGCTATCAGCGAAAAAGTTATTGAGAAGACCGGAGATCGGGGATCAACGCGTGTTGGAGAGACGGCACACTTCAGCGGCCTCTGTATAGAGGAAAACTGCTGTTTTCACAGCAACCTGTTGGTTCGTGAGGGCGTTTTTCCATTGAGTACAGGCACGGGCTGCACTAAACCCTGTGCGCTGTCGCGTTTTCCCCCTGAGTGCTTCAGCACAAGAGCGTTTCCTCACAAAAAGAGTACACAGGTGACGCTGCGTCTTTTTCAAGATGTCATTCCACCCGTGCATTTCTGGATGCGGTCGTTCCCTGGCACCTGCTGACGGTCACAGTCGCTGTCTCACGTGTTTGGGCAAACAGCACGCTGAGGTGGCGTTTGTGGATCGTTCATGTTCCCACTGCGGGAACATGACTATCTCGGAACTAAGATCGAGACTTAGTTCCGTTCAGTGGCCGGTTCTATATAGCTTGAAGCTGATAGGGGCTCCCAGAAGTGATCCCAATTCGTCAGTACGTCCGACGTACGTTGAACGTGACCGACTGAAAGGGAACAGCTTTTTCTTCACAAACAAAACAACAACCATCAGCAGTCAGTTCTCACCCACGCGCACTGTGGACTTTAGTTCAGCCACATCCACAACCAAACATCCTCTCTTCTCATTTTCTACACTCACTGAGACAGAAGTATCTAAACTTCTCCTCTCTAGCTATCCTACCACCTGTCCTCTTGATCCCATTCCCTCACACCTCCTTCAAGCCATCTCTCCTACAATCCAACCAGCACTAACACACATCATCAACACATCTCTCTGCACCGGCATCTTCACTACCACATTCAAGCAGGCTCGGGTAACTCCACTGCTTAAGAAACCTACATTAAACTCATCACTCATAGATAACTACAGACCTGTTTCTCTCCTACCATTCATAGCAAAAACTATTGAACGAGTTTTTTTAAACCAGGTTTCATCCTTCCTATCACAGAATAATCAGCTGGACATCAACCAATCAGGTTTCAAAAGGGGCCACTCCACAGAGACTCAGTGCTCAGTGCTTGGTCCTCTCCTCTTCTACATCTACACTACTTCATTGGGACCCATCATTCAGGCACATGGCTTCTCATACCACTGCTATGCTGATGACACTCAGCTCTACCTTTCATTTCACCCAGACGACCCCACAGTAGCTGTACGAATCTCCAGCTGTCTGGCTGACATCTCTGCATGGATGAGAAAACATCACCTGCAGCTCAACCTGGCAAAGACTGAGTTTCTCATCTTCCCTGCCAGTCCCACCATACAACTGACTTCACCATCCAGTTAGGTACATCCTTGATTTCCCCATCAAAGTCAGTCAGAAATCTTGGAGTAACATTTGATGACCAGCTGTCCTTCAGAGAACACATTTCTAAGACAGCTCGCTCATGCCGGTTTGCGCTCCACCACATCAGGAAGATTAGACCGTTCCTAACAGAGCACGCAACACAGCTTCTTGTCCAGGCCCTGGTTATTTCTAGACTCGACTACTGCAATGCGCTGCTGGTTGGACTCCCCTCTTGTGCGATCCAAACACTTCAAATGATCCAGAATGCAGCAGCACATCTTGTCTTCAACGAGCCCAAAAGGACCCACGTCACACCTCTCTTCATCTCTCTGCACTGGCTACCACTCGCTGCTTGCATCAAGTTTAAGGCGCTGACGCTTGCATACAGATCCACCACGCGCTCAGCTCCAGCTTACTTTGACTCCATTCTACAAATCCACACCCCCACCAGAAGCCTTCGCTCAGCAAAGGAACGACGGCTTGTAGTACCATCACAGAGGGGGAAAAAATCCCTTTCCAGAACATTTTCTTTCAACGTTCCCAGCTGGTGGAACGATCTTCCCAAAACCATCCGAAACGCAGAATCATTGACATCATTCAAAAGTCAACTTAAAACTCAGCTCTTCCGTGAGCACTTAACCTCATAAAAATAAAATTAAAAAAACACTTTCCTTTCCTCTTTCTCTTCCTCTTCCTCTTCCTCTTCCTTCTTCCCTCCCTACTCTAGCCTGTGCTACACTGAGCAATGTACACGGTCTCAGGATTTCAGGCTCTTATTGCGCTTCTCGACTCTTCATGACCAATCGCTTCATGTACCCCCAAGTTGTCCATATGCTAAATGCATAAATGTAAATGTAAAATGTAAATGAGACTCACCTACCTTTGGGAAGGCGGAGGCTCCCATGGACCTCCTAACCTCCTAACTCAGAGACGGGGCACCCTATGGCACCCACGTTCGGACCTCTGGAAACTCCATGTCTGGTCCCTGGACGGGACGTGGAGGTTCTAGGTGACCTACCGCAAGCGGTAGTTGACACCATCACTTCCGCTAGAGCCCCCTCTACGAGGCGCCTCTATGCGTTGAAGTGGAACCTGTTCGTCGTTTGGTGCTCTTCTCGCCGAGAAGACCCCCGAAGATGTTCGATCAGGTCTATGCTTTCCTTTCTACAAGATGGGTTGGAGCGAAGGTTGTCTCCCTCCACCCTCAAAGTCTATGTTGCCGCTATCGTAGCTAATCGCAGCTAATGAGCTAGTAGATGGAAAATCTCTAGGTAAGCACGATCTGATCGTCAGGTTCCTGAGGGGGGCGAGGAGACTAAATCCGCCTCGCCCTCCCTCTGTACCCTCTTGGGACTTGTCTCTGGTGCTAACTGCACTGCAGAGAGCGCCCTTTGAGCCTTTGCAGTCAGCAGAGTTGAAAATCTTGTCGTTAAAGACAATACTCCTGACTGCATTGGCCTCCATCAAGAGGGTAGGGGACCTGCAAGTATTTTCGGTCGACGAATCGTGCCTGGAATTCGGGCCCGGTAAATCTCATGTGATCATGAGACCCCGGCCTGGATATGTGCCCACGGTTCCCACTACTCCCTTCCGGGACCAAGTGGTGAGCCTGCAAGCGCTGCCTTCGGAGGAGGCAGACCCAGCCCTAGCTTTTCTCTGTCCCGTCCGTGCTCTCTGGACTTACGTGGACAGAACGCAAAGCTTCAGGACCTCAGAGCAGCTCTTCGTCTGTTACGGAGGACAGCAGAAGGGAAAGGCTGTCTCCAAGCAGAGGATGGCCCACTGGATAGTGGATGCCATCGTCTTGGCATATGAATCCTAAGACGTGCCTTGCCCGCTCGGGTTAAGAGCCCACTCCACTAGGGGTGTTGCTTCTTCCTGGGTGCTGGCTCGTGGCGCCTCACTGACAGATATTTGTAGAGCTGCAGGCTGGGCGACACCTAACACATTCGCTAGATTTTATAGCCTCCGTGTAGAGCCGGTATCTTCCTGTGTGCTCACTTCATAGTCAGTAACACCGAAGTGACCGTTCTAGTGTCGGCTTGCTGCGCCATTCCCTCCCTCATGGTACGGATACGTGCGCTTATCTGCTCCAGTCGAGTTCCCCAGAACGGCGAACCCTGTTGAGTCCTCCGCAACCCACGGCAGTCGGACGTGGCGGAGCATTCGACGCCAGGTCTAACACTCGTATGCATTGGTGGAACTTGTGTTAGGCTGGGTTCCATATGTGTATTCTTCCATGGTACGGCTCCCTACGGTGAGCCTGTGTCTTTCCCTCGGCAGAGTCTCCTCTGGCCGTCTCAGGAAGGTGTTGTCCCCCTCCTCTAATTGGCCGGGGCCAACCCTGGGACTTCCGTATGTTGTGCTGCCCACAGCCAGCCCATACTGTACATGTATTTTCCACATGTTAACTCCCTCTGGGCATGATGTGGCTTCTGCAGCGGCCTTCACAGGCACGCTTTCCCAGCATTATCCAATACAGTCAGCTGAGTGGGTCTTGCGGAATAGCAGCTTTGACTCTCCCTGCGTGAATTTCCCCGCCCGTATCAGATCGGGGTCTGAGGGGCTCATCGCTGGGCGCTGGAAGTGGTTGTAACTATGGCGTTTTCCAAAGGGATCCCAATTCGTCGGTACGTCCGACGTACGTTGAACGTGACCGACTGAAAGGGAACGTCTCGGTTACGTATGGTAACCCTTGTTCCCTGAAGGAGGGAACAGAGACGTACATCCCGTCGTCACAGTTGCTGTACCATCACTGCAGGGCCGAGTTACCAAGTTTGGCTCCTCAGTGAAAAACAGCGTGCATTCGCTCTCGCTTCCTGTTTATACCCATGGTGCGGGGCGGAGTGCGAGATGCAAATCTCGCACGCCAATTTTCTTGGCCGGTTCTATATAGCTTGATGCTGATAGGGGCTCCCAGAAGTGATTCCAATTCGTCGGTACGTCCGACGTACGTCTCCGTTCCCTCCTTCAGGGAACAAGGGTTACCATACGTAACCGAGACGTTTTCTTATGTGAATGTGTGGGCACTGATTCATTAGCCACTATAGGTAAATAACTGAAGAATAACAAAATGCAGTAAATGGTCAAATAATTTGCTACAAACCAGTATATTAATAGCCTGGATGCCAGCCGAACTTAGCCCTGCCCTGCCGCCCACAACATTTGAGGTCAGGAAGTTCGGTCTGGACTTGATCCATTGTGGAGCAACTATGCTCGAACCAGAGTTGTTTGGACCAATCAAATTGTCAGGGCGGGCTTTATACGATGATGGACAGATGCTCAACAGTAATGTAATCATGCACGTCACCAAAGAGCGCTTGGGTTGAATTTGTTCAAATCCTAAACAGAGAACTTGTTCGTATATGCATTCACCTTTACTATTTATCTCAAAAATGATGATCATGTTGGTAAGTACTGCTTGAATCCTTAAATTCTTTTTTACAATACTGGCAAAGATCGTTTACACTCGTCTTATCCTTCTACTTCTTCCAGCATGAGTGTAGTTGAGTTCTGTTGACAACTATGCATCACTCCGTTGCTCTGATTGGTTGTAAGTTGAGTGCAGAGGCATTTTCTTTCCTGGTTCGGTTGAGACACGCCCCATAATCACAGCCCAATGGAGCAGTATCAGACTCATATTCTGACTAGAATTGAGTATGACGACGTCAGGCTAGTGTATTTATGATTACGATAATAAAATAATATTATAACAAATAACAGATTGCAATATCAAGCAACATAACAAACTGTTTTAGTACAGCTAAAATAACTGGAAGTGGAAGAGCCTGCATGGAATCCTCGACACATTCAAGTTACAAATGGCCGCACCTGCCCCTATGTTAAAAATAAAGGAAATAATGTTAATTTACAGCTTGCTGCATATTTTCTTTCACGTTGCTAAAACAAAAATCTTTTTCTCAGATTAGACAATTTTTTGTGTGGGGTAAGTGAAAATGTTGCAGGCATAGTAATAATAGGAACTACTGGCACTCCTTACTGTTTAGCCTTGCAAGTGTGTTTTGAATGGCATAAATGATGTCTACTTAGGGGACATCAAAGGGAGAATGATATCCATGCATCCATGTTGAACACCAGGAATCGTTCCAAACCCAAGTTGACAAAAAATAACCACTCAATGGTGCAGTAAGCGATTTCTTACAAACACTGTTGAAATTGGGTCTGACCAAACACTACAACAAACTTGTAGCCAAGTGTCCACTCATGATGGGGGAGGAGAGAGAGTGTGCACGAGGGAGATTTGTAGAAAGAGAGATGGCTAAGAGACATTACAAAAGAGAAAAGTTCAGTGGAATATCACTGGAAAAAGAAGGGTGATGATAAGACAAGAGTTTATAGGACCCACATTAATATTTGAAAAGCTTTCCAGCACTGGAGAGACCTAAGTGGGAAGATCCGTTATTTCTGCTCCATACGTGAGTACCATTGGCTTTGCTTTGTTTCACAGAACCAAGATGTGCTGTTGCATGGGCGTCGGAAGCAAAACAAATGTGGGTGGGTACAAATATACCGCATTGTTTGCTAAACGTCTGGTTGGGCAAGACAACATTACGGAAATCACTGCATCATTGAGAGACAGGCAGTAGTTTAGGGGTAAGACATATGGCATAAGACAAAGACACAAATCGAAGGTTCGAATCCGCCTTTTGCCGAACTCACTCTACTCCCTTCTCCCATCACATATCAGATTGGAAAGGCACACTGTAAAAAATAAATGTAATTTTACAGGTAATGGTCTGTATTTTTTTTTACAGAATTTTCCCGTTTTGTCATTATACAGTGAAAGGCCTGTTGTTTTACAGATATTTGCTGTAAGTAGAATATCCTAGACATTGTGTCAGAAATGTTGATTTATTTATGGCCATAATTATGTCCACGTGTCACTCAAACTGACAGGTCAGTGGCTGTCAATGGATGTATTTATTGGTGAATTTATGAGGGGCGTCACCCTGATTGGCTGGTCACGAGTGTCAGATATAGGGTCAGTTGGATTTATAGTTAGATATATGGGTATATTTATGGGGGTTACATATCACCCCAGATTGCCATTTTTACAACATTTGTTGAACCCTAGCTCTCTGGCTCCTTTCAGTCTGTTGGAAACTGTTTGTGATTGTGTTTCCTTTGATTGTTGGGGGGTGAAAGTCACACAAGCAAGTTTTTAACTTTATGTTGACATCTCAGCAGGATCAGCAGTGTTTGCAGCACTGGCTATATCCATTAAAATAACATGTATGGGCATGATCTACATAGATTAACTGTGTGTGTATTGCCACCACATCAGTACCTGAACTATATAGGTTAATGTTAGTGTTTAAGACAAAGAATCAGAAATAATCATCAAGCCAAAGAGTCCTCATACCCATCCTATTTTCTTCTCAACAATGTTGAAAACTTATTAGAACATCTGAATCCGTGTTTCCAGACACAATAGGATCTATGTTAAAAATACAAAAATAATTAAAAACATTTATTTAACTCAAAATGAAGATGTTTGCGAGTCGATCTGGTGGGGGAAGAGAGCATCCTAAATGTGTGAATGGATTTACGACAGTTGCTTTGTCTAGATGTTTAACAAAGTTTAAAGACATTTTATCAAAACCTTTCTGGTGATTCTGGGATCTTATATGGATTTAGTGCACATAATTTTTTATAGTTTCCTTATTTTTGTTATTTAAGAATTTTAGTTTTTAAAGAAATGTTTTAGCTTTTAATCCAACCATACACTGTTGCCTCTGGCTTGGCTTGCTCAGTTGGGGACACTACATTTTTCTAAATTTTTCAACTAAATATCCAAATAAATCTAATTATTAAACTAAATTAACCATATAAACTAAATTACTGATCTAATCACTGATCTAAAGCCCACACTGTCACTGTATGATAATTGAAATGAACTGATGACATAACCGTTTTCTCCAGAATGGCTAGACGGCTGAATAAAATTATGTTGCATTATTTTCCTGTTTAACACTGTAAAGCTGCTTTGAAACAATCTGCATTGTTAAAAGCGCTATATAAATAAGGTTGACTTGACTTGACTGTGTGTGTGTGCGCGTGCGTGTGTGTGTGTGTGTGTGTGTTGCAAAAGAACAAATACACTTTTGACTTCTGAGTAAAATAAGACATACACGATTTAAAAAAATATATAGTTAGTTTGCCACAAAAGCAAAGCATGTTGTCTATTTTCTTTTAATAAAACTTTGACTTTGACTATGACTATTCTTTAAATTCTTATAAAACAGTGACATGTATTTTTTTCTTCAGGAGTGATTAAAGTAAAGTCGAGTAAAATCTCTTTGGATGTGTTTTTGGCAAACACATCATTTTCACTTAGAAAACGTTTGGACTGATGTTTGCACTGAACCTTTTTCTTTTGACAAACTTATATTTCAGATTTATTTACCTGAGGTGTTTAACAACCACAAGGGATACATGATGATCTCTATGTTTCAGGTAGTGCAAACATGTGATGTTCAAGAAAGCTAATCTTGGTTTAATCTTTGTCTCTGTGAGGCCAGAACACAAAATTTAGTGTTGGGTGACCCAGACAAAGGTTCACTAAAAGTTAATGAGTTTGTTTGCCCATATAATCTTAAGATATTAGGTTAAACCTATTTGGCTTGCTGTCCACTGATGAGGGGGGTCGATGAAACAGCTTCAACTCAAGCTCTGATATACCCCACACAGTGACTAAATATAGAATGTGATTTTGTAGGGCAAGGTACCTAAGATGTCTGTTGGTTGGAAGATTAGATGGGCTTGCTCCTCCCTAAATTACGTTTAGGAACGTCACAAAATATTCTGGAAGTCATTTTCACACCGTGAGTATGCTTCAACATGTAAATATATAATATATTGCATATTATGGTTTCAAGTTTTTGTTTGTTTGTTTTTTTACTAACATCCAGCAGAAAATGAAAGAGATGAGCTTAGGATGTTTCAACTGTTACCATATTCTTTGACCCCCAAATAAACAGGTAATGGGATGTTTTAGCAATGCGACACAATACACAGTTAGATATTTTTTTTCTTGGTGTGGGTGTGTGTGTGTGTGTGTGTGTGTGTGTGTGTGTGTGTGTGTGTGTGTGTGTGTGTGTGTGTGTGTGTGTGTGTGTGTGTGTGTGTGTGTGTGTGTGTGTGTGTGTGTGTGTGTGTGTGTGTGTGTGTGTGTGTGTGTGTGTGTGTGTGTGTGTGTGTGTGTGTGTGTGTGTGTGTGTGTGTGTGTGTGTGTGTGTGTGTGTGTGTGTGTGTGTGTGTGTGTGTGTGTGTGTGTGTGTGTTTAGTAGTAGTAGTAGTGCTAAAAATCTTTGTGTGCATTTTTATATTTTATATTTATATTTTTTCAGGGGTTATGTCATACCGCTGTTATGCAAAGTTCCACACTCTTGTAAAGGCTATGGATAACTTTCAAACATAATCTTTATATAGGAATTATGTGTCCAAAACACCTATGCCAAATTCAAAAGACCAAGAATGACCTTACTAAGAAAAGACAACATACATTGAAATGTATAATTTATAATAAATACAAAAATACATTTGTGAGCAATTGTGAAAGTTTGTAAATTTGGTGTATGTGATAAACACAGACCTTTATGTGCAATTTGTAAGTTTGTTACAAGGTTGTAAATGTATTTTAACATTTTTATTTTATTCTTCTATTACTCTATTACTAGATTTAGTCATCTTGTTCAGATAGCAGATTACATTTTTCATGTTTCTTCTTCTGTTGGGCTGTTTCGTTTTAGGTGAAGACGCCTCTTTGAATGTTCTCAACAAAACATGATCAAATCAGAGTAAGATCATAATTCTCACATTGGAAAGTGTGTGTGATGTACACAGAAAAGTTTTTTTTGTCTAAACATTCTCTTTTGACAAACCAACATTTCAAATGATTTTCCTAAGGTGTTTAACATTTGCAGAATCATTTCTTTCAACACCCCCGCTTGACATTAAAGATTATAGTATGTTTTCAGCTATTATCACTATCTTCTTTGACTCAAATATAGCTACTACATGTGCTAAAATATTTGAACATGTTTTTCTCTTCTATCAGAACTATGCCACACTGTTGTAATGCAAACACATTAAAGGTCCCATGGCATGGCATTTTTCTATTATTTTATAATGTTTCCTGAGGTGTACGTATATTGTTAGTATGATTTTTACATCATAAAATGTCATAATTTAGAAATAAAAGGCATTTTTTCTATACTGCTGTTTGCCCTGTGGCTGAATGCCCTGCTTCAAGAGGCGTGTCTGCTGTGAGACTTCAGTAAAAACGCCCACTGTTGTGATTGGCTGACATCTTTGCATTTTAAATGAGCGGAGGGGGCATGGTTTAACGAGGCACGAGCCTGCCAGAGAGACGGATGGACCTGAGTTCACTTCTCATCAGTTCTCAGCATGTCTCAGTTCAGGGTGAACTGTTGTAGTTACTAGCATATACTTCAGGTTATTAGTTTATTTCTAGTCGGAGGGGCTGTCACTCATGTCAGAAAGTTAGTAACTTCAGTAAATGATGGATCAGCGCTGACTCGAGACGCGAACCGTTTAGAACGATTCAGTCCGATTTGGTGAACTGGTTCGGTTCACTAAAAAGAACCGATTCAAAAGAATGATTCGTTCGCGAACCGGACATCATGGAGACGGAGCGATTGCTAACAAAGTTATTTATAGTAACTTCTGAGTTATGAGAGCGCTGTCAGTCAGCGCGAGTTTATTGTGTTTGTATCGTCTCGGTTACGTATGTAACCCTCGTTCCCTGAGGAGGGAACGGAGACGTACGTTAGTGACTAACGAATGGGGGTTTCGCTTAGAAGCCTATCATCTTCGAGAATTCAACAGCGCCCAATGGCAGTGCCAATGCCATGGGCATGCGGAATTTGCATGCGTAACTCCGCCCCACCCTGTGGGTATATAAGGAAGTACGCTGGCAACATCGCATTATGTTACTGCTGCAGGAGCCAAGACTGAACTCCGCATACCAGCAACACAGCTGACGTGGCAAAGGAAACGTACGTCTCCGTTCCCTCCTCAGGGAACGAGGGTTACATACGTAACCGAGACGTTCCCTTTCGTTCAGTCACTACGACGTACGTTAGTGACTAACGAATGGGGGTTCCAATACAACAACGCCACTCAGCTGTCATCCAGTGCCCTGCGTAAGTGTGAGTACCCTGTCGTAAGACTAGTACGGACGAAGGACTCCCACTTATCACAGGATTACCAAGGTACACTGGGAAGCATATCCCAGTGAGGGAATGCCAAGATGCCTACCCGTAGGGAGGACTTAAGAATACACATATGACCCGCTAAGGGCTGCATATGGAAGATCTCTAGGGTACCAGCCAGAGGGTGGATTTTTAACCCTAGGGGGTGGCAGGGACTTGCCAAGGGAAAGACACCTGCTCACTGAGGAGGCTTACGGTGGAAATACTCGTGTGGGGGTCGCCGGAGGGGAACCATGCACACGGAGCACCTGGCCGGACATGAGGGTCTGGGCTCGAAAGGGCAGACTGAACTGATGTCGGCGTAAGCAGTGCTGGAGGAGCTCAGGGCTCTCGGGGAGCTCACCTGAGGGAAAATATCGCACGTATCCAGTCCGTGGAGTGGAATGGCGAGCAAGCGAAGACACCTGAGCCTGGCCCATACCGGCCACCCGTAGGGGCGAGTACATAGTCGGACACTGGCTCCACTCGGAGATTGTAAAATCTGGCGAATGTGTTTGGTGTCGCCCAGCCTGCAGCTCTGCAGATGTCTGTTAGCGAGGCGCCATGCGCTAAGCCCAAGAGGAGGCCACACTCCAGGTGGAGTGTGCCCTGACCCCAAGGGGACATGGTCGACCTTGCTGCTGGTAAGCCAAAACAATGGTGTCCACTATCCAGTGAGACAACCTCTGCTTTGAGAGCACTTCCCTTCCGCTCTCCACCATAACAGACAAAGAGCTGGTCTGAGGTCCTGAAACATCGCGTACTGTCTACATAGGCGCGGAGAGCGCGTACTGGACAGAGCAATGCCAAGGCTGGGTCTGCCTCCTCCAAGGCAGCGCTTGCAGGTTCACCACCTGGCTTCTTGGAACGGAGTGGTGGGAACCTTGGGCACATATCCGGGCCGGGGTCTCAGGATCACGTGAGAGTTAGCCGGCCCGAACTCAAGGCACGCTTCGCCAACCGAAAATGCTTGCAGGTCCCCGACCCTCTTAAGAGAGGCCAATGCGGTCAGCAGAGCCGTCTTTATAGACAAGAACTTAATCTCAACCGACCGCAAAGGCTCAAGGGAGGCCTCTACAGAGCACTTAAGACTACTGAGAGGTCCCAAGAGGGAACGAGAGGAGAGCGAGGATGATTCAGTCTCCTCGCCCCCCTCAGGAACCTGATGATCAGGTCGTGCTGACTTACCTTTTTGTCTCCCAGGAGATCGTGGTAGGCAGATATTGCGGCCACATACACTTTAAGGGTGGAAGGAGACAGCCTTCTTTCCACCCCCTCCTGGAGAAACGATAGCACGGACCCAATCGGGCATTTCCAGGGGTCTTCCTGGCGGGAAGAGCACCATGTGACGAAGAGGTTCCACTTCAACGCATAGAGGTGTCGTGTAGACTCTGCTCTAGCGGAAGTGATGGTAGCGACCACCGCAGGTGGAAGGCTACTCAGACCTGCCGCGTCCCGTCCAGAAGCCACACGTGGAGCTTCCAGAACACTGGACGCGGGTGCCAAAGGGTGCCCCGTCTCTGAGTGAGAAGGTCTTGACTCAGAGGAATAGGCCAGGGAGGGGCTGTCGCAAGGAGTAGCAGTTCTGAGAACCAGGCCTGGCCGTGCCAACGGGGCGACCAACATGACCTGCTCCTTGTCCTCCCTGATCTTGCACAGTACCTGTGCGAGAAGGCTCACTGGGGGAACGCATACTTGCGTAGCCCCGACGGCCAGCTGTGCGCCAGTGCATCCGTGCTGACCATAGGTCAGGGAATAATACAGGGAGCAATGAGAAGAGTCCTGGGAGGCAACAGGTCTACCTGTGCGTCGCCGAACCGTTCCCATATCAGCTAGACCGTCTGGGGATGGAGTCTCCATTCTCCAGGAAGTGGCTGAAGCCGTGAGCTCGTCGGCTGCACGGTTCAGGACTCCCGGGATGTGGACAGCATGAAGGGACCTCAGATGCTTCTGACTCCATAAAACGAGATGGCGGGCGAGTTGAGACATACGGCGGGAGCGTAAACCGCCCTGGTGGTTGATGTACGCTACTACGGCCGTGTTGTCTGTCCTGACTAGCACATGTTGACCCTTCAGCAACGCTCGGAAGCGGTGCAGGGCGAACCGTACTGCCAGTAACTCGAGGCAATTGACATGCAGAAGGCGCTGGGGTCCTGTCCAGGAGCCCGCGGCTGCTTGTCCATTGCACATGGCACCCCAGCCCGTGGATGATGCATCTGTTGATACAACAAGATGCCTGGAAACTCGTTCTAAGGACACACCGGTCCGTAGAAACTTGAGGTTCGACCACGGGGTGAGAGTCTGTAAGCAGGCCCGAGTCACTTGTACCCGGAGCGTGCCAGACCGCCATGCCCATCTCGGGACTCGATCGCGTAGCCAGTGCTGAAGCGGTCTCATATGTAGCAATCCGAGCGGCGTCACCGCGGCTGCAGATGCCATATGCCCCAGGAGCCTCTGAAATAGCTTCAGTGGGACCGCATTCTCGCCCTCGATTTGACAAAGGCCAGTCAGCAGAGACTGTATGCGCGCTCGCTGGTAAGCAGCACGCACCTGCGACCGAGTTGGAAACCACACTGAGAAAGGAGATCCTCTGCACGGGGCAGAGTCGCTCTTCTCCCAGTCGACCCGAAGGCCCAGACGGGCTAAGTGCTGGAGCACTTGGACTCTGTGTCCGCAGACCTGCTTCGAGAGTGACCCAGTATGAGCCAGTCATCGAAGTAGTTCAGGATGCGAACCCCGTGCTGCCGAGTGGCGCAAGGGCTGCCTCGAAGACTACGTAGAGTCACGAGGGGACAGAGCTGCCCGAATGGGGGGGCTGCGTACTGAATGTCCGCCACTCGAAGCAAACCGTAGGAACGGTCCGCGTCGAGGAAGGAGACATGAAGTAAGCGTCCTTCAGGTCGATCGCTGCAACCAATCTACCGGACGAACGTGTCCAAAGAGGCGTTCGCTACCGACATCCTGAACGGAAGCTTTAGAAGGATCGGTTCAAGACGGGCAGATCCAGGATTGGCCATAACCCACCGGTTTCCTAGGGTACAATGAAGCAAGGGCTGAGAAGCCGGACTTCACTTCGGCTGGAGGGACAGGCTCGATCGCACCCTTCGCCAGTAGGGTGACAACCTCCGCACGCATGACAGGGGATAGGCCCCATCATAGCGGGCGGCCTCCCCAGAGCGGGGAGGAACCTGCGCGAACTGAATCGCGTAGCCGCGCCTGATGGTCTTCGTGACCCAGCGGAACAGTCCCGGAAGCTGAAGCCAGACTCCCAGGAACTGCACCAGCGGGGTCATTCGGACCACAGACGTACCCAGGGTGGGGCAGCGAGGCAGCGTTACCGGCCCGGACATGGGAGGCTGTTGGGCGTCCCGGTGCGGGGGCACGGTTAACTGCTGCGTCCTGACAGAGGAGACCAGGGAAGGACGCACGTTCCACTGGGGTCTGCTCTGAGAGGAGGCTGGCGAGAGAGAGGGACGAGAGTGGCGCGGCCCGGAGGCGGCACACACTGCCATCACCGGTCTCTGGGTCCTCAGAGACAGGAACATGAGTTCTTTCCAAGCGCTGCTAGCCCGGGGGCCAGCAGCGGAAGGATTTTCCCCCGGCCCTCCACCGGGGGAAGGAGAGGCCCTGCAACCATCCCCTGGAAAGAACTGGAACCCATCTCTGAGTTGTCCACCTCCAGCCTGGCGTTTCAGCCAGGCTGAGGAGCGGACTGGGCGACATCCTGCAACCACCTCCACGGCGCGGCCCGGAGAAGGCTGCTGCTGGGGCCGGACGGGAGGAGGGAGGGCGCCCTCGGCGGCGAGCGGACTGAGGCGACTGGGCCGGCGGCTGGTGCAGCAGCCAGCCGCCGGGGCAGTACGTGTTACAGCCTCAGTCTGCTCTGGGGCGGCCAAGAACTGTTGGGCGCAGTTCTCGGCCGCGCCGCCGAAGAGGCCAGCCTGGGATATGGGCGAATTGAGGAGGCGGGCTCAGTCAACCCCCCCATATCACCAGGTAAGGCCAGGAAATTCTCCCGGACCACAGCTGTGGACATCGCCCGACCGAGGGAGCGTGTGGCCACCTTCACCACCCAGAGGGCGGGATCAGTGGCGGCACGCAGCTCAACAAAGAGCCCTGGGTCAGCTCCACCCTTGTGCATGTGCAAAGGGGCGGCGGCCTACCCCATAGCACTGCAGGACCACGCCACCGAAGTAGACGAGCCCACAGGCTTAGGGAGGGTGCTTAGGACAGCCACACCACGTCAAAGCCCTCTGTGGACACCGGAGTGCGCAACAGAGTTGTTTAACAGTGGGGAGGGGGCCCCAGTGTACCCTAGGCCGCGGCCCCATCAAGGGCAGAGAAGGCGGAGGAGGCCACCAAACGGTCACGGGAAGCACGGGGACTTCCAGGACCGCGTGATCTCCTCATGCACCTCGGGAGCGAAAGGCATTGGGGGCGGGGCCCAACAGCTGTCGGGTGCCGCCCACAAAAACCGATCGCGCAACCACGAGCACTCGCGACTGGGCGGAGTTCCACACCAGCGCAAGGCTCGCGGCTGCCCGAGATAACATGGCTATCAACTCTAGGTCAGATCAGGCAGTGCTGACACACCCGGAGGCGGAGCACAACCTAATCGTCATCCCCAAAGGATCTAGCCCACCTTGGGATGCGGCGATCGACATCTCGCCGCTATCTGGAGCGTGAACGAAACGAACGAGGCGTCAGAGACGGGCCGCTGTTTCAGTTCAGCACTCGCGGGAAGCGATGTGCGAGAGGGGGGCGTGGCCCGAGGAATGATCGTCGGGGTTCTTAAACCACGCACCGCCCTCAGGTCACCCTGGCCACCAGCCAAAGTACCACCTCTCTCAGAGACGGTAGATTGGGGTGTGGCAGAGGGGACTCTCTCTCCTTGCGGAGATCACTGAGTCTCGACCGCGACATCGTGATGGTCACGTTCCCGCAGTGGGAACATGACACATCCACAATCACTGCCCGAACGTGCTGAAGCCCAAACACGTCGAGCAGTGAATGTGCCCATAGACAGCAACGGAGATCGATCGCACCCGGAAGTGCACGGGCGAACCGTCTTGAAAAAGACGTGCCACGCGCAAGCTCTTTTTGTGAGAGGAAAGCTCTGCAGAGTGCCGAAGCGCCCAGTAATAACACACACAGCTGTTGCAGATCACTGCACAGATCAGCAGGCAGGCAATGCGAGATCGCTGGAATGCGCCGTCACACCAACACTCTGGAGAACCGCTCGTCTCGAAGACTGAAGAGAGGACTTCAGAATTCAGGCTTGTAGGAGTGAAGAGATGCTCTTGGCTCCAAAGCAGAAACATAATGCGATGTTGCCAGCGTACTTCCTTATATACCCACAGGGTGGGGCGGAGTTACGCATGCAAATTCCGCATGCCCATGGCATTGGCACTGCCATTGGGCGCTGTTGAATTCTCGAAGATGATAGGCTTCTAAGCGAAACCCCCATTCGTTAGTCACTAACGTACGTCGTAGTGACTGAACGAAAGGGAACTGAGAGTTCTGAATAAACACGAGTCCCAGTCACGCCGAGTCCGTATTCATCATTATTACCAACTTTGTAACACATGCAATGTACCATTACAGCGAGATGAACGATTTAGTAAGTGTTGAGTATAGCATTATTTCTAGATATGTTCCAATCATATGAATAGCGCCAGTGACGCGCATTGAGTAACGTTACACAGCGCAAACAAAGACACAACAGCAGTAATCAAATGTAATCCAGTTTATTGTGGGGAAAGATGGCTAGCCTAGCCCAGATATGCTCATGCTTACTGCTTAATCTCACGCCGCGTTTGGTGCCTCCGCTGTGGGACAGATGCAGTACTGGGGGTCGGGGATGTTGAAGGCCAACGGCCAGTGCAGCCCGAGCTTCGGCGTGTGTGAGGCCGATGTTGAGCAGAAACTCATGACTGTATGCACATTTTAGAACCGGTAGACGCGACGAGGACGTACAAAAACACTGACTCACAAGATAGAAAACACGAAAACACCGTTCTGTCTGGAGAGAGAGAAGCCGCATTGTGTGCACGAATAATAAATAATTAGCTACACATAAGAGATCACTGATCACAGATCAGAAGGAACTGAAGAAAGACTTCTGTTTTCATTTGTACATCCAAACACTGAGAAACTGCCAGCATTCACTCGTTCACAAGGAATGATCTCTCGAGCGTTTGCATGTGCGTGCCAGATTCTCTGGGCGGAGGAAAGGGAGGTAACCGTTCCTGCTTGGACGTCAAAACAGGAGACTTCAGGATTGGCTCGTCTGGCCTGTCATTTTCTCAAAGGCAGAGAGAGACAGCCAGAACTCGGGTTTACACCGATCAACATTTCTATCCACTTGGGGACAATATTCAGGCTAGGGGAACTCATATTAATGTTGAAAAACCTCATAAAATGAAAATTTCATGCCATGGGACCTTTAAGAACTATAAAGTTGTAAAGGCTATGGATAAATTCAAACATCATCTTTATACAAGTATTCATTTTGCACAAAAGTAAATTCAAGAGGTCACTTTATTTGGAATGTGTGTAATGCATATAGGAAAAGAGTCATTTATCTATAAAGAATACAGAAATCCTTTCTTCTGATCTTTTGTGAAAGTTGATGTTTATTTTGTAAATAAAAATGTTCCACTAGTCGATGACGCTGTTTACATTTTTGTTTCTTTGTTTTTGTACAGTTTGTAAAGACTACTCTCTGAGTGTGGTCAAACATGTTCATAATGAAAGCATAAACAAATACAGCATAGAGAGAATAGGTGACAGTCCTTCTACATGACACTGTTTAAGACTAAACAAATAATTTTTATTTGAGGTCATCTTTCTGGGTAGTCTGAAACATCGACATGAAAAGTGAGTCTTGCTGTTTTCTATCTGTACAAATATTACACTTTAAACTATTGCACTTAAATCTGTGAACTTCACGGCACAGTCACAGATACAGATATTTTGTGTATGTCTCTAAAAAAACATTAAGTAAATGTAATACAGTTAAGTAGTAATTTTAAGTGAAAGGTGAGATGATTCTTGCCTTTTTCTTATTCTGTTCACACCAATACTTTGACAGCAGGGATGTCTGTCTTATAAATCTGATGCAGAAAACAGACGTATCTCAATATTTTGTTATACCAAAATGTTTTAACATACTGTAAATATGTAGTAATAAATAGTTAGTTCAATAGTTCTGTTGTATTTGCTAGCTGAGATCATTTACAGTTATATGTGAAACAAAATCAGTCACATCAGAGTTCGATTCTAATTTATATTGAACGTTTGTTATTGTACCGCACGTTTAACTGTGTTAGTGTTCTTGGCCCTCATCGAAGTTCACATAAGTCACAAGGTCTTTCTTAGCGGTCATCTGACTCTGAAACAGACAAAATATTAGCATGTAACCGTATGGAGGCATTTGTGTTTTTATGCGTTCTTTTATTTTGTTTGCATTTCTCCTGAAACACACTGTTTTGAAATTGTGTACCACTTTTTAACATCACCATTCTCTCTGTGTGATTGCAATGTTTTGTGTGTGTGTGTGTGTCTGTTTTCCTTACACTTTGCAAAACAACAACAGTGTTTCGTAGAATCTGCTGTAATGTTAGTTCTGCCAGAAAGACTCGGGAGAATAAATACTGTGACAATTATCCATTTATTAACAACCCAGCAAGCAATAAAGTATATTGGCATAGGCCCCGTCCGTAGCTCGCAATCTTAGGGTCCGGACTCTGCATATCCTGCCTGAAGACGAAGGCAGAGGCGCAGCCGACCCCCCCGTGAGGAATGGAAGGGACCATCCTGGTGGTGGTGGGGTGGATGTAGGGAAGGATTTGACTTGGAGGTGGTGGGGAGGATGGCGGTGAATTGGAGCGTCAGCATCTGCGAACTCAGACATGTGTAAGTACCGATCTTTTATACCCAGGTATTTAGCATGTGATTGGATAGATAAAATTAAAGTGACATGACAATTAAGTCTTCCTGGCAGAACTTACGCTAAAGCTTCCATGGAACTCTGTTATCGTCTTCTCTTTGTTCATATACGACAGTGTTCCTGTGAATTTGTTTGCTTTAATAAAATTATGGTTTTAAACCATCGTTGTCACTTGAGACATGTACATTATATTATTATGCTATCCTAGTTTTTGAATAACGTTGAAATAGATTTGTGGGGTGGTATGTGGATATTGAAAGCAGCAAGGAACTAGGAAATATTTTATCAGCAACCCTCACAATCTATGGTGTAAAACAAAATACAGTGCCCACCGATTTACCAGCAAGTTACTTTATCACTTTTGTTTAAAGAAAAGGGTTGCGTTTCTGAATTATCTCAACAACTGTGGTGTTTTATGACTAGCCTACTGAAGCTTTCACATTCTTGGGGAGTCTCATTCTTGGATGTTTCACACCTACTGGCCCTACCTCATGAATTTGGTATTTAAAAAAGGTTTAGGATACAGTAATTAAAACACAGAAGGCATTCTACAACACTAAAGTTAAAATGGCTACTCCCAATGATAATGTATTGAGTTATTGCTTCTGTTTTTGTGTTACTTGACATTATCCGTGTTCCTTGCTATAAGTTTACTTTTTTTTTTTTTTTTTTTTTTTTTTTTTACAGTGATTGGATTCTATTTCCCACACCTTTAAGAGTATGTATGTTACTTACATAATAATAGTTTATTTAGATTGTTGAAAATTGTTTAAAAGTGTTTGTATATTTTTGAAAGACAAAAAAAAACATTCCAATTATTATCGATGTGTTATACGCAATACATTGCGTTTTAATTTTACTTGAGACAATTTAATATGATGATGTCACTAATGGAACATCTTAACATTTTCTTTGGTAAAAGTTAACATAAAGGCTGCACAAAATAAATTCCATCCTATCTACTTTCTAGGTGAATGTTATGATTCCGAACAATCCACCATGTGCATATGATTTTTGTTTGTTTTTGACCTCGTAATATTTAATCAAAATATCATAACTGGATTGAGTTAAAATTATAAACTTCTCTCTGGTGACATATATAGGACTTTTACATGTGGCTATTTCTGTTCGATCGCGACTTAACAGTTGTTGTTTTTTCAATTTCTAGCAATCGCCTCAATGCCTTTTGTCCAAACTGTTGTCACATTTTCAAAACTCTAAACAATTACCACAACATCTGTCTGTTGTGACCATACCATTAACAAAATTCATGTTGTATTTACGCAATATGCAGTCAGTAAATACAATTTTAAAATGCTTACATTTTTCTTTCATACAACTGAAATGAACATACGTCAGGCAGCGTCTCACAAAATCCAAAAAGTCTTGATCAGAGTGCCCCAGAATACTGGCCAGAGGTCTAGATTTGGGTTTGGCTGCAGTCTTGAGTTTCCACTTATGAGCTATAATAGAACAAAACACACAATACTAGTTCAGCACATATAGCAGACTAAAAACAACTGGAAAAAATCACATCATGTGTGTGTTTTGAGCTCACCAAAGAACGCAGTACAAAATTCAGATTTTTCTATATCATCAATGGGAGGAATTCCAAGCACCTAAACAATAAAACAATATAAACTCGGACATTAAATGGATATTCATGTTTCTGAAAGCAGACTTTCATACACTGCCTTTACCTCCATTATACAGCATAGCTGATCAAGCTCATTTTTGCCGGTAAAGAAGGACCTCCCAGTGTGAAGCTCTGCTAGGACACAGCCAAAGCTCCACATATCTATGGCAGTGCTGTAGGGATGTTCTATCAGCAACTCAGGTGCACGGTACCATCGAGTTCCTAAGTAGCTGTAAACTACAATGGATAAAGAGAGAGAGGGGAGTGTCATGAAAATGCAAGAATAATCTCAAATAAAACCAAATCTCGCACATATTTAAACACTTACTCTCTCACATTCAAAGCCTCTATAACTTAACTCACCTTGCTCATCCTCATAGCAGCCGCATCCAAAATCAGCCACCTTGATGTCAGAGTGCTCTTTGTCGATCGCCAGGATGTTTTTTCTATACAGAGCAAAAGCAGTATAGAACAAATGATTTCACTGTAGATCTTCTAACAGTGCATCAGACCAAAGACAAACAAATCTGTATACTTAACCCTTGTGCATCAATTAAAAAAAGTTACACATAGAGGACAAAAATGTAACTGTATTAAAAAAAAAATATCTTGGGAGCACAGACTAAAGTTTGGTCTCATTTTAAAGAAGAACCTTGGCAGATTATTGTTGAAGTCAAAAAAGTTTAAAAAAACAAAAAAAGTTATAGAGATTTATATTTATGAAAACGATTTATGAATAATATTTTATAAAAAATATATATATTTTGAAAAATGTTGAACTCTAAAACTGCTATCAAAGCAGGGCTGTACGTTAACTTTTTTTGCACATAGCACTGGTGCTACAGAGGTTGAAAGTTTTGTAGCACAGCCCACAGAATTGTAGAACATGTATAAAACGTCTGTTACAATGTCTGAAAAATGCAAAAAGTGCTATACAATACAAATATTTAAGAAAAAAATAACAATTATTATTATATTTTACAGAAAACATAAATCATTAGAAAGGTCTAAGGTTTTATAATAAAATATTAAATTATGATAAAAAAATGTGACTGTAATGCTTAATTTTTGTCTTATTTTATCTTATGTATTCACTGAGAAAGAAAAAAAGTACTGTACATGTCTCAACACCGCAAATCTATCACTGTACTACAGAATATTATAAAATAATATAATTTCTGCCTCATTCTGTGATGTGAAGCCTGTCAGATTACAAAAGTAAGTTATTTCAAACACTCGATTAAATGTTCTCTTTTGTTGGACGACAGGTTTGTAAACGCTTCTCATTACAAGTTTGGAAAGAGGTTGTTGCTTTTTTCTAATGCACATTAAGGGGGCTTTAAAGGTCCCATGGCATGGCATTTTTCTATTATTTTATAATGTTTCCTGAGGTGTACTTATATTGTTAGTATGACTTTTACATCATAAAATGTCATAATTTAGAAATAAAAGGCATTTTTTCAATACTGCTGTTTGCCCTGTGGCTGAATGCCCTGCTTCAAGAGGCGTGTCTGCTGTGAGACTTCAGTAAAAACGCCCACTGTTGTGATTGGCTGACATCTTTGTATTTTAAATGAGCGGAGGGGGCGTGGTTTAACTTGGTCTACGAGAGAGACGGATGGACCTGAGTTCACTTCACATCAGTTCTCAGCATGTCTGAACTGTTGTAGTTACTCACATATACTTCAGGTTATTAGTCTATTTCTAGTCGGAGGGACTGTCACTCATGTCAGAAAGTTAGTAACTTTAGTAAATTATGGATCAGCGCTGACTGGAGACGCGAACCGTTTAGAACGATTCAGTCCGATTTGGTGAACTGATTCGGTTCACTAAAAAGAACAGGTTCAAAAGAAAGATCGTTCGCGAACCGGACATCACTAACGTACCAGAGACGGAGCTCAGCGATCGCTAACAAAGTTATTTATAGTACCCACTGAGTTATGAGAGCGCTGTGAGTTTATTGTGTTTGTATCTGAGAGTTCTGAATAAACACAAGTCCCAGTCACACCGAGTCCGTCTTCATCATTATTACCAACTTTGTAACACATGCAAAGTACCATTACAGCTGTCGAGATGAACGAGTTAAAAGTAAGTGTTGATAATAGCATTATTTTTAAAATAAAACAAAAGCGTCAGTGACGCGCGTTGAGTACACAGCGCAAACAAAGACACAACAGCAGTAATCGAATGTAATCCAGTTTATTGTGGGGCTAGGCTGGCTAGCCCGAATACGCTCATGCTTACCCCCCTTCTGCTTAATCTCATGCCGCGTTTGGTGCCTCCGCTGTGGGCCAGATGCAGTACTGGGGGTCGGGGATGTTGAAGGCCAACGGCCAGTGCAGCCCGAGCTTCGGCGTGTGTGAGGCCGATGTTGAGCAGAAACTCATGACTGTATGCACATTTTAGAACCGGTAGACGCGACGAGGACGTACAAAAACACTGACTCACAAGATAGAAAACACCGTTCTGTCTGGAGAGAGAGAAGCCACTGCGTGTGCACGAATAATAAATAATTAGCTACACATCAGAAATTACTGACCACAGATCAGAAGGAACTGAAAAAAGACTTCTGTTTTCATTTGTACATCCAAACACTGAGAAACTGCCAGCATTCACTCGTTCACAAGGAATGATCTCTCGAGCGTTTGCATGGGCGTGCCAGATTCTCTGGGCGGAGGAAAGGGAGGTAACCGTTCCTGCTTGGACGTCAAAACAGGAGCCTTCAGGATTGGCTCGTCTGGCCTGTCATTTTCTCAAAGGCAGAGAGAGACAGCCAGAACTCGGGTTCCGATCAACATTTCTATCCACTTGGGGACAATATTCAGGCTAGGGGAACTCATATTAATGTTGAAAAACCTCATAAAATGAAAATTTCATGCCATGGGACCTTTAACACTGGGCACGTTTGCTGTGGTCATGTCCAAATGCGATTGTTTCCGGCGTCCCCCGCAGCACTGGTCTGGTTTCACACTCAACTTGATTCTATCAAACCCTGGTGCATCTTGTTCATCTTACGTCATCAAAAATGTGCACTGCGGATGATAGAAAACACACTGCAGTAAAAATATTGTGTTTTTATTAATTTGGTGCTATTATGCGCAGCTGAGTAAACGACTCTTGGGTTTACTGTATGTGCGTCGCATGAAGTTAATTTGTTGTCCTGATTACACGCATATGCGCGCACTCGTATCCAAGGTAAATCATCAACAACATCATCCCTTACATGTGTTTTATTGAACTAAATATTCAATATGCTAAACTAATATGCTAAAACACATATGCAGGTTACGTTTCTTCCTGAACAAGTGTGCACCCGAGTCCGTGTTGCTTTCACATTCAAATCGCGGCACAGTTCGAGGGCCACCTCCTTCAGATAGTCTCGGGTACCCCAATGCGCACCAAACCCGAGATTGACACCTGTTACATTAGCAATTTTTCATGCAAACCGTGCCCCCTTTCAAACTAAAATGCCAATGACTCCATCTCACAGTGCGTGCAGAGACAGAACAGCATTTATTGCGAACCGATCGCCCTGAACAGTGCTGCGCTTCATCTGCACATATATTTATTGATTTAAAAATTTAAGCAATTTTCATAATTTCACAAAGACAAATCTCGATTTTGGTTTAATTTCAGTAAATCGTGCAGTCCTAGATTAAGCTCACACGAGCACAAAATAAATTCTCCCTTCACTCAAACGAGCTCTGTCTCACATGCTAAACACATATATGACACATGCTAAGACATATATGTCGCACTGTACAGCCAAGTTCAGAACTACAAGTTCAGCAGAGTTTGGAAAATCCTGTACACAGTAATGATCAGCTTATGATTTTTAAATCATCCTTCAGATGCTTATTTTAAGGGACGTTTGTTCAGCTAGGTGTTAATAGCACATTGAAAACATGCAAAACCGGAAGATTCGATACACTACTTTGACGCCCACTTCCGGTATCCAATTCCTCTGTGATAAAGGCCTATAAACACATTGTAGAGCACAGCGTCTTCTCGACATGATGCTATCCAGTATCCGTTGCAGTGTTGGAGGCGGTTCAAGTTTTCCCTGGTGTCTGCGCGCGCAATAAGTGGACAGGCAATAATGCTAATGTTTCGCCGTGATGTTACAACGAAACGGCTTGCGATTCGTTTGATAAACTAGTCGACTCTTACTTTTGAGAGACAATAACTTTATATACACTGCTCTTTCAGATTAATTTTTGCAGGATGTTTTCATCGCTGATCTATATAGATTTATATAACAGATTTATCTATATAGCTGATCTATATAGATTTATATAGATCAGTGGTTTTCATTGATTTATCTATGTTACACACCACATGAAAGGTAACTTTCAAAAATCCATAATAGGGGCTCTTTAACATGAATGACAATACATACCATCCTATAATAGCCATTCGGGTCATCATATTTTTTTTAGTAGTCATTAGGGCACCTCGGGCTGGAGTGTTTTGTGCCAGTGCCGAAACACTCCAGCCCGAGGTGCCCTAATGACTACCGCCCTGTAGCACTCACACCCATCGTTATGAAGTGCTTTGAGCGGCTGGTCCTGGAACACCTAAAAGACTCTATACCATCCACATTGGACTCACACCAGTTTGCCTACCGCAGCAATAGGAGCACAGAGGATGCAGTCTCCATGGCACTGCACTCTGTGCTCACCCATCTGGACAGTAAAAACACCTATGCACGCATGCTGTTTGTTGACTTCAGCTCAGCATTCAACACTGTCATCCCATCCAAGTTAATTGCCAAACTTGGAGACCTGGGCATCAACACTTCAATGTGTAACTGGATTTTAGACTTCCTAACTGACAGACCACAGAATGTTCGATCAGGATCCACCTGCTCCACGTCCATCACACTCAACACTGGTGTACCACAGGGCTGTGTGCTAAGTCTGTTTCTCTACTCCCTCTTCACCTCCGACTGCAAGCCTGTGTATGGAACTAATTCCATCGTCAAGTTTGCGGACGACACTACAGTGATTGGTCTCATCAGCAACAACGATGAGACTGCCTACAGGGAGGAGATCCAGCACCTGGCCACATGGTGCACTGATAATAACCTGCTCCTCAACACCACCAAAACGAAGGAGCTCATCGTGGACTTCAGGAAGGAGTCAAGAGGCACACACGACACCATCCACATCAATGGAATGGCTGTTGAGCGTGTCTCCAGTTTCAAGTTCCTGGGGATCCACATCTCGGCGGACATGTCGTGGACGACCAACACCTCCAGCCTGGTCAAGAAGGCTCACCAGCGCCTCTTCTTCCTGAGGACACTGAGGAAGAATCAGCTCTCCTCGGCTATTCTGGTGAACTTCTATCGCTGCGCAATAGAAAGCATCCTGACCAACTGTGTGGCAGTATGGTATGGGAGCTGCTCTGTTGCGGAGCGCAAGGCACTGCAGCGGGTGGTGAAAACTGCCCAGCGCATCACAGGGACTCCACTACCTGCCATCGAGCACATCCAGAGGAAACGCTGTCTGCATCGAGCTCGCAGCATCCTCAAGGACTCCTCTCACCCAGCCCACAGACTGTTTTCTCTCCTGCCCTCCGGCAGGCGTTTCAGGATCCTCCGGACCAGGACCAGCAGACTAAAGAACAGTTTTTTCCCCAGAGCTGTCTCTTTACTGAACTCAAACCACCGTTGATCCACTTCCCTCATAAACTGCAAACTCTCCTACCTCACACCTACATTCACTTTGTTATTTGCACTACCGACTGTTTATTACAGTAACAACTGTTTACTTATGCATTTTGCACCACCATATCTTAACTGGATTATGCTCATTTGCACTGCCGACTGTATTTACAGTAACCATGTTTACATTTGCATTTTGCACCGTACTTCTAACTGCAATATGCAACCACTTTCCACTGCACTTTTACACTTTCTTTCGGATAGCTCTGTCCATAATTTATTGCACTACCTTAATCCACTGCTATATTCCTCATATTAGCCTAACATATTATTGTATACCTCTATCTGTAAAATTCTGTTCAAAGTAATAGCCATCTGTATATTTATATTTATTCACTGTATATATTCATCTGTAAATTCAGTTCTGTTTATAGTAATAACCATCTCTCTACTTATACATATTTATATATATATATTCAGTACATTTTTATGCCCTGCACTTACGCAACCATTGTATATTTCCTGCACTTGCTGCTATTGCACTTCTGGTTAGACCTAAACTGCATTTCGTTGCCTTGTACTTGTACTTGTGTAATGACAGTAAAGTTGAATCTAATCTAATCTAATATTTTTCGGTCTTCATAGCTCTCAGGCCGAGAAACCAGATCTCTGAGTATTCCAGAATCTCTTTCTTCTCATACTCAGTCAGCAAGCAGCCATATTTTCTAATGGCCTCTGACAAAGGTGACAAAAAAAAAAGAGTTTACCATATTTATCATGTAATTTAACACATCAGTTGTACACTCTTTAAATCAACTTTTTTGAAATGCATATGATCTAAAGGTGAAACATTAATAATCTGATACCTATGGCACCAAGTGCTCTCTTCTTTTCCCCCGGCATTTGCGTGTGCTTTTTTTTCCAGCTGGAAAAAGAAAACAAAAATTCATTCAAGTGCTATACTTTTTTTTCATACTTTGTAAGTACATTAGCCTTCTAAGGAGTTAATGTATCTCTCACTAAAATGTCTTATCTAACAAATGAAATGATCTGACTGTATTACCGATGGCAGGCAGGGATTCTAATCTATTGTGTGCTTTAAATAGCACAATAACATGTCATTGTCCACTTAAGGAATGACCAGTGCTGTAATCATCAAAGAAATTACACCAAAAATGATTGCTTTTACATTTTCCCACCGCTTACATATAATTACATTTTAGGTTTTTTGTGGAATTGCACATGCAGACCAGCCGCTAGTAGTCAGGTTACTAATTACACAGAAAATGGAGAGGTCATACAACATTTGACCACTGGATTGGATTTATATCTATATAGTATAAACACTACAATTCCTGTTGACTGCAAAATCATGTCAATCTAAAAGACCAAACAAATAATTATGCACGTAAATACACTGTCTGTGAAATACTAGGGTAAACAACTTACCTATTAAGCTCAAGTACCCATTAAGCACACTTACATCTTTGAGCTCAGATTATAAAAAGAACAAATTATTTATCATCCTACTTGATGTCTTAACCAATTGATGTGTTTGTTACTATATACCTCGTGTAATTTCAAGCTATTTATTCCTAATAGTGCTTGACAGTGTGGGGTGCTGCTGTTGAATGGATGACAAGACAATAACTAAAGCCTTGAATACCAAAAACGCGAGTGTGTACAGGTGCGGAGTATCCACAAACATGCAAATGGTGCCTCTCATTATTATTAAGATAGGATATAAAAAATAATATATGTAAAATGAATCATATATAAGCCCATGCATCTGCTTATGTTACATGAAAGGTAAAGAGAGATGCCTGCAGCCTTGTCCGGCACATGTACCAGCGCATGACCGGCGTCAGCTTTTATATTGCATTTACAAGCATTTACAGCCTTAAATAAACCTCCTGTCCTGTCTTCGGAATGTTCCTCTGGAAAAGTGCAATTACCCAGCAGGTGAGTGTGATTCTGGATGGTGGTCAACCTGCAGTCAACTCAGATAAGAGGTGATCTGAAATTGAATCACACGCCAGACTGCGCCTGCATTTAAGACATATTGACTAGGTTGTTTTCTCAGAGGAAAGCAGAAGGTGCATGAAGCATTCAATGTCTACAAGATTAGAAATAAACCGGTTTACTTGCATCTGTTATTACATTAAACAATCACTGTGTTCAACTTTTCTTGGCACTACAGGGTTATGCCACTGGAACGATACTCTCAGTACAATAGTTGCACTGATTATGATCGGTTCATCCTGTTATATTACATAAAATGTGATTAACGATTAGAAAATTGAAATAGTCTGCCTCGTGGTTTTGTGGAGCACTCTCCCGATCTACTGGCAATTTCAGAAAATGAAAAGAGAGCTCTTAAATGACTGGGGGTTATGCAAAATAATTACTAGCACCATGAAAAAGGATAATAATAAATGCACTCGTGGACAACCATGTGTTTACCCTTCCAGCCATCACAGTTAAACAGCTGTTTAAGAGCCTTTTTGATTTCATATTATATAGGATTTTTAGATTGCATTGACCTCCAGCCAAGCGAATGGCCAAGCTGGCAGTATCATTTAGAGGAATTGTCTCCCAAGTAAAATAAAAAGAGTAGCACCATTACAGTAATGGCCTGAAAGAGACAACCAACAGAAAAAAACTGCCAACTGGGCAGGACTGCAAATAATTAGATTTTGTGAATGAGCATAGCTGATGTCTTTGTTCAAAAGTAGTTGTCTAATTGGATTTGATTTGTAGAGTTAGAGAGGATTCTTTTTTGTTTTCTGCCAGAGAGCATGACAATCTTTGAATAGCAGCCATGCAATAAAACAGGACAAAAAAAAAAAAAACAGCATTTTCCTAAAGCCAAGAAATGGGTTGTCAGTGAGAGTCCAGGATGTCTAAGAAGAAAGGGGGATTAGCACATCTTCACACGGTTTCACAGA